>JAVDPK010002854.1:769401-804475 GCA_034780415.1 Cichlasoma orientale
TCTCTCTCTCTCTCTCTCTCTCTCTCTCTCTCTCTCTCTCTCTCTCTCTCTCTCTCTCTCTCTCTCTCTCCCTCTCTGTTGCTAACACACACACAGACCCACGCGCAAACCCTGAGCTAGTATTCCAAGGTTTTCAGTTTTTCTGCCAATTAGGCTTTTGTAAAAATCCTGTCATGGATCAAATATAAAGTAGGAGTTAAATATCTGACAACTCAAGGACAGAGCCAACAGCACATCCTGCACATAAGGGCAAGCAGCATGCCGGTACTGCCAGCAATCAGCGCAAGCCATCTTTAGAGCATAAAATGGAAAAGACATTAGAGAAGAATGAAGGGTGAGCATTCACACCTACCAACCTTTTTGCTGGGCTGCAACATTTTTTTTTTTTTTTTGGATCCTACACAATAAGCAGAAATATAGTTGATGTGTAAACAAATATAATGACACTAAAGCGAAGTTTTTAAGTCTTAAAATTCCAGTTTCCAAATGTGCGTGCATATTCCCTGAAGCATTAGCACCAAGCCTTAAGAGTGTCTGTTAGGCCATACATCATTCCGTATAAGGTAAGGTAATTATTTCTACTCCTTTTTTTGTTTTAACAAACCTGCATACCCGACTAACCTTAAAATTGTCTCTTTTTAAAACTATCAACACTTACGACCCTTCATTAACAGTTAGCCACTTAATTCATAATGATTCATTAACACTTTAGTATGAATTAATTCATTGCACCTGGATCGTAATCGTGTAATCTTAAGGAGTCATTGTCTTCTTGATGTGGTAATTGTATCACTGTATGAGGAATTCATTAATTTACACTGCATAGTTCTTCACTGTGAAGCATCCTTGAGGTGGATATTTTTGTCTCATTTGCTGTTTGGCCTCTTCCCAAAGATTTTTTTTTCTAATCCACCAACGAAATCACTTCTTTTAATGTCGGTTATATAGAACCCAGTTTTTGTTGACTTTGTACTGTTTTTGTATTTATTTGTAACCAAATAATAAATCAGGTTTTGTCATTAAAACCTGATATACCTGATATTCCACCACATGCTGCAGACACAGCATTTCAGTGGTGTCTTTATTCTCTCGTGGCGTTTTACACGTTTCCACTTTCTTCTGGGCGTGCGGCATCTTCCCAAGCTCTGCTCTGCTACCAGCTACTGTGTAAAAAGAGGACACACATACAATCACTCTCCTGCCGGACAGCTCCCCCCCATTCTTCCCTGACGCCACTCCCTGAACCCACTGCCCCACCCCTACCCTGCATCCGAGCCCTCAACCACACCCTGCCACCACAATCAGCTTTACCCCTGTCTCCGTCAGGTTTGTGAGCAGTCCCCTTCCTGTATTTGCCTTTAGCATTAAATAATTTAAAATATATCCATACATAAATGCTTAAATACGCCATGGATCAGCTGCTCTTGCTGTGGTCCAAGGGAAGTGAAATATCCCCAATTTCAAGCATGTTAGCAAGGGAGCATTTGAAAACACCCTGTGCAGATGTGCTGTAGGCCACTGTCATTAGGTGGAGCTGCCAGATCCCAATTCCTGGCAGAGGCCATTAGCAAAGTGTCATAGTACCATGACAATTGCCCAACTCAGTGGACTTTGTCCAAAGTTTGCAAATGGTCTTGTTTTTAATTCAATTTTTTTCCACAGCTTTATTATACACCAGTACCCTCTGCACAGAAATTCTTGACAGCATAACAATAAAACAGCATCTTTGGATGAATAAAGCACAGTAGTCAAGAGTTTCTCTAGCACATATGCAAGAGAGAGTCATAAACTGCAACATGGCAATGTAGCTTTCAACGAATGCTCTTTTATGTGATAATTGCTACTCCTAAAGTAAAACACTACATCAATATTATGCACACATGGATTGATGGGTCCGTATAAATAAGAAATAACTTATTTCTATACTCACAGTGAGTACTTTGTAGTATAGGTAAGGAATTTAAACCTATAGAATTGGTAAATTAATGCAATAACATATCAGGTAGACTATAGTACTGCCATACTCTGGACATAGAGGACAATATCAGGTAGTTTAGCAAATACCAAAAACTGAGATTTACATTGGAAGATGGCTGTAAAAAATAGAAGCCCTACTTTCTAGTAAACATGCAGACATTCATTAACAAACAAAACCTTGCTTCTGCCTTTCTACTTAATCTGCCAAATGCTGTCCCAGGCGATAGAGAGTTCCCATGTGTTGATCCTGAATGCAGAAATCCATCAACAGGACCGGTGGAGAAGGACGTTTCAAAACGTTCTTGAAGTGACTCCTTTCCGATTTTAAAAATAGTTTGACTAATGTTTCTATTAATTACTATCTGTCACTGGGGTGGCATTTAGCGATACGAGGACATGCTGCTCATTCAGGCAAGAGCAGTACATTTATTAAAGCTTTAAGTCAAGGGTGTACAAGAGAGCTTGTTTGTTTTTCTTTTGTAATGTAAACATTTGCTGTGAAATCATTCTGCTATCATAAATCAGGACCTGTAGCTGTCAAATTCAAATTCACCACACCCTAAAGTATTGAACTCCTTTTTTCTTGAATTATGTAACAGGCATATGGTACTATTACAAAATGTTGCTGTTTTAGATTTTGGTTATGATTGTCATTTAGCACATTTTGTTTTTGTTTTTTTCTTGTAATATTTCAGCTTTGTGCACTTTGCCTGGTTTTATTTTGTGTCTTATTTCGTGTTTTTCCAAGTGGCAGCCTCTAAAAACAGCAGTCTTCTGACTCCATAGCTAATCTACCCCTTAATGACACCTGTACGGAGGAGTGAATTTTACATAACTTACCCATTTGAATGCCGTTAAAGCTTAAAGTTATGCATAATCAGAGCAACAGCTGCTTTGAATGACATGGAGGTGCAACTGTTTGTTTGCAAGGCATCGCAGTTAATTAAGGTCACTGTACTGGATCTCTCGCTCTTGTTTATGGTGTAGTTGCCTTTTGAAGAATTTTAATGCAATTTTCTGAAATATATATATATATATATATATATATATATCTTACTGTGTGATTAATTATGATAACAGACCTGCCAACTAATCTATAGTCCTGCTTTGTTTTGTTTTGTTTGTTAACATGTTAGCACTCATAAGCAGAGATCTGTGTTTTGCAGTGCACCCATGCACTCTACGCATGTACCTTGCATACAGAGCTGAGCAGAGTTAGCACTGTGCCCTCACAATTAAATCTGGCAAACCTCTAGTTGTAGAAACTCATAATAGCCAGAAAATGAGGCTTTAATCAACAAACGAATGAGAGAGCGCTACATCATTTGTTACCAATTTACCAATCAGCTTTCTCTGCATATACGTCCCTCCTTCCCTTTGTGTCAGATTGTCTGTGCACTTCATGTAGTAAATCCTTCCCCACATTTCCCTGTGAATTCCTTGATGTTTTTTTTTCTTTTCTGTTCATGGTAAGCTTTGTTGTGTATTCTAGTTTGTTTTTATTGTGTATTGCTTCACCCAGATTTTTGGCATTGCCTTTTCACCTTTTGTTCTCTAGCTTGTCGGTTGAAGATTTGGATTTTGGACTTTAATCTGCCGCCGGTGGCCTGCCTTTGGGTCATCTCCTCTGTGAACTATCACATAGAGACTCTGTCCAAAAAGCTAAATAAGCAAATACAGCAGAGGTCACATACAGTAATGTCAAACACCATAGCACACTCATTTACCAAGTATATTTTGTCTGTGATTATAACCACCTTGGAATACCAACTGTGGTTCTTCCAGCATTTAATTGCTATACTAAAAAGAATGCAGTGACCAGAAACTGACCCTTCCTTCTACACACCAGTAGAGCTGAAGGGAAAGACAGTTTTACTTGGCTATGCAACACTACTTTGTCAGTAGAAAATAAACTAGTATATTTAGTTTTCTGACACGGATATCTGAGCCTTGAAACTATGTTGCAAAATCCGGGTTTGGTAATATAAATGATGGCAGTTGCTTCATGTTTTAGTATACATTAAATAAAGTATATTTTAGGTAAAAAATAATAATAGTCTCATATACTGTATGTTATAGTCACTTCAGCATCTCTGGTTTGAATTCACCCATTGCTCACATTATCTTCACTTGAGGCATGCAATAACATGATGTCACATTTATAAAGAATCCACACAAAGCACTTCATATACAGGCAGAGGTGGCAAAAGTACAGACATTCTTAAGCAGAAGTACTGTTAAATGTGTTAAAAATATTCTGGTAAAAGTTGAAGTACTGATTCAACTTCTTTACTCAAGTAAAAGTGAAAAAGTACAGGCTCTGAAATGTAAAAAGTAAGCTAACTCTCGTGCTATATTATTATAGTAATCAAATAATATTAGTACATGGAAATACAAGGTTTTTCTTTACTTTGCCTCCACAGAAAGTACAGTTACCGGGATTCGACAGGGGAACCCTAAGATTGGTTATAGCAGCTCAGCATGGGGAAATGAATCACAACTCACCATAATTTCTACTCTGCGCTCCAGTAGATTTAACCCCTGGGTATAGCCCGGTAAAGGATGCATAAATTAAAAGTTTTTTTCCCCCACTTTCATCTCGTTGCATGCAAAACGCCACAGTGATGGATACACCAACAGGATTGTCTTATGTGTTATTATTCCCTCCATTTAGGCTCAAATCGGTTTGATGTTTGAAGGCACGCCGTGCTGGGAAATAAAAACTTCCCTCAAATGTGTTCAAACTAAAGTAACGAGCCTGTTTTGAAAGTGTTGGGACTAAAAAGTACAGATTTTTGTGTAAAAATGTAGCAAGTAAAACTCAAAAAATAAATACTCAAGTAAAGTACAAATTCTGCTTAAATACAGTAACACAGTATTTGTACTTCATTACTTCCCACCTCTGCATACAGAAGGAGCAAATATGAAACTGCATTAAATGAGTTTGCACACAGAGGTCTCCGTATTCCCAAAATAATTTGACTTCAGCACCTTAAAGTCCCTTAAAATACCCGCTCTTCAGGTTTTCCCACTCAGCTGTAAGGTTAATTCGAACAATATGCATGAACTGTAGTAATTGTGTGATCTCGAGGACGTTTCCTTTCATTCCTCAAGTTAAAAAAAATTGCTCCACCGCTGGCAGCGCTGCATCGAGCTGACACTTGGCACAACCTGTAGATTCTTTCTTGCTTGGATCTGCATCAACATTTGTTGTCAGACAGCCATTCGCACAAGAGAGGGCATTCAAAAGATGAAGAGAGGGGAGAAAACAGCCACTCTCAATCCCTGCCCCTGAATTCTCAAAACTCCACTTGACTACACTATGGCAGCAGGAGTGCCTGGGTGGCAACAATTGTTGACTGTCTGAACATGTCTTTCTGCAATTTTTTATTTTTTTTCCAGCTGGAGATGACTGACAACACTCACCACCCACTCTGCACTGTTTCGGCACATAATGAAGTGACTGATGTGTGTGGATGAGCAGAGAATGTTGTGTGGTGCCATGTGTCAATCATGCTCAAATGAGCTAAACCAAGGAAGGGGCAGCTCTTTGCCTCCTATTTCCATCAGATATTCTGATTATGGGCATTTATAAAATAATGCTGGCCTCTTAACATGTAAACATGAGACATTTTAAAATACTGGTCTATTAAGTTGGATCATTTGAGGCTATACCCTAGGTAGCTATATCAGAGGGTGCACCCTAGAAATTTCAACAATGATCAAACAAATGAATTATCAGTGATTGTGTCTGAGAAATGCTGCGATTTTGTCAAGCGTGTTAAGTCTGTGTGCTTAACAAAGTTTGAAAAATATGCCAAACCCCACACTTCCAGCTATGAACAGTGACAAGAAATATTTTTTTAAACTGCAATGAATGCATATTTTTGAGTTGGCACATTTGAAATGTTTTACATTTGGCTCTGAGTAAACACATTTCTCTGGGTAATCTGAGTGTCTGCATTTTAAACTGTTTAAATAGTGGCACACCCATTATCCTAAACATATAAGGTTAACATAATCATGGACAAAGTCAACATTGTTTCAGTGTTTATACAGAAATGCATTATATATATAGTCGGTACCATAGAAGCAAAATATAAAGTGTCACATAATACCTCATTTTTGCCTGACCAATGCTAAATGAAATAGAATAACCGACTGCACCAAAGTAAAGATTTATTTATGAAGTCAATGTCTGACAGGTGGTGTGGCTTGAATGAGCTGGCACAAAATGAGAGGAGCCCGGGAAAGGAAATATATTGGAGGAATGAACGGAGCACCATGCTTGAAGGTTTGGTGACAGTGAACTTGATGAAGGCAGCAGACAGTCAGCTAGACAGATACACATAAATATTAAGAAAGAGGACAGAAACTGAAGAAGAGAAGAAGAAGGAGGGGAAACATTTTAAAACCCATCTTCTGTCTGCCGGCTTGTCATTTCTAACCAGTCGACCAGTATCACAGCTGGCTCATTGAGGAATCTTAGATTTTAGCACTCGCCGCCACACACACACACACACACACCCACATACACTCTCTAGAGGTGGTCAATGGATCACAAGCTTCAAACAGCCAAAAATAAAAAACACCAACTTGTTCGCATTTGGCAATTGCTTTTTTTTATTATTTCTTTTTTTTTATTTGTAACTCTAAGCAGTAGAATGTTAACTAACTTTGTTACCTTGAAGTTAATGTGAAAGCAAAAAGGGGACCTAGCCAAAATAAAAATAAAAAACAAAAACTACTTATATTCCTGTCCAACAGAAAACAGAGTGGGAAAAAAAAGACTGAAAAGAAGAACCCATCCCAAGACCCCAACAACATGGCAAACACCAAAGTGTAGCTAGTAGGGATGAGAAAGACAGGGCCACACCCCCTTTACTTCGTTTAGTAGCTGATTTTAAATAGCCACCAATCATGCTTTGTGTCTGCACAGCTCTTTGCACCTGGGGTCCACAGTGTAGGCCTACCTTTTCCATATAACTTTGAGCACAAATACAGACATATAGATGTAAAAATTTTAAAGCGTTGATTTCCTAAATTATACTGGATGGAAAATCCATTCCTCACATGCTTTGGAAAAGCTATCTGTGGGACATGACTGGAGCATTTCTATCATCTTTTAAAACTGCCATTGCACTAATATTTTGCTAGCGAGCTAATATCTAGTTACCTCTTAAGCCCTTAATAACCCCGTAAGCACATTAATTATACACAAATTTAAAAAAAAAACATTTCTTATATACAGTTTTAAATACAGTACTTTGTCCCTTGTTTAACTCAAAGTGAATGAGCTTGACTGTGTGGAGAGTAGCCATGTGAACAGAGAGACAGTCTGTTAACCACATACTGATGGTTCAAGACCCTGAGCTGACCATGACTCTTCGCACATGTGTGGTCCAAAGGGGTCACAATTTCCCCGATGCCCCCACACAAAAGTGCCTTGTCTGTTCATTCAAGCTGTTATTGTGCAGTCATATATCTAAAGTCCCTGAGCATCCAGAAAGTGGTGGTTAGAGGCGAGTCAAAGTTGTACTCGGTTGTTTACTGCCTTCCTCAGTAGATATATCGGGTCTGGTGGCAACAGTGATGTCCAAAAGTCTGATGAGAGCTTAGATTCATAGCATTTAGTAAAGTCTTGACATGTAGTCAGGTCCGCTCCTGAACAGTACTGTCAGGAAACCTAAAATATCTGAACGACGTGGTCACAATGAAGGTGGGCACCTCAATTAGGAAACGGGTTGTTCATCTGGTTTAATGTTTATAAATCAATCAAAAATTTCACACAATTGTTCTCCTTACTAATCTGCAAATTTATACTTGCTTCTACGCTTGCTGAGAGAAGGTGTCAGGAGACCTAAACCTTTTGGCTACGGGGACTAGTTAAAGTCTCAAAGTTGACTTGCAGGGGTTCAGCGAGGAAGGAATTAATTTGAACTTGAACATAAACTTAACAGTTACTCTGGGAATTACTTAAATTATGCCATTTAATGACACACTGGGCAAAAAAGCAATGAAGCACTGTAGATGGGGGCATAATACAAATGTGAAATCCCAAAGTAAGTTAAAAGTGAATTCAGTTGATTCAAGTTTAAAAACCTTTGGCAAAGTTTAAAGACACCACAAAGGCATGCTGATTCAGCCGTATTATTTAACATCTGTTAATAGAGCATGACATTCATTACATCAGATTCATGGGCTCAATTAATGGAAGTTCAATAGGAAGATAAGAACTAGCCATCTGCAAGAGGTGTGGAGGAGAAGGTTGTCCTCTAAAGTGCTCTAAAATTCAGCTGCAAGTGAAAGAGACGGGGTTATAGGGTAATGTAAAGCGGCTGAACCTCAGTGCCCCTGACCAACTGGCTTGAATGCTGGCTTGTAGAGGCCACAGACCTTTTTCTTTTGAGCTTTAACTAGGCGGCCTCTGAAATAAATAACCATTTTGTGAGGAATCGGAGACAAAAAAAAACAACTGACAAATACACCATAAATAATAACAGGATAACAACAAAGGATACATGGAAACAATGTTGTGTTTAAAATGGGATTATGCACACGAAGGTCAAAAACTACAGAGGTGATGCCTTTTACACATTAAAGGAGAACAGCTTTGACTGCACTATTCGACTCCGCTCGGTGCTTCACAGACGTTCTGCACGCGGAGAGGATTTATTTTTAAAATGTCGCTAATTGTTAGTAAAAAATAAAAATGTCAATCAGAAAATGCTAAATGAAAAAAATCAGCTCCTAATTAAATGTAAAGACATGCTACGCTGTGACAGCAACAGTGAAGAGGGGTAAGTGCCACAGAGAGATGACTTGTCATCATAGTTAAGGTGTTATTTTTGTATTTAACACAGATAACGTTTAAAGCGCCAGCTATGCTAATATAAGAATTTGAATTATCGCTAATTGCAAATGATGTGAGAGGAGCCAAAACTTAAAAAAAAAAAAAAAAAAACACACACATACTGGAGTTTAGTCAATCAAATATTTACCAACTGTTAATATGTATATATAAAATATATACATATCTATATTTTAGACCCTCACCCCACCCACCTCAGTTAGGAGAAAGCAGGCAGCTGGCGGTGTGCCTGTAATGAATGGCAAATTAAGGCATGGTTGTTTCTTTTCATTAAAACAAAAACAATTCTAACCATGATGAAAGTTAGTTTTGAATTCAGGCCTTACCACCGCAGACTTATAATTCATCTCACTATCACTGGAAACAGGTTGTCTTTGTACTGCCTTTGGTACAAAATGGCCTCAACAACTGCAGCTGTAAGTTTTTCATGTTAATGAAGAACCAGCTGAGAGAGTGTAGGCTAAAAGGAAAGCGAGCCTGCAACGATTGCCGATGTGACTAAACAGTTGAGTCACCTCAAAATCTAAAGTTTATTGAACGAGCTTTTCTCAAGTGTAGATAAGCTGGCTGAGCCAGTTACAGTTTCACAACTCATAAAATGATTTTGAGCAAAATTATAAATACAAGTGCAGCTAATCTCGATTTTTGAGGCAGCGTGGACCTTAAAGTTGTAAAATTTAAACATGGTATAAATTTACAGTGAATCAATCATGTAAAAACATAGTTAATTCTCTGATTATGGAGATCGGGGTGAACGCACACACAGAAATTTTCATGTGCACCTATATTACAAACATACAAAATGTGATGTTAGGTTGAATGTTTGATGGGGGGAAAAAAATCCACACATAACGAAATGACCAACACGACAAAAGAATTATTTTTTTCTCTTAACAAGAAATGACCTGTGTTCACATAGCAGGCACTAGTACCTTTAAATAAAAGAATAACATGGAGCAGAGAGGAGACTTGACGAGAAAGCATTGGGGCACAATGATAATAGGCTGCATTAGCCACATCTGCTGGGAATAGGCCTGCAGTAAGGCTACTTGCTCAGTGAAGTGTAATCTTCAGTGGCCTGACCCCTGCGACAGCCAGCATAGTGAGTGATTTGGGTGGGGCCAGTGGGGCCTTATACAAAGCAACGAGTTTCACATTGGCAGGTAGGGTATACAAATAACACACATACAGCATAAACGCAGAGGGAGGGCATCAGACCGTGTACAAGCCCAGCGTGAAAGGTAGATCAGCAGTGATATAGAGAGAAAACTAGATGTTGGAAAGGGGACTGTGGGGAAATTGGCTGGAGGGCGTGAAGGGATGAGAGAGAGAAGATGGAAACTAGACAGTGATGGTAAATAGAACAGAGCTGCAGATGTGGAGACGCAATGGAAGAAAAGGGTGGATGGAATGATACCTGTGATAACTATGGTGCATAAGAGTGACAGCTGAAAGTGTAAACAAGAGGATGTAAAATTAATACATAATGTTACAGTGGATCACATGGTCTTAAGGGAAATGCATAGTGTTAACCTGTTTGGGGAAAAGGTAACAAAAATACACTTATGAATGGGTTAAAACTTTCTTAATGGTAGAAGCTTTCTGGTATTTAATAAAACTTAATAATGCACTTTTGATTCCGTGATGACTTTTGACTCTGTGGTTTCTGGTCAGTCAGTTTCTGTTTCTGTAGTTTCTGTAACGCCTAAGCTACCTTGGAGGGCGGTTGGCTGGCATCGGATAATCTTTAGCCAGTGCAGCTCATGTGAGCCTTCCAGGCTATAAAAGATGGCACTTGTGTTCACTCTGTCTCTCTCCTGCCTCCACTTTGTGTTTGCACCTTCAACAGTTCCTTTTCACTGCTTGCGCTGTTGCTATTGCAGACCTCCCAACACAATCGTTAGTTTGTATTTGTTAAGCATTCTATCAAATGCACATTTCTTCCTTGGACTCCTGCTTGTCACTCTCTTTTGCGAGTTTGACAGTTTGCATTAATTTAAAATGTGTTAGTCCCATTTAAGTCGCGCATTCTCACAGATGTAAGTAAAGTGGGCGATATATTAGAAACACCTTTCAACAGAACGCAGTCACACCTCAGATCGCTGCAACGAACTGAGTAAACACACAAAGGACTAAAGGAGCTGTATGAATGCAGACTGGCTATTTCACATAAGGTGGTATTGCAGAGTTGTTGCATGGCCTTCCTTTCCATGTTTCTATTGTTCTCACCATTTATTATACTTTCCTCAGTGGCTTCAACAATAATAGGCCTCGCTCTCACACACAAACAGAGAGAGAGCGAGAGAGAGAAAACCTACAAGCTTAAAATGTGCTCAGCATGCAATCAAATCATATCACGCTTTGTGCACCAGCTGAGCTGACCCTTGCCTCACGCCCATCGTGCCACCATGCATCTATTTTCAGCTGATGATAGCCGCAGCTGAAACCAGTTGACCAATTGGCTTGACCATTGTGTCGTTTGTCCTTCAAGTTGTGACTAGGCTGTTTATGAATTGAAGGTACTGCATCTCTTCCCACTTTTCCACATCCCTCCATCCTAACGGCCCCGTAGGTACCTGACCTTTAAGAAAGTGTGTGGAGACGCGAAGCAGGGAGGAGGATTGAGCGAGAGTCTGGGGAGATGTGTGTACCCCCCAGGGAGATGGACAGACTGGTAGACATGGGATGTAGTGGCACTTGAAAGCAAATGGGAATCAGGATGGAAATAGAGGCACATCAGCAACTGTTGCCTGCAGGGCAGAGAGAAGTTGTTTGGTGTGCACCACTGAGGTGGAAATGTGTGGATGGCCCGGCATGGTGGGTGGGCAATAGCTTTTTTTAAGGGAAAAAATAAGGATTTTACAGCTATGGAGATTTTTCTTACCATATGTTTATGAAATACTCATGTGCTGTGGGTAGTATGTAGGATCCCATTCAGACTACCACTTAAATCCGTGCTGGCATCTTGACAGTTGTAGGCTCCCAAATAACTTGCGGTACTCTTGAGGAACTGCATGTGCTATCGCTCAGTTACCACATTCAGTCAATTATGTCTTGAGAAGTCTGTGTGTGTGTGTGTGTGTGTGTGTGTGTGTGTGTGTGTGTGTGTTTTTCACAGTGTCTCTCCCTGTATTGCATACAGAGTGCTTTCATTCGAAATCAGGCAATGTGTTCTCCAAAGCTTATACAGCAATTCTCAGCCTTAAGAGCAAAGGCATTTACTATGCAGTGCTTGTAAACATCTGATTAACACTGCCTGGCCCCCACATGAACAATATTACAAACATATTCACATACGCAAACAAATCATGCAAATAGGAAACAATTCTTTAAAATGGGGGCAGCCGCAATTGAACTGTGTAATACAATGTTTAAGGTGACAAGTGAAAAACCACTCTAAAACACATATGATAATATATCAAGCCGAGGCATGTGTGCAGCCACAGTAGCGAGTGACATTACATTTATACAAACATTCCTCTCCTGTTACTATTCTGTCGCTGGCTGTCACTAAAGTGCAGCCTTTTACCTTTTTACAGGTACATAATGACAAACATGTTGACAGTGGGGTTTGAGTAGAGGGAACCTTTTTCCTTGTTGAGCAAATCCAAAGTTGTCATTATTAAAAACTAATTTTCAGAGCCATCTGTTTCCATCTGCAACATTACCCTTTGCCTCTAAAGGGGTTATTGATTTGGGTCCTAATCTACAAGTAAATATATTGTTTGAGTTTATTTTTTTCCACGCTGTCAGCAATGTTAAAAGGACACAGCTCATCTGGCTGATGGATGGGAGCAAATGTAGCCCAGGGCCTAAGGGTGGACTGCAAGAGAAATGTACCTTATAACACACACACATAAAAGCACACAGACACACACACACACACACACATAAACAACCCCTCCAGATGGGTCCCCCCTTGTGAGCAGTTTGTAGGGTCCAATTATGTGTGTTTGCGTGTGTGTGTATGTGCGTGTGCGTGAATGTGTGCGTGTTGTGGGTAAGGGGGTTAAAAACTCTTATAGCAAAGTGTTTAGAAAACTATTACAGCAGATGTCAGCTGCAAAAAGCTTTAAGTGTAAAATATCTTTGAAAATAGCACACATAGGTCACACGGCTTACCATCTATACTCACCATATGCACACTATACCACCCACGGCTAGTGTAGGTCAGTTAGTGTAGCATATTAATGT
Organism: Cichlasoma orientale; assembly: GCA_034780415.1. NCBI lineage: Eukaryota > Metazoa > Chordata > Actinopteri > Cichliformes > Cichlidae > Cichlasoma > Cichlasoma orientale. The sequence continues at coordinate 782,444 of JAVDPK010002854.1, forward strand.
TGGTCAAGGATGCAGGTTATTGTTACCATAAACTAGCCTAATATAATATTACAGTTATTTGTTGCTTCATGTCTGGGGCGCTGGCATGTAAACACAAGCTTTACCGAGAGGCAGATAAAGACGAAAGAACGAGATAGCTGGAGCTGTAAATGAATGCCATAAAGCAAGATCACTGGATATGGCACCTCCTTCATCTGCAGCTGCTAAGCTTTTAGTGTTTAGTGCCTTTCTTGCATCACAGGACACCACCACATTTGTGTAGCCTTGCTAGAGCTGGCAGCCAGTCTGCTGGGTTTTGATGTAAACCATTTTAGCCTTTGCTATGAAAGCTAGTACTTCTAAGGATGGCAATTTAGGTTACTCAGTTGGAGCAAACTACTTTGGTCTGTTCGGGTACACAGAGCTGCATGACCACAGAATCAGGCTGCCGGTATCAGGCTTTAAGTTTGTGGGGCTTTTCGTTTGTGCTTTGTTATTTAGGTGGGTGAATCTAACCAAACAAGAAGCCGATACCATACAATACTGTAATTGCTCAAAATTATTTGGCTAACGTCTGCGTTAAATGGCCGCAGAACATTTGCCGTACCCATGCGAGCCCCTTTCACAGCTGACTTTTCCAGTAACCCGACAGCCAGGAGGCGCAAAGAGGTCAAAGCTGAGCAGAAGTCTCTCTGGGGGGGCTCTCTTGCCCTTCAACCTTTAGGTGCTCATCCCCAATGTTCATTTCCTAGAGGTGTCAGAGGAAGACAAACCAAGAGGTGCTGCATGCAAAGGCGAGAAAAGGAAGTGTGAGGAGGAAGCGAAAGGGAACTTGAGAAGGTGAAAGAGGACAGAAAGTGCTTTGAATGAGTGTGGTTAAGGAGAGAGTCAAGGAGAAGAAAGGGGAGAGTTAGGAGGGAGGAGAGCGGGGAGTGTGGCTACAAACAGGGTATGTGGGGTTAACAGACAGGAGGGGAGTGGGGGGGAGGAGAAGTAGCGCTCCACGAAAGAACACAATGAAGACGAGGCTGCATTAGCAGCACGTCTCAGGCCAATTACTCTGCTGCTAACCCTCTCTTCTATCTCTCCTCTGCCTTCCTCCTCTCTCTGTGTCCTCTCCTCTCACTTTCCCTTTCTCTTCCTCGCTCTCACTTTCTCTATCTGTGCTCTAACTATCCATGTGCTGTCAGCAGCAACAGATCCCTATATGATACCAGTGTGCACTGGCAGGTTTTATCTTCCTTTGCTACAATAGGAAAGGAGGATCTGAAAAAAGATAAGATAGGACCAACCAACAGTGACAACAGCAAACACATAACAGCAAGGCGCACGCTTTGCACAGTGCTTCACTGCCATCTAGTGGCAGGCAGCTCGGCAGGACCGCCGTCTAATTGTTCTGGTAATAAGTTACAGGTAGCTGCATTACAGTAATGTAATCAAAAAGCTCATCTGAGAAGGTGTTTTTACAGATGAATCCAATGTACAGGTTAAGGTCTTGAAATGTGTTGTGCACCTGTGCACTGCAGGGGTTGTAATAGGTTAGAGAGCTGTAAGTGTTTGTGTTTTCTCCCAGTCCTATAAACTAGGTGAAAACATCCTGTGCTGCCTCACTGGCTGCTAAATGGCGCAGATTATAGTTGCTTAAGCAGCTTGATGCCGTGTTGATGATGACACAGAAGAGAGTTTAAAACAGTGTAACAGTTTCTTAAACTTTGTGCTCTGCATTTTTCATTGCTGCATTTCTCATGCTGAGGATTTGTGCCATATAATGAATTTTCAAAAATAAAACATTAACTGAAATAAATCATTTCCTTGTTTTCTTTAGAAAAAATAAGGCTGAGCAATGGTCTCGTTTACCAGGCAAAATTTACACATATTTCAATGTTTAATACAATATTTGTCTTGGGAAAACATCAGAAAAATATTAGGTCATTATAGCCGCAGGATAAAACATCAGCAGCACAGTCTGCAAGTAAATGATAATGGACTGATTCTTATATAGTGCTTTTTTAATCCACCTGAGCACTCAAAGCTCTTTATACAGCATGTCTCATTCACACATTCACACACAATCACACTCCGATGAACGCATTGGGAGCAACTCAGGGTTGCCCAAGGTAACTTTGGCATGCAGACAGGAGGAGCCCGGGATCAAACCACCAACCTTCTGATGAGTAGATGACCTTCTCTACCTCCTGAGCCTCAGAGCCCAAAATTTGTAACTGCTCATAGCGCATTTAATCAAATCAAGAAAAGCAAATGAAGTCTAAATACGTTTCTTATAAATGGATTGTGTCTGACATAGTTTATTAAAATAGACATTGTGAGATTAACTGAACTGTTTCAGGGTATGTATTAGTCTGACAACAGATTCATCATTAGAAAAAGAAAAAAAAAACATAATGGATGACATGATCTGGGCTGAGCTGAGTGACACCAAAATAAACTTTGAGGAAAAAAATTGTTCCTTTAATTAGATATGTGTAGACTCAATTAAGTGATTAATGCAAATTGTGAAAGATGACATAATCTGAGGTAAGGAAAGAGCAATCGTATCACTGCTGTCCAGCGGCCCATAGTAAAAAAAAACAATTATTTTTCCTTTAGATATTCATTCATTTAATGGATTAATAAATTTTACTTGCAAATATTAATTAACCTTGACCACATCAAAAGGTTTTAGGCTCTGCACCAGCCTGTCATCCCAGATGATTAACGGTGTACGGCATAGTAAAAAACAAAACCACGCCATGGATACTGTGTTAGGTTGTCATCTGCCTAATAGGGTGTTAATAGTAATAACTGGTAGGCTAATTTGCATTCTGCAAGAATAACACCGAAGTTTGTAAAAGAACATCTGTGAAATGATGTTGTTAAATACTTTGTACACAGACTTTACTTGTTAACTTTTAATTAGAAAGTGTTTAGATAAATGCTAAACGTGAGGGTAATCTCAAAGGGGTTTTTATTTGCATGCAAATGTATGTATGTGTCCGATAGTCCACTGTGGGGTGTGTATGTTTGAGTGTCTGCGTGTGCATGTGTGTAAGCAGGGGTTAGTGTAGGTGCAAAGAGCTGGAAACAGATAAAAATAAAATCACAGGACCACTCCAGAAATAATGGGACATCTGGTCCAGACATCTGGAGCCAGAGGACTTTTAGGAGCTTCCCAGCACCCTCTCACCTTGTGGGTAAATTAGCAAAGTGAAAAAATATGGCAGGGGTAAACGATGCTGACAATCACACAGAGGGAGGACAGTTGAGACAGGTTGCCTGGGAATTCATCACTTGGAGGTCTTTTTTTTTTTTTTTTTGTTTCACATAAATAAAGGGTGATAGCTGATGCACCATGTGGGAGTTGAAATGTGAATGCGAGTGTGTGAGAGAGGGGGGTTATTTGAAAGCAGATGGAGGTGGGAACCATCTCATTACTCTTTGGCAAGAACTGATCAGTTTTGTACTTTGAGCTAATAAATAAAACTGTTTCTAAATGGAGATTATTATTCCGGATAGGCTGTACAATAGATGATTGACGGTTCCCTTCTTCACGCAGGCATCGGTAAAAAAAAAAAAAATCTTTTCTGCACCTGACGGGCAGAATCGCCAGGCAATCACAAGGATTTACCAACGATTTTTGAAAGCTATTCCTGAAATGTCAAATTTGTCATAAATTAACTTTTGGAAATAGGTTTGGAATAAATTTGTGAAATAGACTGGGCACTTGCTGAATCATGGTTCAGCTTTTAGCTGAAAAAATAGTTGTTCTTGACGTTGCCAAGTATAGACAGACAGCTCATCAATTAAAGTTTTCCAGGTTTAAATCTTGCAGTGCAACCTGAGCTTGCAAGACGCTGTCTGCCTTTGTAAGTACACATCATGGGCTGATGGGTTGGCATGACTCTGCTTGAGAGGGAAAGAGAGAGCGAGATGGTGTCAGATGCGATATTGATGACAAGCCGCTATGCTAGTTTCTTGTTTCCCCTTGGCTCATTGTAAGGTCACAGTGGAAAGGTGGGACAACAAATGCCACCAAGTCACTCTGACAGCTTGACCCCTGGGAGAGCAGATACCCTTTTCATCAGATGCCCCTCCTCCCAAGTGCCCCATTCCTTTCCAACCTCCATTCCGTGTCCTTTCTTTGGTCTTTCTTTTCATTTTATCCAATTCATCTTTATTTAACATTTACTTTTCTTCATACTGACTTCAGTACCACCAACTGTTTGCCCTCTTTGTCCTGTTTTCCCTTTCCATCTATATACCGATACTTGCACACACTAAGACACAGAGCCTTGCCCTCCCTGGCAGTTTCCCAGGGTTTTCAATCTCATGTCACAAATAGGTAATAAAGATGCCATCAAAAGGACACCAGAGCATCCACATTCTGCCTATTTTCTCTCCCACTCGTAAATCTCCAGAGGGCAGAAGGACATATGTACATCACCTAGTGAGCTTCAGCACATAGAATTATGTTGTTTAGTGCAGGCTGTTCCCATGCTGATCCAAATGCATAACACTCCTGACAGAGAAAGAACAAGAAGCATACTGTGTAAATGCGGCTAATGGTGGTCACTGAATGTGAGCCATTAAGTAATCTGGAGTACAAAGCAAAATGTATCTTCAAGGGCCCTTCTCAGCATGCTAACCACAGAGAAGAGAAAGATGCAAGGGAAGGACAGGAAACGCATACTGTATTTATTCCCCTCCAGCTCCTCCTCAGACAGTCAGACAGGCTCTGAGCATAATGTCCTGTCAGATATGACCTTGAGCGAGTCCATTGTCTCTCAGGATCTTCACTCACACTGTCACATCAGGCCACTTCAGTGTTCTCAATAAAAACAACACAACAACAGCATCCCAATGATGTATTGCTGTCCGTCAGTTGCATTAGCAAACAGCTGGGGCAGGTTTGTCATTCACAGTAATTGGATCTGTACAGTATAATCTTTATGATTTAGCCTGTCTTGTCTGGTTTAAATGGCATTATATAACGACTGTCTCAATAAAACCTTTGAAAAAACAGAAAGAAAAATCCCTCAGACATTCCTAAGCTCTGTAAGTAACAGTGCCATTAAATGTATTATTAAATTGCAGCTTAGAAGCCCCCTTTTTGCTTCAATCAATTTATTTTTAAGTTACATGGACACATAGGCTTTAATCTGCTAAATATATTTAAAATAGTAACGTTGCAGACAGGACTTGCATGTATTGCGGTTCTAGATTTAAAAGTTACACTTAGTATTTTGGTGCATCCAAAACATGAGAGGAACTGGAATGCTGACATTTTGCACATGAATGTGGAGGTTTGAGTACAGAGCCTTAAAATGCCAAATTTAGTGCTGCGCTTTCAGGCATTATCTCACCTCCGTGCGCATGTTTATGTCGCTGCACGTGGTGTTGCATGGACTTTAGTTCCAGCTAAGTGGCACACAGTTCTCATCTGTGCCCTTAATGCATTTTGGTGATTCACTCCGAGTGACTCGTTTGACTGCACCTTTGTGTGGGGAGAGGCTCGGCTGGGGTTTAAATTATGATGACCCAAAGAGTTTTTAAATGTCTGCAACGCTTGTGAAAATTTCTTCATAGTTTTGCAGTTATTGCATCGATAATGAATGGCTTTGTCAAAATAGTGCACTTGGCCCACTATTTTGTAACAAGGAAACACAGACAAGACCCAAAACCTAGTGATAAATGATGGGGTTCGCCTGTGGATGGAGTGGTACTCAGGGTCGGAATTAACAATGAGGCCAAAAAGTGTGTGGGATGATGTGAATTTTAAGTTACTTCACTGCTACTTTGGCTAAATGGCAAGCAAACAGATATCTAATCAAACTTCCGTATAATGAAATCATTAAGACTCGAGCAAAGGGTCTCAAGCAAAATTAAGTCTGACAATAAGGCAGCTGAAGATAGGTTTGATTGAGAAATAGGGACATGTCTGCAGAGAGGGCATGCAGCTCAGCATGTCACATAGAGACTGATAAAGAGCAGATGCATGGGTTTGTGTGGGTATGAAGGCACTTATGTGTAGCTGTGTGTGTAGCTGTGTGTGAGTAGTAAGGGTAGAAAGGATGGAGGGGGAAGAGAGTGCATGGGGATGGCCAGGTGAAGTGTGGAGATAACAGCAGAAGAATTACATTCACAATCATAAATTGTCCATTCCAAGAATTTCCTAGTTATTAAAAAAAAAAGAGAGAGAGCCTTGTTGTTGAACTGTGGGTCTGTGCAGTCAATCAAAAGCCCCCCCAGGGTTGAAGATCAGCTTTGGCCCATTCTTGCGTAAAGCTGGCAAGATATGTCTGTTACATTCTTTCGAGCACGAGGGCATCACATGAGCTTCAGTCCTTGTATCATACTCCAAATTTTGGCACCCCATTGTGTTGTCTGTGGGTTCATTTTGTGTTGTAGTCACAAGACAAGCCTGAAGTCAGGTGGAGGTCTCACATGTTGACGAGACTCCACATATGAGTCTTCCAGTGCAAGATGTTATGTACCCATTGTGACTATCCAGTGGATATCTGATGTAATTTTGGTAGTTCATATTGTCCCCATGTTGAACTTTGCACTTCCAGTCACCAAATCATGGTGGCAAGCTCAAGCTTTCAAACACTGATTCAGAAAACCCGTGCAGTCGTGTTTTGGTGGATAAAAGCACATAAATGGTGTTTACTCACCTTACAAAATCTGAAATTGCTTTTATGCACATCCCCAGAGTATTTTTTACCTAGTTTGCATGTGTTAGCACACAATTTCAGTTTCCACTGGGATTTTTAGTTGTTTACTTTTGTTTTGTTTGTTTTTTTTTTCTAATATATGCATTTAATGGTTTTTGACAAGACCCACTTCAAGTTGCCTGCATCAAACCATTGTTTCTGTAAACACCTGTTATATTTGAACCAAGTCACTTTGATTTCATTCGTCTTGTGTGGAGTTACTTAACACCAGTTTACACACACTCACATAGACTCATCATGGACATGAATGTCATGGTGATTTGGGCTTTTAATGATTTCTTTGAAATGTTCTTCTCCCAGGATGGAATGATTGATCTTTAATGACTTTAAAAACCAAGAATTGGGTGCACAAGTTTGAATTCTTGATTTCCTCTAATTTACACTTACACGCACACCCCCACTAATATTTTGTTAAATGTCTCTTAACAACTTGTACCTCAACCAGACGCATTTGGTAGCCACCAACAAGCTTCTGGCATAATTCTGGCTGGATATTGGACCACTCTTCTTAGTAGAATAGGTAGACTTCATTTGGTTTCCTTGGCACAGACCCATCACTGTCCTTTTGGACACAGGACAACAAGATGTCAACAGGCCTTGGCCTCAAGTTAAAAGACATTGTAGAACCTTCAGCACCACTTATTAAAAGATTTAAGTGACTGCATGTATATATTTGAGCTTGTATGTCTACTTTTGACCCTGTGTGGATTGGATTGGAGAATTCAAACTTTTGCACCCAATTCTTGTTTTTTAAAGTCATTATAGATGTATGCTACACAATCATTCCACCCTGGGGAAAAAAATAAACAGTTCAAACAAATTATTAAAAGCCCAAGATTACCATGAGATTTATGACCATGAGGCGCATACGTCAACTTCTAACAACACCTATATATTCTGCACAGATAGTTCTAAAGACCAAAGACAGAAAAATAATAATTTTCTCCATGTGAGTCAAAGAAAATTGTCTTTTTCATACATATTTCTTCTTGTGCTGAAGAATGTGTATACACTTTGAACCATTCCTGACAATGCACAGAAACAAACCCCTGTATGACCAGACAAACTAAATCTCAAAATATAGCTGCAAGCAGCAATGAGGGGGCCAAACAGTGAGACGTGACAGTTGCTAGGAAACAAGTTGTAAGAATAGTAAGGAAGAGGTGTTAAGATCTGCCGGCAAGCTGTATGGTAAAACATTTTTGTTAATTACAGCGTGCCCAAAGGTGTAATGGACCAAATTCCTTGTGCGTCCCTGGGGGAGGGGTCCAAAAGACTTCTGGGAAGTTTGGTCTTGATACGCCAAAGCGTCGCTCGATTAATTGTTGCAGGCAAATGCTTCAGCAAACGAAAATAAAATGCGATAACTTTTGTGAGACTTGCTCTAAAGATCATAACCTATATACAGTACCAAGTTTTGTGAAAACTGGACAGTACCAGTGAAAAATTTGCTTCACTTTGTATAAAATCCAATATGGCGACTCAGTCGGTTCAGTCAACATCAAAACTTGGCACTTACATCAGGCTCGAGACCTCGGACAGTATTAGCAGGCACACAGATTTTATTGTAAATCTGAACAGATGAGCTGTTATTGGTCAAAGCACATTTTTTACTAATTATAGCGCCCCCTAAAGGTAAAATGTCACCAAAATTCTTGAGTTTCCTTCTGGAGGTGTCCCAAGTCTGCGTACTAATTTTGGTTTTGAAAGGTTAAAGCATTACCAAGGGCATAGAATGAACTTTGTGACCTGTGAAAACTTTTTAAGGATTTCCATAAGATCCAATATGGTGGAAAATGATGTGACGCATTAAACTAGATCCAAGGATTCCAACGGTACCCTCGATTTCAAAAATTGGCCACACAGGTCACAAGTTACGGTCACAAGAGCAAGTCTAACTTTGCCCCAATGGTGGCGCTACAGTGGCACATAACTTGGTGAAAATGATGATGAGACTTTCCTGAAGAAGTGTGCCAAATTTCACAACTTTTGGCGAGGCAGTTCTAGAGGCTGTCGTAGACTCTCATTGGAGAGGAAAAAAGTTGGTGATGATGATGATGATGATAATGATGATGATGATGATGATGAACTCTAAAATCACTATGGGTGCCTGCAGCTTCACTGCTTGGTCCCCAGAATTGCAGTTACAAACAGTCGTCAATGATATCAGTGCCTATTATAAGGTACTTAAAAAAATGGCCTTAACCCTGTTCCTGCTTTGCATCTCAATCATGAAACACAAGGTCATAGACATCCTTTGAAAGTGAAATTTCTTTGGTACTTCTATTTCATGTTTTTTTTTTTTTCTAATCTTCTCCTATCTATTTTTTGTGATCCTGCGCTTAGCTGACAGAAATGAAATCCAGCGTGGCCTTCTGTTTCTGTATCTACTTCAAGGTTGCACATGCTGTGCATTCAACACTGTTTCTTTGAAACAGATGGTATTTGAGTTGCTGTATCAACCAGTTTTATGGTTTCAAAGTTACCGTATTAACTAAACAGATTTGAGCTGTCTTGCGATTTATTTTTGCCAATCCCCGTTTTCCTCTTTTTCTAGATGCCTCCTGAGAAATCCTGCTCGCTGATTATTGGGGAAATTAGAATATTTACTGCTAAGCAAGTTAAAATTCCATTTGATGCTCACTAAAGCCTGTTCACTTTAATCTGTGGGGTAAATATTTTTTAGCTTGTTGCTGTTAACCCGTTCTGTGGGGCTGTTGTGACACCTGCTGCAAAGCAAGAAAGCAAGAAAGAAATGTCCTTCAATATTTTGATGTATGCTATTTGGTTAAACATTAATAAAATAAAGACATCAAGTGCTTAAACTGCTACGAGACATATTATTACAGATGTCATTCTATTGTATTAATATACGTCAGTGGTGTAATGTGTTGCATCCCATGTGTCTTTTCACACTAGAATGAAAAAACAAAATTCCGGGGCAAGAATTGATTTTCTCTAAAACCAATGAGGCAAAAATTGGCTTACTTTTTGAGATATGGATGTATAAAAAGCTACTAAGCGATTATTTTCCATCAACAAATCGAACCCTTCCGGAAACTCAATTTTATACCTTAATGATGTACTCAAAAACCTCAAATTGAGGCTTTGAAATAGTCACACTGTTAGCAGGCAGAAACAAGAACCTGTGGTGGGCCAATCGATAGAAACTTCATTACCAGGAAGCCGGGCTAGTAATCTCCTTGGCTGCAGCTGTGAGGGACATACATTCTACCACAGCACCTGTTCTCAATGATATATCCAGTCTGCACCTGCACAGGCACAAAGGCACACTCACACTCCTCTGCAGTTTAACACTCCCGCACTATCTTACCATCTCTTTTCTCTGTCCGTCTCAAACAGGAGCACACAAGGATTTCGTGTTATTTCATACTCTTGCCTTGCTTCTCTCCCAGCTTTAGATGAGCTTTCTTACACGTGTGCCCGGATGCATCTTTAGCAGCTGACAAGAGCCGAAAAGGGAGAAAACTGATGGGAGAAAACAGAAGAAGAGAGGAGCAGCAGGGGAGATGCGAGGAGGAGGTGGAGGGGGAGTTGAGGTTCTTTTTTTTCTTCAGTTAATACAAATAGACCTTTGGGGTTCAGAAATTGTGTAGTATAATATCATGTTAGGACAGCTCCATTTTACACCAAAATTGGTTCTATAATGGCAAGCCACAGAGACATTTTAAAGTATTTTTCCTTTCTAGCTTTCCCTCTTTGAGAAAATTGGGTCTCCACAGGAAAAATGACAAATCATCGAGTTATCAGGGATAAGTACTTTTACAAGTTTTTAGCTTTGGACTTGACTCTCACATTTGTAGCAATCTAATTCTGCCTTAAAACCAAGGCAGGTAATAACAAAGCTATAGATTAGGTCCAAGATTGCATTTTTGGCCCAACCAGAAACAAGCAACCAAAGTACTCCTATAGATCAAGACTGTTAACGTGTAGCCAAAACCTACTTTTCTTTTTTTCTTCTTCTTTAATGTTAATTCAACCAGTAGATGGCACTGACAGAGCAAGAACTACTACTGCTTACTTTCTAATAACTCTTTCCTACTTTAAACAAATAAAATTAATTGCATTTCCATAATGAAATAGAAAATTGCTCTGCTGTTTATTTACACTTCATCTTATTTTGCCAGGAGCAGAACTAATCATAATCTACTATGTATCTGTTCTTGGAGATGGCTGTTCATGCAGTGGGCAGTACTGACGTCTGTCTTCTTGAGACGGAGGGATGCAGCTGCTGTAACTGATGCACACTAGAAAGAGCACATAGCTGGATAATGCTGTTCCCAAACAGAAATATAGACATTATTGTCTTTGGGCCTGCCCTCCTATTGTGCTGCTAAAGGTTAATACTGGGACTTTGTCAAGATAGATCTATATGCTAATAAGGCCCATTATGCATCCAGGTATTGCCAAGTAAAGTAACAGTAGGGGCTATCTACTGTGGCCCCCTCTCAACTCTGACTGACATAATATATGTGGACTGAATGGATTTCTGCCCAGTTGAATAAATTTACCCACAGTTCATTGTGTGCTACTCCATTAAACTGAAATCTGTGTTTAATCTGCAGCAATTATCGGCTTGTGATAAACACAGAAAAAAGCAAGTTTGATTAATTCAGCGTTTGAAAACAAGTATTTCTGACTGCAGTGTATTGATTTGCCAACAAGCAGTTCTACAAAAAAATAAAATAAATAAATGTGGTGCATTTGTTACATATTTCTGGAAATGTAAAATCCTATACAATAGGGGCAGAAACTAGATTTAGTTTCTTTTGGTTTGGGGCATTTTCAAATGTACTAAAAAAGGCACAGCACTTTTATTTTTATTTATTTATTTTGCCTGTCTTGCAGGGAAAGTTTTATGAGATCTTTCTATGACATTTAATAGAGGGGACTGTGAGAGCCTCTCCAAAAGGTACAGCGTGCACAGTGACTGACTTTAAGTGATGATGCTCTGGTTTATTGTCCCTGTTGTTAAATCCAGCCTCTTTTCAATCTGAGTTAAGTGGTAGAATTTGAATGTACTTATACTTTATGTAGCAGAATCCTTTTTTTTTTTCTTTGCTCATGAAATTTTTATGAATATTTAGCATTGTACTTTTAACAGTCATGGTTTTGCCTTTTTTCCTCCCCAAACATACATTTGGTGATTGTGGCCAAAGAGTTCAGTTTTAACTCCATCTGTCCGCAGCATTTGGTTTCAGTATGACCTGACCTTATCCAGATGTTGCTTTGCATAAGTTGATTCTTGTGATAAGGTTGCGAGTACTGTAAGTTTCCCTTTAATGACTCTTCTGTTTAGACCCTGGTCGGGAATCAAGTTGCAAAAGTGAAGCTCCTTTGCAGTCATCTGAGGTTTTGCTGTTTTTCTGCCCAGCAAATGATCAGTTTTATGTCAATTTCTTTCTTGAACTTTCACATCTTTTCTTCACTTCCTATAGGTCCCCTTAACAGCAATTTCTTAAAGGCATTTTGGGAAGCTGAAATTTTGTGCTTTGATGTGTAGCCTGTTGTTTGTAGCAGAAGCACACCAACACTCGAAGAAAGTCTTTTTTTTTATGCCACATTGATTTTATACAGTATACCAAACTAATTAACAAAATCTACAGCTCGCTCTGAAGTCTCAAAACTTTTACATACTCTAAAGTTGTTTTAATAAGTGCATTTGTTATTTCTGGAAAAGCCACTCCTGGCACAAATTGTAAGTGGGAAACATCTGCTTACAGTATATTAACAGACATTAACAATTAGACTGTTACATTGTAATAATTTTACATCTTTACAGCATTTTCTGTGAAAATATCCTTCTTACTTGACAGCCGTGAAGCTGTTATTGTATTGTGGACCTCAAGATAGCTTAGCGGCCCTTTGATTAAATGAAAAGACCAAGTTTACGGGACATCTGTTAGGAGATCTGGGCAAAGATTACTCAGCCTCATCTCATACAGACAGAGCAGCAAATGATGTAATTAAGGCCAAAGTAATACTGTCTCTTGGCCTTGGCCTCTTGCCTCATTTAGTCTTTTGTAGCATAATATAATAATGTGATTCCACATTAGAGAATCCACAAAATAGAAATAAAATATACAAACGCTTGCTGCATAATAAACTTGACAAACTGCAGAGCCATCAACTACAGTTTTAAAAAGAAAATTCATACATTTAGATTTAACATATTCAACATATTGTTCTCTTTGTGAGACAGAGGGGGAGTGGAAGTAAAAGATAAAGAAATTAAGATTGCAGGGCAGACCACAGACCAGACCAGGACGCCGCAGTCATATAGTATCAAGATGATTCATGCATCGGCAATGCAAAACTGATATCGTGTTTTTACTTTGCATTCTAATAGATTTTTCAAACCTTGTTTTACACGCCTCTCAGCTGGTCGCTTTTGAAACTGAGATGAGTTGAAAGTTCACAGGCTGTGGGGACTAACTGGGTTGAGAGACACATTAGCATCACTCGCCTTTGTGTTCAGCTGCAATGCAACGACTGCAGTTACAGTTTTTGTTTATTTGAGATTGTTCTCATGCTTCTCATCACCAGTAAATTTGTCGTAAAAGACGCAGCTTCTTTTTTTTTTAACATAAATGACTGCATGAAACTAATAGGTGTATTTCTCCAAGCTGAATGCTCACACTAACATTTCAGTCATGTCATCTCAAGCAACTAAACCTCAGACCCTCTGCACCTAAAGGCGGCTCTCAAATGAGTCTCATTTCCCTCATCTGCTGCTTTCCCACGCTATAAAGCCTCTTGGCCTACCAAGCCTTAAGTCTGTGTTTACAGAAATGTTTCTGAGCTCAGTGCATGAACTAGAAAACCTCTGAATGCAGGATGTACCATTTATTTAGAGATTATTCATTGTGCTACAAGTTCTGTCACTGGAATGTACAATATATAATGCAAAGTGTGCCAAAAAATACTACTGGAAATACTACAACTAATACCGTATTGTACCTAATAAAAAAGGAAATAAATAAAGTGTGTTTTTAAGATTAAGACCCGGTTTTGTCCAGCCACCAGCCGTTATGATGGAGAATGATAATACCTAACAGTGTGACACAAATTGAGTTGTGTGTGATTGTCTCAATCTGCCCTTTTCCAGAGAACTTCAATCATTTAGTTTCTCTGAGCAGTATGCTTCCAATCCCAGCAAACAGCTGGCCTGGCATTTAGAACACATGGGGATTAGTGGGTTGATTTATTTAGAGGCTCAATCCAGAGTCTGACCATTGCACCACTTATGATGCCAAGATCACTTCTCTGCTGGCTCTGCCGATGATATTTTCATCCCGTTCTGTATTGATTTCATGCATATACAGCATGTATGAAGAACCCATGTTTAAATAAATGTCATAATTTGGTTATGTTTGCAATAATTGTAAATTAATTCTGTATCTGTTAGTATATCTTTGTGTCTGCGGACATGTTTAGAAAATCAAAGTCATAGTTTAGCGGTTGTAAAAAGCCTTTTGGAGTTTATCATACATTTTCTTTAAATGATGCCACATAATTCTTATGTGCTATGTTTGTTTACTACTGCTGGATTAAACTAATCTCTAGGCTTTTGATATTTTACATCTTGTTTCGTTTCCTGAGTCATGAAAAGCTCAGTTGGTAATCATATGTTTTTTTAATCTACCACACAAACAGGTTTGCAGAGTGTGTGACAACATGGGCGCGTGTGGAAGGTGCAGGTGTGTCGATGTGCTTTGATAGCGTGCAAAAAAAAAAAAAAGTGGATTTCCCACTTCCTATCGTCTCTCATTGGTTATCAGGAGGGACTGATTTGCATATGGTGGGAGTGTCCTGAGCCAGCAGTGGGATGAATGACTTGTTCAAGTCAGATAGAAATAAGGCATAGCACTTAGCAGAGGTCTGCACAGCTCAACGCTCAAAATGCCTGGGTTACTTAAGCTGCTCCTCTTCCTGCTATAAGTGGAAAGTGCTAGAAAAGGACATAAACATGTTCAACAGCAGACATCCCAGACTTAGCAAAAGAGGAAGAATATGGGTAAGTGTCCCAACAATTTGCTTTACAAACAGAATTTAATGTAACACAGCTTCAAGTATGTTTGATGGTTTCATTTCATTTCATTAAGGCAGATGCGTGACTAGGCCCCTCCTCCTCTGCAGTATACTGTTTTTAATTCTCATATCCTTCTTAAACTTTCGCAGATAAACCTGAAATTCACAACACGTCTAATTTCATGGACTGATTTAAACACTTCATAAAATGATCACGTGAACAGCTGCCATCAAAACAAAATATATATTTTTACACACAATAATGTGTGCATCACCGATGCCTATTTCTCTTCTCACTTTAATTAACAGCCTCTTCCTCTTTTAACATTTTATCTTGTGTTGCAGGGCTTGTGCATCCTTTTGCTTTACACCAACCCCCTTTCCTGTTTGGCAAATTTCAGTCAAGCAAAAGAGCTCATCTATAAGATAAAGGAGGGATTACCCAGGGGGACTTTTATAGGGGCCATTGGAGTAGACTTAAATTTGGATTTTTCTGTTGACCCCCCCTTCATATTCAGTCTCGCTCAAAAGAAGGTCAGTGAACAGTATGTGAACCTAAATAATACCACCGGGGAGCTTTACACATCTGCTACAGAGATTGACAGGGAGACTCTCTGTGCTGATAACGTAGAGGGGCAGGGATGCGTCCTCTCACTGGATGTGTTTGTGCTGCCTCAGCAGTACTTTCAGCTTGTCAAAGTAAAGATCTGGATTGAGGATGTGAATGACAACAGGCCAAAGTTCCCCACAGATGAGATCTCTATGTCTGTCCCTGAAAACGCACCAATCAATGCTCGCTATGCAGTGGAGCAGTCGGCGGTTGACCCAGACCTGGGTCCTCATGGAGTGCAAACCTACTGGCTGGTTAATGACTTTGGAATGTTCACACTGGATGTTGAGGAGAACGAGGGAGGTGAGCTGACACCTTTCCTCATCGTGACAGAAGCTTTGGACAGAGAGACTCAGGCGGAATACATTACAGATATAATTGCAGAGGATGGAGGGACCCCTCCTCTACTTGGTGCTGCGACTTTGAAAATTGTCATCACGGATGTGAATGATAACTGTCCCCAATTCAAGGAGTCACAAATTAATGTCACTCTGCATGGGAATACCACCAAAGGGGTGCATTTGGCACGTCTGCATGCTTTTGACCCTGACCTTGGTGCTAATGCTCAGATCAGCTATGCTTACAGTGAACGTGTGCCAAGGGACACCAGGAGCTTGTTCCATTTGGACAAAATTACAGGACTGATCACGCTAGCAGGGAAAATAGACACTGGCACAGCCGCATTTTACAAACTCACTATTCTGGCTTTCGGACCTGGGTGCATTCCTGCCGTAGCCACTGTTACTGTCCATATCATCAAAGTTGTCACTGGACCCCCTACTGTCATACCTCGGTACATTGCACCAGAAAAGGATGGAGTGATAACAATAAAAGAATCTGAGCCAGCTTTTTCTCCAATTGCTTTTTTTACCATTAATAACATTGATAAGAACCAAAGGGTGGACTGTCATTTGGAAGGGCCTGGTCCCTTCAGGCTGGGCCCCTATCAGCTGTTCAAGAATGAATACCTGCTGGAGACAACAGAGCCCTTGGACTATGAGAGGACACAGGAGTATGAGCTTATTGTGGTTGCTAACAGTACCCACGGGGTAGTTATCGAGACCTTCCTTAAGGTGCAGGTTCTGGATGAGAATGATAACGCACCTGTGTTTCAGCAGTCTTTGGTGGAGATATCAGTTGAAGAAAACAATCCACCAAACACTTTTCTGACTCAGCTCCAAGCGTCAGACCAGGACAGCGAAAGCCGAGGGGATGTCATGTACCTCCTCGGAGGCGACGCCCCGGGTTTTTTTGTTGTGGATCAAGTTACAGGCATCCTGACTGTGACCGCATCGCTGGACCGTGAGGAGAAAGAGACATACCGGTTCATAGTGAGAGCGGTAGACCAGGGGACACCCAGGAGGGAGTCAATTGCAACAGTGGTGGTGACGGTGCAAGACCGCAATGACAACAGTCCGCGTTTCATCAACAAGGATTTCACGTTCTTTGTGCCGGAGAACTTCCCAGGGTACGGTGAGATCGGTGTCCTCTCTGTGACTGATGCTGATGCTGGGGAAAATGGCTGGGTGGCCCTCTCCATCCTGAATGGCAGTGACATTTTTATGATAGACACAGGCCGGGGGGCACTGAGGGCGAAGACATCACTGGACCGCGAGCAACAGGGGACATACCAGCTATGGATCGAAGCTGTTGATGGCGGGGAGCCTGCTCTCTCCTCTGTCACAATGGTTACCGTGCTGCTCCTGGATGTAAATGACAACCCACCAGTCGTCCTCTTTCCTCAGTCGAATCAGTCTTACATGCTAGTGCTACCCAATACTTTACCAGGAACATCAATTACAGAAGTGTATGCTGTGGATAAAGATACAGGCATGAATGCTGTGATCGCCTATAGTATCATTAAAAGGAAAGGTGGTGAGCCGGGGTCATTTGCCATTGACCCAGAAACAGGAAATATCACATTAAAGAGGGAGCTCAGCAACCGTGGCCTATACAGCCTTCTGGTGAAGGTCAGTGATCATGGTCAACCTGAACCACTGTACTCGACAGTCATGGTTAACTTCTTTGTCAATGAAACAGTGAGTAATGAAAGTTACATTCAAAGTCTGCTGACCAGAGAAGCTGACATAGAGGTAGAGGAGAGGCCCTGGTACATTGGTCAGATGGCAGAGGGGCCTGAGAGGTATGAGCCGTTCCCATGTCGGCCTGTCCTCATTGCTCTTTCAGTGACTTGTCTGGGGCTGTTCTTCTTGGTTGTCACGCTGACATCTTACATATGCTGTAGGAGGTTTAAAAAGAGCAGGAAGAAAAGATCAGAAGTGGAAATACCTTTAAAAATTCAAAATGACTCGATGCAGGCTGTGAACAGGAAGCTCAGGCAGATCTCAAACATCTGATGTTCAGTTGTTCACTCATCCAAAAAAAAAAAACCACCACTGTTTACACGAATGTTTACAAAACTCACTGTAAGAACTATAACTCTTACATGAACTTGCTCTTTTGCTTTTTGTCACATGATTGTTATTACTGCAATGCGCCTGCGTTGTTATTTGATATATGCCACCTCTTGCGCTCAACTGCTGGCATTGAGGTAATAACAGCATCATTACAAACACATCAGAGCAACTCAGTGCAGATTACTAAGGTCCTATGTAAATACTGTACAAAATAATTTACAACTTTATATACAAGTTTTGCATTTGGTTGATAAGGACAAGAGACACTGCTTTAGAAAAAAAAACTCTTTATACCACTTGTCACTTGTACCAGTTATACAAATATAATTGAAAAGTGAATGTATCTGCAAGTTATATAAATCAAAATATATATTTTTTAAATTAAATGCATATCTACATTCATAAGGTAACCATACGTTTGTAATGCAGAAAAGGGTATTCAAACTGAATTGGAAAAAGTTAACATGCAATACATGAATGCCATGAAAAGGCATGCTATACATGAGAGCAGCAATGGGAAAAGACCAAACCGGAATACATTTCTTTCACTTGTGTCTTACTTTCTACTTTAGCTCAGCTGTGGAATGATATTGAACAGATAAATGATAATTGAGTGATATATTGTTAGGTTAAAAGCTCCAGAAAAAGCTTCTCTGAATGATGTCCAAACAACAACTGTTGTGCCATCTCAGCACAACAAAGAATTTCACATTTTCATCACACTGTACAGCTGCAATCGTGTCCAAACCTGTCAAAAAAAAAAACTGCTTTAAGTCACGTATGTCGCCGTCCTTTATAGAATCATGCAAATCTCAACGTGTCTGTGAAAATATGCAAGTGTTTGTGATAGAGTGTTTGTAACTATTAAAGATAATTTATTTTTATAATACACTGGATTCTATTCTGTACTGATTTCATCCTGTATTAATGTCACTTACATATCCTACATGCACTCAGATGTGTGTCTAAACTTTCCACCTATCTCTCAGACTGACTGGTATAACAGTAATTTATATTTCTTCTAGCGTTTGAAAGTACAGCAAGCAAACAAGCCTGTACAATAAACTGAGGAACACACAGAATGCAGATTTTCTATCTGTGACTCAAACTTTATGGTTGAGTAAGCAAATACACTTCAAATGTGAGTGAGAAAATAAACACTGATTGGCATACTTAATGCGGAAGATAAATAAATCACTTGGGTTTGCAGTTATTCAAATTGAGTTTGGACTGCATCCTGTTCAGATATTAAATCTGGTATACAAATGAAGTGCCTTGTTGCAGCTCACAAGATGCAAGAGCCATGAATGAGTTAAAGATCAAAAGCCTGCGATTCTGTGTTGTTGTTGCCTTCACCTGCGAAGGACAGAGCTGATGAAGTATCACCCAGAGTCACACTAAGAAGGAAAAACACGGTGCAGCAGCTGCTCAAGTCTGGTATGTTTGAGGATCAAATTCACATTTCTCACCTCTCTGGAGTGGTATTCGCAATCACTGTGTTTCTCATACCGCAACAACTTTGAGATATATCAGGAAATTGTGAAAGTGTTTCTGACACATTCTCCTCCAAAAGATCAGCTCGGAAAGACTTTTGCTTTTTAAAGCTGCCTTTTCTCTGCCCTGTGCTTCTTTGTTGCGCTTGTATGTTTGCTATGAAAGTTATGTGGGCAAAAAGGCTTTAGGAATCTTTGTACTCAGGCTAACTATGCACACTCCCAAGTGAGGAACTCTGTTGTGTGATATGCCTCTGAAACCAGTACAAGTTTGGCTCTTATAAGAGAGCAAACATGCAAGCAAACCTGTACTGGGAATGCGTTCACAAAGGCAGCTTCTTAACGCCAGCCTTTTTTGTATGGTGTGACGTCACGTAAGAGCAGAGCACATCAGGAGCTAAAAACAGCCCAGTAATCCTTAGTAATCACCTTTGGCCAAACTGCATCACATAAATAGGCTGATATACGTACTGTATGTATGCTGGATGTGCACTGTAATGTCTTTCAGACAGGTAGTAATGTGGGTTTTCATCAACTAGAACAACTGTAACTGATTTGTGCTGTTATTTTACAATTTTTTAAGAAAGAGAGTAACACATGCACAAGTTCAATATACTTCCTAAGGTCTTAAATATTTGTATTAAGCTAAAATATGAATGTCTGTGTGACAGAAGCCATCATGTTAATGATAAATTCCTCTTTTTTATGGTGCTTTTATCTTGTCTATCAGCCATCAGCCATAGGCAATAGTCAATCTCTACTGTAATAATGCTGTTGATGTCTGCCTACAGTAAGTAACTCAGCTAGCCAAGACACTGAAGCCAAGTGACACATAATCTAAGACGGTTTCTCAGTAATTTAGCACTTTTTTTTTTTACACTGAGCAAACAATTACAGATTGTGATTAACTGCAGTAATAACAACTGAGGTCTCATTTTAGTGTATCTCATTTCTCCTTCACCCGCTCTGACTCTTTCAATAAGTCATTTTATTCAGCATGTTGAGACAGGAAACAGTCATACAAGCCCTTTAGGCCCGTGCTGGCCCAAACCCAGCTGTTATGATGATCGAGTATGCTTCTGTGTGCAATAACAAACAATGGTTCTCGTTAATAAGTGGTAAGGTTGGCTCTTGATGTCAGATTGCTTTTTAGGTTTTTGAGTACTTCCTGTTTATTTTTGTTACATGCAAATTTTATATGTGCATTTTTTTTAAAGCAGTTTCAACAATATTTCAGTATTTTGTATGTCTCTGTTGTGGTCTACAAGCTGGAGAAAAAAACAGAGATCTACACATTAAGCAGCATGACATAGTACCTGAGCTGAATATTGGCCCAAGCATGCTATTTCTCACAATGTGAATATGTTCAGGTTTAGTACAGTACCCATGTGTATTTGTAGAATTTGTAACGCAAAAACATATAATAGAAAAAAAATAATCAGCGATCACTAAAGTTATTAAAAGGAGCTTGTTACCAACTGTCAAGCACAGTGGTGGAGGGGTGATGATTTGGGCTTCTTTTGCAGCCACAGGAACACAGGACCTGAGTGCCTTGCGGTCACTGGGTCCAGCAAGACCTCCTCTGTATGCCAAAGTATTCTACAATCAAATGTGAGGCCATCTGTCTGACAGCTAAGGCTTGGCTAAAATGGTTCATGCAATGGGACAATGATCCCAAGCACAGCAGCAAATCTGTAACATCATGGCTGAGAAAAAACGACTCAAGGTGTTGCAATGGCCCAAAGTCCAGACCTCAACCTGTGGTGGGACCTTAACAGTGCGAACTGAAGGAATGCTGTAAAGAAAAGTGGGTTCAAATTCCTTCACAGTAATATGAGATACTGATCAAGTGGCAAATGCTGTAAACAGCAGATTTGATTGGGGTGTCCAAAGCTGTGGGTTGTGTCTGCATCCCTTGCAATTTGTGCTGCACTCAAAAAGTCAAGATCCCCCTGCACAAGATCAAATAGAATCTTGATCCATGGATCCTTCTGTCCTACCCAGTCCTCCAAAGGACCTTTCACCTTGGCTTTAATTGTATTTAATCTTCAGTAGGGTCACTTTGAAGACATATCTCTCTCGTTACATAATTCCTGTTCTGGGTTTAACATCACTAGAAACAGATGGAAAGGGGGTCAGTGAGACCGAGACACCCCACAGCTTTTCTACGTGCCAGATCACCTCTAGTGGTAATCCTGCTGACAGCCAGTTTGGTCTCTTCACACCAGAGCAGAAGAGACTTGGCTTAAATCAGGTTCTTGAACTTGTGACTGAGGGGCTTAGTTTTCTGTACTTTGTACTATATGCAGTTTCTTTAAAAAGATATATTACTCAGACTTTTGGTATTTTAGCAACTTTCAATCTATTTATGTGGACGTTCATCTGTCTTAGAGATCTGTTTCTCCATAATCACGTACAGATACATGTACACATTACAGACACAGCTCAGCCATTGTTCCTGCCATCTCTCTCTCTCTCTCTCTCTCTCTCTCTCTCTCACACCCTCTCTCTCTCCACCCCCGCCCCCTTCCAGGAAAGTCTATCTGAAATTACATTAAATTCTTAATGGTGTAGACAGCAAGTAATTACCATCAGTCACAGCCTGATCTCATTTCCAGATTGGCTTTATTGTAACGTCCCTCCCTTGAAATCGGACAAATAAAGACACAATGAGAGGCCCAGGTAGGGTTACAGAGTTCTGTTGAATAAGAGAGGCTACATTTCCCAAGTTATGAGCACCTTCGTGTTTT
>JAVDPK010002855.1:0-14255 GCA_034780415.1 Cichlasoma orientale
CACACACACACACACACACACACACACACACACACACACACACACACACACACACACACACACACACACATACTTTCCATCACCTCACTCACACATGCACTCATTAAACCGCCCGGACTGAGTATATTATTGTCCAGTGAAGATATGGATTACAGTTTTCTGATTGTTTGCTGTGTCTCTCAGTGACACCGAGCGATGGCAGTAAGACGTGGGGCCGCAGTGCTGTGTGTAAGAAGGAAGACCTGACGACCAATAAGAAGAAAGGACGCACCTGGGGCCCGAGCTCCACCCATCAGAGAGAGAGAGTCGGCGGGGAGGAGAAGTATGTTGACAGTTTGCTTAAATTCAAGTTATGAAGATGTGATTCATTTTAAAATGATTAACAGTGTGAAGGGTTGAGTGTTAGGCTGGGACTTTAAACAAATGGCTTTTTGGCAAACGCTGTTGTTGTTGTTCAGGGCGTTATCTCGCCGTATGCTTGATGCAACATCAGTTAACTGTCCTCCTTGCACTTTTAGCAAGGCGGAGTTCACTTACCAAAGTATATGTGTGTGTTATCCTTTGGTCAATTAAAGCAAAACAAATTACAAAATGAAATTCCAGCAACAATAAAATGCATTAATCATAATGTGAGTACTCAGTTAAGTAAGTTAGTCTTACATTACTGAACTGTTACGATCCAGTGACCCGTACAGTTCACTACCCAACACACATTAAGACAGGAATATAATTTACATACAGATATATTTAAATGGCACAACTGTGTTATTAATAGTTTTAAAAAATAGCTGACTGTTATTGGTGGTGTGTGTAAGTGGAGGCACAGTTTAGGACACAGTATCGTTGTCTCAGTGGCAGTGGAGCGAGGATCCAAATGCAGGATGCACAGATCGGGAGAAAATAAACAAAAAGGAGGCTTTTCTTGGCTTATTACAATAAGCATGGGAAACTATAGGAAGAGTCATTGAGAACAAATGATGCTGGTTATTAACTTAATAATGTAACCCAGCATTTTGCATGTGCCGTCACACGAAAGGGGCCGCGTTGGCAGCGCTGACCAATCACGGTTATGGATAAATGTACTGGCAGCAGAGTGGCTGGTTTTTACAGAGGAAGATGGAAATAGTAATAGAAAAATATGAAGAGGTTAAACACACAAATACAGAGGGATCATCAATATTTAATATTCTTTGGACTGACGAGACAAAAGCAGAACTTTTTGGAAGGTTTGAGTCCCGTTACATAAAAGTAACACAAAACAACCTCAGACCAGCAGTTAAACATGGTGGTGGTAGTGTGATGGTCTCGGGCTGTTTTGCTGCTTCAGGACCTGGATGACCCGCCATAATTGATGGAACCAGGAATTCTGCTCTCTACCAAGAAAATCCGGAAGGAGAATGCCCAGAGATCAGTTCATGCCCTGAAGCTCAAGCACACTTGAGTTATGCAGCAGGAAAATGATGCGAAACACACCAGCAAGTTCACGTCTGAGTGGCTCAAAGAAAACAAAAACAAAATGAAGGTTTTTCAGTGGCCTAGTCAAAGCCTGGGCTTAAATCAGATTGATGGATAGATGGATAAAAAAAAAGCTTCGGTATGACTTTAAACAGGCTGTTCATGCTCGAAACCCTCCAATGAAACTGAATTAAAACAATTCTGCAAAGAAGAGAGTCATTTCGTATTTACTCAGGCTATCGCCGCCTAATATTAAAATTTGTTTGATGATCAGAAACATGTAAGTGTGACAAATATTGCAGAAAACACACACAGCACTGTATGTAGGCAGTGGCAGACGGTTGACACAAACATAAAAACTACTAACAAAACTTGACAGGTCACACTTAAAATATTCAACTTAAGATCAATTATGGATGAATTGTGCTAAATCGATTCCAACAGCAAACACATCGTGCATGCGGAAAGTCACAGCTCTTTAATTTTGAACAGCGGGCTTTGTTTGCTGTAAGAATACAATAGACCTGCTGA
This sequence comes from Cichlasoma orientale, assembly GCA_034780415.1. Taxonomy (NCBI): domain Eukaryota; kingdom Metazoa; phylum Chordata; class Actinopteri; order Cichliformes; family Cichlidae; genus Cichlasoma; species Cichlasoma orientale. The sequence goes on from JAVDPK010002855.1 coordinate 1,987, forward strand.
AACTACAGCGTCAGCACTTGCAGGATTATGAGGCTCGCTGTGTGTTCACCTACAAGCAGGAGAAAAGTGCTTCTTCAGATATTTGTCTGAACAGATTATCTTTCACAGCGCGCAGAAACAAAACCTTTCGATCAATATCTCATTACAGTGAGCGGAGCAGCCAGAAGCAGAGTGATCATCTTTGTTTTGTGTGAATCACGTCCTCAGATGGCATCGACTTATATTTATATCCCCTTTTATGTTAAAAAGTAATCTTTTTACTGCACCTGTTGCCTCTATTATTATATTAGAAATTAGCGTTGAGTTTTGATATCCTGGCAGCCTAATTTTAATTCCCTGTCTGCAGGCTGAAGTCACTGGGTGAGGGATCCAAAGTTTGGTCGTCCAGTGCGCCAAATCTGGGCAAGTCCCCGAAACATGCCCCCATGACCGCCGGTTTCTCCAGCCTGAATGAAATGGGTGAGTCTTTTCATTTCCTTGTGAGTTCAGCAGCAGTTACACAGTCACAAGGATCAATTTCATTTTTTCCCCCTGTCATTAACAGAGGAGTGCAGTGAGTTTGAGGAATCACCAGGCTCCTTACTGCCCTCGGAGTCCAGCAGTAATGGGGCCATAGAGGACTCGGGGTCCCTGTGGAGCAGCCTGGGGCCCAACATGGCGTCTGCTGTTGGGAATATGAGCTCCTGTCAGGCGGCCGGAGGCCTGGGGACAGGCGTGAGCTACCAGGACTCGCTTCGTCGCTGCAGTCAGAGGAAGAAGAGTGATATGTTGCTGCTGGGTTGCGCCTCTCTGCTCGCCTCTGTGGGTCTGGGACAGGACCTGCTGCAGCTGGGAAAGCAGCAGGTAGGAACATCTGAACAAATCCCAAGAGCTCTGGTGAAAACCTTCTTATTCACATGATTGTGCATGTAATGTTTTGTAGTGCATTACAGCAGTGATCAAAGAAATTATTTAATACTGTTTTTGCAGGTCAAATTTTGGCAGCTGAATTGTTGTTAAACTTCTGTGAATGGTGTTTTTTTCCCCTCAGAATAAGTAATGAGTAATGCTCATGTTGTTTTCAGGTGCTTCAGGATGAGCAGGACCACCGAGAGGAGCGTAAGAAGAAGGAAGGTCTCTTCCAGCGGACGGGACGCTTCCGTCGCAGCACCTCTCCACCCAGCCGAAACCTCTCCCTGTCTCTCTCCAGACACCACGACTCCACGCTTCCCTGCTTGGACCCTTCTCCCTCCGTAACACTCCTCTCTTTGTCCTCTCTGTCGGACTGCAACTCCACTAAGTCCCTTCTCCCCTCTGACCCAGACGATTACCCCCTGACCCTGGCGGCCGGGGTCAGAACACCGGCTGCGACTCCGGCTCCTGCCCTCAACCCACTCTTGGACCTGCGAGCCGAGAGCTTCAAGAAGGAGCCCAACCAGTCGCTCACACCCACCCACGTGTCTGCAGCCATGGCCACGAACCGAGGACACAGACGCACCCCTTCAGACGGGGCGATACGACCCCGAGCCCAAACTCTGGGACACCACAGGACACCGTCAGATGGGAGCATGCCCATGCCTCCTCCACCACACATTACAACAAACAAAGGTACAGGACACATGATTTGAAAACTTTTTTTTTTTTTTTTTACCATAACACATCATTTTTAATACCCTACAGCCATAGTGGCTTCATGAGAGCAGAGAAAGCTACAATTCTGACACTTCATTTCAATGCGATGATAATATACATTTTGGTTTATGGCAATCTGGAACAAATCAGTCTAACTCTTAATCAGAATATTTTAATAAATCCCATTGATTAAAGTGCTTCGATGCTCGATTAAAAGATAGAAAATATGAAGACAGAAAAAGCTTTAAAAAATTAGGCTCTTCGCTCCAGGTGCAATATCTTAAAATAAAGACTCCCAACTGTAAATAATACAATAATAATACAAAGTTGATAATACAAACAGGATATTACAAGTGAAAATAGTCCCGGTGTCGTGGGGAGGAGTTGTAAAGTTTGATGGCCACAGGGAGGAATGATTTCCTGTGGCGCTCTGTGGTGCGTCATAGTGGAAGTAGTCTTTCTCCTGTGATTGTTCAGCACGTCATGGAGAGCCTCTGAAGGATTGCCCAATATTGTTCATGACTCGGACAGAATCCTCCTTTTTGACACTGCCGTCAGAGAGTTGAGCTTCACACCCACAATGTTACTGGCCTCAGTTTTAGTCGTTGGTATTTGTTACTGTTAGTCTGCTGCCCTACAGCACTGATGCCACTTTACACCATGAAACATCTAAGCATCGTCCAGCAGATATTAAAGGACCTCAGTAGTCTCAGAAAGTTGGCAGCTTTGGCCTATCTCGTAGAGGGCTTCTGCACTTTCTCAGTGTGAGCACAAAGGTATTTGTAATCCTCCACGGTCTCCACACTGACCCCGTGGATGGAAGCAGGGGTCACCAGTGTTCTGGGCCTCCTCCTGTCCCCCAACAGAGTCTTTGGGAGGTGAAGAAAGTTGTGAAAGCAGCACTCGGGAATCACAAGGCTGGGATTGTACTGGATTGCGCAGGGACACGTGGATGAATCTCTACCTGGAAGATGGAACTATAGCTGGTGGATTATAGTGTAATGTCTGTATAGACACCACAATTGAGGGGAGGGCACGCTGATGATGAAATTGACGTCAATCAGACCCGAGCGCACACTCACCAATGTGGACGCAGTAACAGTGGCAAACTGGATACTGTACAGAACAACTTCTGCTTCTTCTTGCTGCTCCCTTTAGGAGTCACCACATAGGATCATCTGCATCCATCTCACCCTATCCTCAGCATCCTCCTCTGTCACACCAACCCTCTGCGTGTCCCCCTTCACCACCTCCCTGAATCTTCTCTGCGGTCTTCCTCTTTTCCTCCGGCAGCTCCATATTCAACATCCTTTGTCCAATAAATCCACTATCCCTCCTTTGCACATGTCCAAACCATCTCAGCCTTACCTCTCTAATTTTGTCTCAACGTGTTGGGATGAAGTAAGATGTGTGTTTTGTAGTCGAGCTTCTGGACATTCTATTTTCAATGGGACGGACATCTACTGTCACATTGTCAGTTCTTCTTCACACCTTTCCTTCACCTCAAGAAGTTTTCCACCAAAGTCGAGTTAAAGCGATTAAGAAAAGGAGGTTTGTCTTACATTTCAGTTAGTTCCCACCTTTTCTGTGCCACACATATATTTCACTTGCCAGATTGTTCTACTGAGACTTTTGTGTTCCTAGTTTCCCCTGTTAGTTTTATTCTTTCCTTACTTTTCCTTTTCCTACTTTTCCTTACTTTTGTCAGTTTTTGGACTTTTCCCTTTGGCCTGGCTCTTACCAGCACTGTTTACCTTCTTTGACTGCCTTTCTGTGCATGAAAAACAGGATTTGGGGTTTTACTCTCCGTCTGTGTGTCCCGCGTTTGGTCCACTTCCTCGTGATTGTTATATCGGAGCTTCATGAAGGCACTAAAAAGTCTCAATTTTAGTCTAAATATAAAAGCAGCCTGAAGTATCGCAACAAATGTAAAGTCCGCATTTGCTTCTCAGTCTGAAATGTTGGAAAAACGTTAATATTGTGAGCTGTTCTCAACAGCTGCAGTATTCATATTCAGATGGCCCAGCGTTGAACAAAATACTTGCTTATACCTTGTAGTACTTATTTCTTACTAACTTTAATGCACTGAAAGATCTGAGGCAACTTAAATTATACACAAGTTTGCAGTTAGTGGGCTAACATATGCAAAACATTTCCTCATTATCTGATCTGCAGCTACAGCTGCTGAATATTTTCTAGTAAATTAGTCAAATTTCTCACTTAATTGTTTTGTGCATGAAGTGTGAGATAGAAATGTGATGCAAAACATCCTATTTGTCATCGTTAGTTTCAACCCACAGGCATTCATTTTACTGTCATTTACAACAAACTCGTATGTGAGAAGCTTGAACCACAAAATGTTTGCTTGAAAGACGACACACCTCTCTTATTCTTTTCAGGTATGCAGGACACATTGGATATCCCCCGACTACCTGACCCCTCCATTGTCTACCCCCATCGGCGCAAAGCTCCCGCTCCGCCGATCCCTGACCCAGTTCCTCACAGCCTCATCAGCCCCCCGGAGAGGCCCAAGACACTGGAGTTTGCACCCCGGCCGAGGCCAACGCCATCCCGGGTGCGACCCGACCCCTGGAAGCTGGGCTCTCTTTCCCGGACCCTGAGCTCGTCGCCGGGCAGCAGCTGCGACAGCCCCCTCGGTTCAGGGGACAGCAGCGCCAGCGCGGCGCGACCCACCCTGATGGACATGGACGTGGAGGGCCAGAATCTGGACCCCACTGTTCCCTTGTGTGGGCAGCTGCAGCCTGCCACTCTGTGTGGACAACAGTACTCATAAAAATCAAAGAAATGAACATTTAAAAAATTTTTTTGCATTTAGACCTGTTCCAGGAAATTATAGCTTGGGCCGAATGGAATGCCTACTGATGTCTGAGCCGAGCAAAGTGCACTCACTGAAGTTTGCAAAAACATCCCAGTTCTTGTCATGTGTTTTAAAGCACTTATTGCAAACCATCTCTCTTGTGTGCCCTAATAAGGTGTTAAACCCTCACAGAAAGCCATTCCCCGATAGTGCTCACTAACCTGCACGACACTGAGGGTCCAAGAGGCCTTTTAACAGCCTTGTAGTGTGCACATTCCCACTTTATCCAGCTTTTCCTGCTCGGAAGCCATCTCTACCCGCTTCTTAGTGCCCCATCGCCGGCCTACATTTCCTCAAAAGCCATTCGAGTACTTAAAAAGCCACTCTGACTTCACTAACTGGTCATTTCAATCCATCTGCTTGTACTTTTGTCTGTGTAGCTTCCCAGTTTCTGCTTGCATCTTTCCCCCTGAAGGTGGAGCATTTCCATAATTTAAAAAAAAAAAAAAAAGAGGAGCTAATCTTGTGAAAATCTTGTGTCCTTGTTCTTATTTTGCACACTGTTTGTTATGCCAGTGCACAAACATGCCCTATAAGCTCTCCATCGGCTCCGCCTTCTTCATCCTCACATGTGTCATCCATCGTCCTCTTCCCTCCGAGATTGAGACAAGAAAAGCCTTTTTCTCACAGCACTGGTGGACTTGGTATATCCTCAGCCTTGTAACAGTAAAAATCAGAGTTTATTTTCTCAGTGCTCGCACCATCCCTGCTGCAGCCTGTTAGCAAATCTTTCTTTCTATAGGCCCAGCAGTCCCAGTGTGTGTGTGTGTGTGTGTGTGTGTGTGTGTGTCTCTTTGTGCGAATGTGTATATATTACTGTAAATGTGTGGATTAACAAGATGGCTTTTTCAGTGCATGTCATTTTATGCGTGAATGGTTTGCACTTCTTTAAAATAAGACCACTGGTTGCCACACATCTGTTCATCTCTTAGGTATTTCTTTTTTGATGAAAACATTCCTCACTGGCAGTCTGGCTGCGTCCTGTTCCCGCCACCGAAACGGACACAAAGTAGAAAACACTGAGAGAAACCCGCCACTTGATTTCTTGATTTCTTTTCTCTCCTCTGACCTGCTGTGTTCAACATCATCTGCACTTTATGTTGTGCAACTTGTGGACCAACTCGGCACAAAGTGCTCCAGTCACTGCTGACAAATCAACTTTTTATCTCCGGAGTAGTTTTTGAACAGAGGGACGGTTCATCCTGGCTGCAGATGTTATTTACTTGACTGTGCAAATTTCTTTACATGAGTGTGTGCGCGCAGCTGTGTGTGTGTGTGTGTGTGTGTGTGTGTGTGTGTGTGAGATATTATTTGTACGGGAAGATGACAATCCCATTGGTTGAAGGATGAGCCCAAACTCATTCTCGTTGCGTGGTTAAGAACACTGAGTATTTATTAAAATTATTATTATTATTATTATTATGGAAAAGGGTTAATTATGATTGCAATGCTCTTCCTGGGATATCTGTATATATTTGTTAATATAAAATGAGAAACCAAGGAAAACCTGGGAAGCTGGACCATCCATGTCGTCTTCAGTCTCAACCTGTGACCTTTCTGGGTTCAATGAAGAATAAATGTGAAATGAATGAGAGACCATAAAATAAAAACAAACAAAGATGCTTCATTGTCAGGACTGCATCTGATTTTATTATTCCAAAAATCATGACAAATCCACAAAACTTCCTGTAAGCAGTTTCATATCAAAGTCAGGCTCAATCAGCTTTATTAGCCAAGTATGTGCATACATACATGGAATGTACTTAACAGAATAGACAGACAATAACAACACGACTATAGCAAATTTATAGATTTATATGTGGAGTGGTGCATAGTGCAAGATACTGGACTAATTATGTAATAAGGGATGGACACCATTCAGTATATACAGCATGCTTTTGGCTCTGTAGCAGGTACGGTGGATGTTTAATACACGCACTATGTGAGTGAAGAGGTGCCCAGGGGGGCGTTCGGTCTTCAGTGATGTTGCCTGCCCATTTACTGATTATGGATTTGTGTAAGTACTTAATGGAGGGGAAGTCAGCTCTAATGATGGAATTATTTTGGTCCAGCAGTCTGCAACGGGCCAAAAGAAGCAAACTTTATAGCTAAGCTGAGGGGGACACCATCAGTGTCAGCATCCTGTCATGCTGTCACAACTGTATGCTTAAAGCAGGTAGATGGATGCTTCCTTCTGCACACTGATGAGTATATAAGGGGGATTTGGTAGAAAGAAAAAAGTTTGTACATGAAACTGCTCCCAGTATGGTAACCAGGGCCTGATTTCTGGAGTGATGCATCACTGCGGGGCGGCACGGTGGTGCAGTGGTTAGCACTGTCGCCTCCCAGCAAGAAGGTTCTGGGTTTGTTTCACTCTTACCTCTCTGCAGCCCCGACCAGCCTGTTCCTACTACTGTTTGTGTTTAAAACCATTTTTGTACACATTATATTTTAACATATTTTAATAATATAAACACCCAGCAATAAGCCAAGAATAAAAAACAGATATGTGACAGCTAATATTTTGCAATATTTTACATTTGTAGCCCAGAGTCACCTAAAACACTCTGGCCACTCATCTAGTGAGTGAGCGTGCACATCTGTTTACTCTGGAGGAGGCTGTAAAACTTTGTGAAAGGAGTCCAAAATGAGTTGGTGAGTCAGCGAAGCTCACTTCTGCCCGACGACAGCGATGCTGAGGTGAGTTGTTGAGGATTTCCAGGACTTTTCTGTCTGTAAGCGCTGCTGTTTTTGCCGCTGTTAGCTGCTGTTAGCCCAGAGATGGGAGGGTGGCATGTCTAATCTGCTGAAAATCAGTAATTGTGACAATATCGGGAATAAATAAGCATCTTTTTGTATGTTTTTGTGTGTTAGAGCCCTGACTTCAATTCAGGAGACGAGGCATGAGGTGAGTAGGAAGAGGGTTATAGGTGGAGATGAGGGAGGAGAGAGAGCAGTGATGGAGGAGGCCGGTGAAGAAGAGGAGGAGGAGAAAGATTATGAGAAAGAGATAATAAGAAAGATATGATGAAATGTACAAATCTTAAATGGCTATATATAGTTTAAAAGAGCTACTTTTGCTCTCTAAATTAAGACTTACATAACTGACACTTTACAGCAGTTTTTTAAAGCTATATTTAGATGCTTTGAATGTTTATCAGATTTCCCCTTTCTTTCAGAACATTCTTGTAGAATTCGATTGGGGTACAGAGAATGAGTCACATTTCTTAAATTTTCATGTGTCTTTTTAAACATAAACTATTTTATTCTGAAACTACAAAGTAAAACATGCCATTTCCCTTTGTGAAATGTTACAGAGGTGAAGGAGGACGACATAAAAGGACCTTAAAAGTTGGATCTGATTGCAGTATTAGAGCAAATGGTGGTTCTCACACTGCTGCTGTTTCACAGTTTCACACTGGAGCTTCCACTCCTGATACGGGCAGAGACAAAGGCACCTGCAGCAGCAGGCAAACTCCTCTAGGTGTCACCACTGTGCCCTATGATGTCATATCTTTCCCAGGTCTGCTGTTTTTCTCTCTGTCAAGCGTTCCTGTAGTTGCCTCCTGACACTGTAGCCGCAATGAAATGCACGTGAAGGTGCACCCCGGCATTTCAGCACAGCTAACAAAAACTGGCAGGTGAAATGTGACACGTGACAAAAGGAAGAAATCTTTTAAAAGGCAAACAAAAATGTGAGATTTCACACCTGCGCCGCAATCTCTGAATGTAAAGACAGGTTCAGACACATACGGCGCATACAGATGTTACACACAGTCACACACACACACACACACACACAGAAATCCTCTCCCGCTGTGTCTGTCAGTGTGACCGCCAATCAAACACCCTTTCAGACGCCAGCCAGTTACCTAGCAACCCCTCTTCACTTCCATGGTGATGCTATTAAAAGCAACAACACACATTCACACACACTGAGGGGAAAAAAATGGATGATGAGCCTGAAAATGAAGTGAAGAACAGAGAGAGAGAGAGAGAGGCGATAAAGAGACAGCAGAGAGGGCTCAACACGCTGAACGTCGCGTGTCTAGTTCACAGCTCACACACGCGCGCGCACACACGTCATCTGCCTTTTGTCCTGTTTGTTACAGCTGTGATGAGTCTCTCATGTTTGCCACCTTCTTTGTTTTTCCAACAGATATTATCACCATATTTCTCATTTTTATGCCGCAATCCACCCTTTATGTCCCTGCACACGTATTTTATAGGCAGTGACAGTGTTGAGGAGAAGACAGCGAGTGAAGAGAGATGGAGTGTGTATATGTGTGTGTTTTCTGTTTACTTTCAAAGTGAACAACTAACCAGATTGCCCGCCAGTTGGTGCACCCTCAGATCTGCAGAAGGACTCACTTTGTTTTTTTAACTGAATCTTTATCAGACCATTAAACCACTAATGAAGATTTAGCCTCAAATCCTGAACATATTAATGAACAATTAATGAACAAATCTGAGCTCAGTGCCATCATTCCAGCTCTGATCACATTTACTCACATACACAAACACACACTAGCTCAGGACCAAGAAAAGGATCTGTGCTTTGATTCCTGGAGGAGACACAAATACCTTTGGGGGTTGCATCTGCCAAAATCAAACATTGTGGCGACCCCTTGTGAAAAAGGAAGTAGCTGAAAGTAGCTTCTTTATTAACTTGATGTTAGTGTTGCTGAGCTTTCAGCTGAAACTGCTTGGAATCACTTTTAGATGCCACCGTGTGAGCTTGCCGTGTGTCAGGTCATTTGGACCTGCTGCTGCTTCACTCTTTCTGGCTGTTTCTGAAATTATTAATGCTTAAGTTGTGCTGGGTAAAACTGATAGATACAGTGTGACATCGGGCATTGATTCCCTCAGTTTTCCCTCGCTCCCTCTCCCGTTCTGTCATTTTTGAAATCGTGATTTCTTTGGGAAAAAAATATGACTCACAGTTTGCATCAGTCGCAGGGCGTGAAAGTGGCATCAGAGAGTTCAGCTGGGTTTTTTTTTTGTTTTTTTTGGAATCTAAAGTTAGTCACCCCACAGATTCATTCAATCAATATATGGCACTAATCTCTTAGAAATTAAAAAAACAAAAAAGGCAAACCTCGGAAAACGAGGTGAAGTTATTACCACACAACAGCAACATTCCTCTTTGTTTGAAACTTTATTCATAATCTTCATTTACCAATCAATAGTGCATTCCCAGGCTAGCAGTTCAGTAAAACCAATGATGGAGGCCTGCTGGATGTCTGAATGTTGAATTGGGTGGGGGGGGGGGGGGGAGAGAGAAAGGCCTCTTGGGAGCGAGGCGACACAAAAATGCAGTTTTAGCCTTGACATCCCCAGCTTGGTGTCCTTCAGGAAGAATGGAGGCCTGCAGCTGTGAGGAGCAGCTCTGGTCCAAGTTCCTCAGTGTCACCCACTCCTGTGTTTAACTGCTCGTCTCGCTGTTCAGAAACAGACGAGTAGGGTGAACGGTAAGTCGGATGTAGGGGTGTCGAAGGGCGTTGCACGTACTCTGAGCCGGTTCTGTATCCCTCGATGTGAAGGACATCAACAGAAATACCAACAAATAACAGACACAGTCACAAAGCAGCTCCGTGGAGGAGCTGCAGTTAAATCCTCTTTTCTGTCTCTTGCTTTTCTTTTCCCGCTCATAAAGTAATTCCATAAAGTAAAGCTTTTCACAACCATAAAACTTTCCATTTTTGTTATTTTTTTTTGTACATTTGTATCATAGAGTCACAAAAACTACTTTGACATTTGACAGACATTTACCTTAAATGACATCAAAGTAAAAGAGCCAAAAAAATAGTAACACAGCCAGTTTTTTTTTTTTTTTACTTTTCCATCTCTTTTTTGTTGTGCTTTTTGTTTGTTTTCAAAGCTACACAGACGCAGAGATCCGGTGTCTCCGTCTCTGCCTGCACAGACAGCATGTTGTCAGATTATGCTTACGATAACAGCCTCAGAGTCAGCTTGGTCATTAATCAAGGAAACCAATCAGCTAGAAACAATCCTGTTTTATGTGCAGCTAGGAATCCCTAGACGGTTGTAGTACACGTTGAGCAAGAATGACTTAGCACAGCGAGACAAAAACAAGATGGGGACTGGTGCCGTGGAGAGCGGACCACGGGAGGAGACCTATCCCCGAGGGGCCCGTGGGTGAGGAGACTCGGCCCAAGTAGCTATGGATATGGCGCCTGCAGGTGCAGCTGCTCGCTGTTGTGGTGATTTATCTCCAGGAGACGGCGAAAAGAGGAGCGAGGAAAGCTTCTGCATTCAGTGTCTTCACCCTAATTAACCCCAGAGCTGCACGACACTGACAGAAATCACGTTTTGCTCAGGTTCTGCAGCAGTGTTGTTCATCATTGCACTAATTCAGAGAGTAATGTAGTCTTTAACAGAATCTTAGCCCTAATCAATTTGCTGCACTCTGTGGACAAAAATATGTGGGCAGCCTTGCATGTAAATATTTATATTTTTATCATTATGAAATAAACCCTTTAGTCTGCTTGCGAGTGAACCCACATAAGTTAATTATCTGACTGGCTGCTCGCTTAAAAAGCCTGATGATATGTTTATTTGAACACTTTTATTGGTGTTCTTTGGAGAAGTTAATGTTGTGCACTTCTGATTTGCTTTTTAATGGTTTGGCATCAACTCCTTGTGCACACTGCTGCTGTATTTCTTATGCTACAGCTCGCACAACGACACAGACTGAGACTGACACTCATCAAACATCTCGCCGGCTGTGAGCCAGGCCTTGTCGTCACCCAACATCTACAATGATGTTGTGGCTGAATGGGAGCAAACACAGGCTGCAGATTAATGCTCAGGCGTCCACATGTGCAGCTGCTTTAGTGGGGCTGATGATGGCCTACTTCTCCCTCCTCTGGAGCCGCTCGGTATCATGCTGGTCTCTTGAACGCGTGGTGCCGTCTCTCCAGAGTCCCATTGACATACTTAGGTCCCTATTTACCTCGTAGCAGGTCAATGAAATAAACGGGGAGGGGGAAATCTTTCCCAGCGCCTTTATTTGATTTGATTTCCTCTTCCACCTCTTAAGCAGTGAATTAATCACTCGTTTTAGCCAAGGCAGAAGGCGACCCTAAGTACCTGGTGGGTCAGAAAGATTTGATACCTATCCTACTGCTGTGACCACAGTCTGTCGCCACCTTCTGTGTTTATAAAGGGCAGAATGGATGAAACAGAGGTATAAGCAAACAGTTTAGTGGCAGCATGCCATGACAGAAAGCAATAGAGCAGATATAATCCCAATCCCAAACATCTGAAGCAACTCTCGGGAGCCGCACGTTACATGCAGGAGGTGGGCTTGCACATGATAAAGAGGAAACCGGGTTTCATGGCATCGGGGACGAGGGAAATTCAGGTCATGCTCTCATAAATGATCAATCCAACCTTCTGCAGAACAGAGCAGGCAGATTTAAGCCTGTGGTAAAGCTATTATAAAAGCCACATATCAATGATTCAGCTTCACACGTCACAAGAGAAGCAGCGTTTGACAGCTTGTAATGGACATCCACAAACCAGATCGTCTGTAATGCTAATGTCGTGTGTTATCTGTCCAGCATAGATGTTTCAATCTATCAGGATACAACAAACTGTAGGCAGGAGAAATCTCAAATGGCTCACTCTTGGTGAAGTGCTCCAAGACGGCGGTCTGCACCATCAGGGCAGATGTGTGTGCGTGTTTGTGTGAGTGTGTTTGTGTGTGTGTGTGTGTGTGTGTGTGTGTGTGTGTGTGTGTGTGTGAGTGTGTGTG
>JAVDPK010002855.1:30472-55087 GCA_034780415.1 Cichlasoma orientale
CACACACACACACACACACACACACACACACACACACACACACACACACACACACACACACACACACACCTCATTTCCTCAGATAGCTCTACAGCAGCCTCCATCTTTGACCCTCCTGCTGCGCTCCTCCATTTGTTCCTCAGCTCAGAGCAAATCCCTCCTCTCACCTTTCACTGCACCTACTCTCTCTCCCCCACAAATGCCACAATGCTGCAACAGATGTATTCAAAGAGACAAATGAACCGTGCACCGTCATTACCCTGAAATTACCTCACGGTTACGTTTTGGAGCAAAATCTGATCCTACACACCTGACGTCACAGCTCTCGGACAGAGTAGCCGGCCGGCCTCTCCGGGCTCCCACTAAGAATAGCTCCACCCAAAGCGTTTCTGTGAATGCCTTTTGCTGTTATTGAGAGGGACAGGACGAGAGTTCCTTCCTCTGTTTACCACAAGGGCACGTTTGCACTGACATGACACAGCATTTACTCCACCAGCCACCACCTGCATCATCATCTGTTTTCAGCCCCATTTTAACCTCTTTTCACGTCTCTCTCTCTCTCTCTCATATTTTAGTTTCTTATCTTAAACCAGACATTTTATTGCTGTTGCATTGGCTGTAATTTGATGAATTATCAGGAAGCTGGACTATTGGTTTTGCACCTAAGCTCATTTAACTCTTCCTTTGTAATTTCGATTTTTATTCTACTTGTCTGTGTTTTCTTTTTATCCACTTTTCTGGTATGCTTGTTGTGCTAAAATGGGATCTTTTCTGGCATAAATATTGATATTATGGTGGATGTTCATATTAAACAGCATATATGTAAGGATCAATTCATCAAATGCCTCCCAACTGACCATCTTAGATTTGACTAAAATCCAGGGGGAAAATACACACTACTGCTACAAAAAATAAATAAATAAAATGCTAAAATTTCAGGTCACTGCTGTCATTAGCTTTCCCAGAAAAAAGAATATTTTAAAATTCCATTATCTAAAAAAATGACTTGAGATCAGCCCTTCAAAATGTATCTGGTACTGTGGCTCTATGGACTATAAAATAGAATGATGGATGGATTTGGAAACCTGTCGAAACTACAGTTTTGCAGGATGGATATTTTGTTTACAGCACGTAACACTGGGGTGGCTGTGGTTCAGGAAACGGAGTGGGTTGTCTATTAATCAGAGGGTCAGTGATTCAATCCCTGGCTCCTCTTGAAGTTGGAACCCCGAGCTGCCCTCGATGGATCCACCGGAGTGCGAGGGTGTGAATGTTATGTTAAAAGTGGGTGCTTAGGCATAGAAAAATGCACTTATATAAATGAGGCTTGTAATAAGAAAGTGCCTTGAGTGTTCAAATAGACTAGAAAAAGCATTATTTAAGTAACAGTCCAAAATATTTCTTAAAACAGTCCAAATCAGGTGAATAGTTTCAGATATTAAATCTTAAATATGGAAGAACACCCCCACCCCACGCACACACACACATTTTCATCAAACTTTGATATTCCCCAGGTATTACTTCATGTACCAAATCTGAACTTTTTTTTTTAGAAAGTTTCTGCTGAAATTATATCCAAAATTTATGATGATGTTCTTGCTTATTTTCCTAATATGAATTTTTGAAATACTCATACTCATGTACAGCAGTCAAAGATTGTTTTGGAAGTAGAGTATGGTGTTTAAATTCAATTTATGCAAACTGAAATTCCTATAAAAAAAGTGCATTTAGTTTTGGGTCTGCATGATATCAGTGAGATGGGCTATCCTTAGTATAGTCATCTCAGGCACACAGCTCTGACTGTGAACACAGCAGCCCCACTCACCTGCTGTTCAAGCCTTCTGTTTGTGAGTGGCAGCCAATCAGAAGAAAGTTGGGCTAAAGGGAGCCACTTGTTGGACCCAGTGTAAAGATAAGGATTATTTTGAGCTACTAGAATCCAAGATTAAATAGATTAAATTGACAAAGCAGTAAATTTGTGTCATAAGTCCCTCCATAAAGTTTGCTTTTTAAATTTTCTACATTTTGCTTGAATACTTCCCTTAAAGATGCTGCCACCGTCCTCTCTTATGGCCCACTCCAAACGTAATGTCAGGAACATCTGCTGTGATTTATTACCACACAGAGACAATAAAAGCTCATCTTGCCCTCAAAGAACATTTGATTTAAAAGAAGCAGAGCAAATGAGTTCTTTCATTGTGTGTCACTGTAGTGGAAGACTAATGCTGCTCCATATGGTGTAGAAAAAAGAAAGAAAAAGATCCTCATAATTGCTCACTCTTATGGCAGCTGTTTGACTGGATGTGTCTGAACTGTCCTCAGAAATGAGCCAGTGACTCAGTGCATAGGGCAAGTATTAAAAAAGGGCTGTGGATCTTCATGGTTTCCTATTTTGCACAAATGTGGCTCATCAACTCAGACTAACTAAACAAAGAAGCTGCTAAAGCTCCTAAAGGCTGCATATTTCTAACATGCAATTATCTGTTTATAGAGGTTAGCCTATTGCTAACCTCACAGTATTTGTGCAACTCACCACTCCAAAGCCCTGTCATGTGGGGTGTCTTATGACATCAACACAGCCTGTAATGCCAATCCTGGAAACTGCAGGTACATCAGACATATTTGCATGGATTACCCACAGTGTACCACTGATCCTGGGAGCGAAGGGAGATCACCAGATTATTCTGTTAGATCTCTCACAGTGCAGATGACACAGGGAGGCTTTAGTGGCTTCTCTTGTTCAAAAAAAAAGAAAAAAAATACACTCCCCTTATTGTTTATTGTTCAAGGTCTGGCATTGCTTTAGCAAACTTTGGCAGATGACCTTAGTTGTCTACTTGTCACACTTAATACCACTGGTCCTTCTTCCCAAACCCTGACTCACGCACCACAAATCTCCTGACTATTCTTGTCTTCTACCTTACTTTGTCAATTTGCAGCCCGCTCCGTTGTTCTGCTCTCCTAAAATAGTCGCTGACTCAGGATTAATACTCATCTACTTAAATATTTATACAATTGAGGAAGCTATTTTCTGGACAGAGACGGAATCATTTAATGCCCTACACTGCACATTTCATGAATTTCTTCTCATCTGTAATGTAAGCTGCGGCTCTGTGGAGAGAGAGAGCTTATTTGATTTTTATTTGGCTCATTTTAGCAAATACAACATTTATTTTATTCTTTAAAGATCATCCAGGAAGTATATATTCGTTTGACTATTTTGAGTAAAAACAGGCTTTCAACTAATGGGCAAGTGCATTTTAATAAAGTATAAAAGAGACTTTTATTGAGGTTTTATCTGAAGTTAAACTTCCTGACAGGGATATAATTTTGTTGTGGCCCGTATCCAGGACATTATCAGATTGGTGATGTCATTTACGGACACAGGGCAGAGGCTTGTCTTTAGCTCAGCAGATCTTTGGCTACTGTCTTTTGCTGCTGCTGCTGTCAGACACATTACTTCTATAATCTCTGATCAAATACTATCATGTCTAAAGATGTCAAATGAAATCAAGGATGCGCCGGCTAATATTGACCCACTTCCTGTATCTTTCTCCCTTTGTTTTGCTAATCTGTGTACAGAAGATGTGAAAAATGCGCTCCGTGCATTTTACTCGTTACAAGACAGATGAGAGAGATGGAAAGGTCAACGGAGGAAACTGCCAAATGGTTTGGCTCAGGATCTCATGGAGGCAGGCTTAATCTGTGATGTAGGACAGCTTTTTCACTGAGTACCTGAAGAAAAGCATGTGCTTCTATGATTCCTAAGAAAGAATATACAGCCATGCGCTGTCAGCCAGTTTAGGAACCTTCTAATAGGATAAAGGCTGCAGAAAAGACAGGACTCAGATAAATCAACTGTAGAGAGTATGGATCAAGGACATATCCCAGACAGAGAAAAATGAACAGACATTCACACTCAGCCTATCCCTAGCATCCTCCTCTGTCACACCAGAGCTGTGCATGTCCTCCTTCATTACATCCATGAACCTCCTCTGTGGTCTTCCTCTTTTCCTCCCATCTGGCAGCTCCATCTTCACAATCATTTGTCCAGTATATCCACTATCCCACCTCTGTCCAAACCATCTCAGCCTTGCCTCTCTAACTTTGTCTCCTGCTCAGGCCAAAAACTACTTTAAAAGTGCATTTCTACTTCCTGCCTTATTTTCAATCCAAGTTTCTTTAGCATCCATAGCTGTTTCCAATTGGTCCATGCTGAGCAACCTTTACTATTAAATGAACCTTTTTTAATTTTTTGTTGAGCAATTTCTGACCAAATAAAATCTGTATGGAGCTGCAAAACACATTTAAGCATTATAATGAAGGTGATGCAGCCAATTAAGTACAAATGAGCCTATCAACACTGCTAATAGGTGTAAATAATTAAAGTCTCTAACCATTCTGAAGTGGATTATTTATGGTTTTTGTTTGGCATTTTGCATTTTCATTACAATAATAGCATGTTTACCATGCATTTATGAAATAGCACTAAAATACTGAAAATGATGTACTTTATTTATTTATTATTACCAACAAAACAGAACAATGTGAAGTTGAGCAGAATCCACTGGGGATTCAAGACAAGCCATTTGTGTATGTACATGCATGCAAGTCACCGCTTCTGAGTTCAGCAAAATTAAAGGGATGAGGTGCCAGGAGAAAGATGCAGCTGCACATGTTTACAGTTGGAGACTGTAAAGAATCACTTACATCAATATTAATCTAGGTCAAAGCTACAGGGAGCTGCTCGAGTTGGACAAAAGAACTGCATGTGGCCCTGGAGTTGCAGGTTCAAGACTCCTGAATTAGTCATTCACCCTCCTGTATTTATACCACCTGTGCAGCTTCTCCCATTTCCCTCATTATCTTTCTGTTCCCAGTAGTCAAACCTTGCAGGATTTTCTTGTTACTTGTAACTTTTCTGTTAAGTTCTCCTCATGTATGGTTTTATGTTGGTTTTTGGACTTCTGACATCTAGCCTGAAACGGAATTCCTGGATTTTAGATTTTTTTTGTGTGTCCTGTGTTTTAGTCTTAAAGTCTGTCAGATGTTTTCCCCTGGGTGAGGAGGGAAAGTTTATGTATGAGTATAAACAAAGTGTGACAAACTGCAGTGGGAACAGACGTGTTATTTAGTTGTCAAAAACATGCAGCGTGTGACCTAAAATGTCACTCATCATTGAAAATTAGAGCAGAAGAAAACCCAGATTTCAGTAGACTGAATTAATTCATGAAATAAACATAAAAAACATATTTCCACGAGTTTTTCCAACTAGTTTTGTATTGTTAGAAATATGGTTCTTTCTTTTTTTTTTTTTTTATTCAGCAGTGGCACAGAAAAATTTGCCCCACTATCTTTCCAGGTCCTAATAATCCTACAGGATGAAAAGAAACATTAATTTCTTAACCAGAATATCTTCAGTGTTGCATGTCTGATTTATTATTTGGATGAAGATTTAATGGGCTTTAACCCCTAAAATGCATGAGGTGTTTTTTACGCCTCAGTTCATCAGCAACTGGGCACTTACATAAGGTAGACTGACCCATTTATTAAATATAATTATGCTGTTGAGAGCATATCTTGCTATAATGACTGTAACATATGTATGTATGACTGTTCCTCAAAAATAAATATTTTTATTCATTTGTTTGGTGGTTATGAACAGCTGTTTTTGGCATCTGACTATATACAGTGATATAATAAATGTAATAATAACAATAAATTCACATACATGAGTAAAGGAAACAAGTGCAGCGGGATTTTTTTGCTAGTTTATTTTTGCTGCCATTTATTTTCATTATAATCTCAAAAATCTTTTTCTTTTGAATGCAATAATTTAACCTCTAGAATGACATATTTAATTTTACCTTGAAATTGAAGACAAACATACAAAACCCTGAATCCAAATAAATGCATGAGAACACAAGAGAGAAACTTATGGAACCTTGTTTCTGCCACTGAAAAAAAAAATTGCCATCCATCCAAGTCAAAATTTTGGGCTATTATATCAAAATGTACTGCAAGGTATCTCAAAATTTCAATTTATTAACTCAAGCTTCTGAGAAAATAATTTGAAATTTTGCGTTACTAAGGTGAAACTTCGAGATGCCTAACCTGAAATTTTGACTTTTGACAATATATTAATATTTATTTATTATATTTATTTATTTATTTATTTTCCCTCCTCAGTGAGAAACAAGCATCCATAAAGGCCTACAGAGGAGCTCAGATACTGCAACAAACACTCAGTGAAGGACAGGACTATTTATACACACGCTAATCAAGGAAGTGGACAGAGGAGGGTAACGAGACACAGGTATGGGTAATCGCACAGGTGAAGACAATCACTGAGGAGAAGTGAAACTAAATGCAAGGACTGAACAGAAGGGAATACCCAAGAAGATGAAACACTGAGGGGACTAATAAACTCAACAGATACAAACTGTAAGTAAAGCAAAACAGGAAGTAAAGGCACAGAATACTAGTGAATACATGAAAAACAAAAAACAACACTAAGATCAAAGAAAGTACCTAAAGATAAACAATAAAACTCAAAACCCTGGAACAGACCCAGGATCCAAACACTTTAATTTTGGAAATTTTGATAAATATATTTTATTAAATAAGTTTATTATTAAAGGTATTTTATTATAGATTTCTATATTCATGTATGTCTAAAGGAGCAGGGTTAAGGAGCTTAAAGATTCCCTCATTACTTCTCTCTGACAGTTCAAGCCAATTGTGTTGTGAAAGATTTCCTTTTTTTTTTTTTTTTTTTTTGCTATGCTTTGGCTTAGCTCTAAATGACCTGACTCATGAATAGCAATAAATCAAATTCCTTCTCATCAGTCACTTCAGCTGCAGCAGTGTCGTCATCAAAATCCTCAAAATATCAAAGAAGATGCTGCTCTGAACTAAGCCTGTAAACTGCTGCAGCGCCGTCACGTTTCTGGGACAATAAGACACTGTGTTCAGGTATTTTAGGAGCGATATCATCATGGAGTAACACTGGAAACCTTCTTATTATTTTTGGCATTTTCTCACCAGAACAATAGTGTAAAGACAAACAGTTTGAGGAATGCTGTAGAGCCAAGTGCTCAATCCCCCGTGTGTCACCAGCAAGCAGAGGTGTGCATTCAAAGGTTAAAGCTCCTTAAAGCACAGGGGAAACTGAATTTTTGTTGCTTCATTGTGTCAGCATAAATGTATAGACTTTATAAACTTTAAATTCCACATTTTACTATCTTTCTTCTTCTTCTTTTTTTAAATTAAAACAATCAAACGATCACCCTCAGAGCTGCATCAGCAAAACAGGCTCACCCAGTCTTTGCATTTCACTGCCGTCACAAACGGGGTTTAACAAGGACACGTTTTCAATGTCAACCCCCGGCAGTGCACGTAATAAAGCATTCTGTGCCCGGCCAGAGCAGGCGAAGGAGAGGGGAGGCTCAGATAGCTACCAGCACGGCTTTTTATCAGCGTGGAGCTCTGCGGATAAATATAAACAGGGAATTAGTTTACTCTGCACTGTCCACTGGAGCACGGGGGGGTGTTAGATATGCGCAAATAGCTTCAGCAAATTCTCATTACTGATGGCTTACAGAGGATGAATATTCTGCATTTCTCAGTCTATTTTCCTCTTGCCCTCTCTCTCAGGAAAGGGTTTGTGTTTGTGACTTTCAACTAGGACTGAAAAAAGCTTTGACAGACAAGTTCAGTTTATTCATTATTTCACACAACTGTCAGTTCATGTCAGAAGGAGAACGTTTCATGTCAAGAATACGCGAACTCAGCATTACACGCACAACACACATCACAAACACATGGACAAGAGGGGTTGGTAAAACACATTCCTGCCCCAACTGTGTTAACAGAGCTTAACTGGATTAGTTTTTTTTTTTCTTTCTTTTTCAAATGGGGTGGAATCGCCTTATTTTTGGCACAGCCGTTAGTTGGATTTACGCCCGAATAGTGTCGATATAGTGTTATGGTGTCAGGCTTGAGTTATGTTTGACTTTTTGGTTTCTTTTTTGCTCAGCTGTCTTGTTCTCGCCTCCCCAGTGTTTCCCTGCCTGTCTCTGCCTGTGTCATGTTTGGTGTGAGACTGCTTCTCTGTCTTCATGCTGCTTTTTGAAAGTTTCCCTGTTGTCTTGTTTTTGTTTTGACTTCTTGTCTCATCCCTTACCTGTTTCCCATCATCTGCCTTAAGTAACAAACAAAATCTGGAGCATCAAAACAAACTTAAATGCCATTGAAAGGTGTGCACGAGCCGGCCACGCTTCCCTGTTAAAATGTAGCTTGCACAGAGTGCTGCGCTGCAGCGTCCTAACAGAAGTATCTGAAATGAGCTGTGTGCATTCCTGTTTTAATTACATGTTTTTTTTGGACTTTTTAGTTATTCTACTTGCTATTATTAGCCACAGTTTTCCACTATGTTAATTTTGTGTGCATGATTTCTAATGTATTAGCTGTGCTCTCCACTGGGACCTTCATGTTGGATGATTACCGTGTACTTGGACTCTTGCAGACTTAACACCCAAATACTTTTACATGCCTTCAGAATCCTGTCCCTGTGATGGGTTAAAACAAATTAAGAAGTGAGAAAAATACTTTTGAAATGAAATATAATGCGCTTCTGCAATATTACGGTTTGTTATAGGGTACATTTTTGAGCACACCAATGCTATGGGTGACTCAGCTTGATTGGTGTCATTGTCCTGGGTTTTTATTACTATTATTATTTACTGTGTTTTGGTCCCTGTTATTTATATTTGTTGCTGTTTTTTGAGTTTCTTTGTGAGTGTGGTTAACGCATTTGCCTTACATGCAAAAGATGATCATTGAGACCAGAGGGGTGTACTGTGAAGGTAGCAATCTGCTTCGACCTTAAAGTCAGAGCTTTCTGTTTCATGAAAGTGGCTTTCCTTTTACTGGGCTAAATCACTGTGGTAATCCATGCTGAGCACATAACCTGGTCCGAAGCAGGTTATGTTCAGAGTTTTGGTTTAAAATCAGCTGGAAGCTGTCATGATCCTGGGCCGGTGGCCCCGTGTTTTGAGTTTCTTTTGTGAAGTTCTGTTTTATTTTGGTTGTGGTTGTTTATGTGTTAGGATTTTAGTTTGCCTTTGTTTCCTGTTTAGTTTGAGTGAGTTCCTGTCTCCCTCCTGATCTGTGTTCAGGTGTTTGTTTTCCCTCTGGTGTCAAGTCTGTTATATTTTGCCTTCCCTGTTCTGTGTATGTCGTTCCTATGTATGTTTTGTTCTCATGTCTTATGTTTACTTTTACGTCCCAGTGTTCCCTGTGTGTTGTATTTAGAGTTCTGTTATAGTCATGTTTAGGTCCCCTCTGTATTAAGGTAACGTGTGTTAGGTATGGCCACTTCCTGTTTTATTTTGACAATCTTGTGTTGCTTGTGCTTTGTGTTTAGTTTACTTCCCCTTGTCTCGTTAGTGTAATTATGTTCAGCCTTGCTCACCTCCTGTGGCCCATTCCCTCATCATGCCTTTGTGTATTTAGTGCCTGTGTTTTCCCCCTGGTCCTGGTCATGTTGTTGTTGGATTTCCCTGCTATGTGCTTTATGATTATGCCACGTTTAAGTTTATGCTCCATGTTCATGTCTATTTATGCTACGTTTAATTAAGTTCCTCGCCTGGTGAGTCTGCATTGGGGTCCTGCTACGCTTGCCACAGCCCTAAACCTGACAGTAGCACCTTTCTGCAGCATTGTCTCGTCTTATTTGCAACAGTGTTACATTTTATCATTAAATTTCTTAATATTCTTCATAGATTTTTAGTGCAACAACACAACATCAGTAGAGTAAAACTAACCTTTCTCATGATGATGTAAGCCCAGCTCACATTCTCTATTTTGCTTCGATGATAGGAAGAGCCCACATAGAAGGATCAGAAAGCGACGTTGGACTGGATAACAGGAAGAAGATGGATGGATGGTATAGATTTCTATCACCATGTTCATGTTCTGATGATGTCTCTGGAGTAGGCAGCACTCATAGGGATCATTTTGTGCAGAAGAAGAATCATATGATGATTCAGCCTGAAGCAGAAATCCCAGTTTAACAGTTCATAACTGCTGTCACGATACCCGTTATCTCCCACTGGGGAGCCAAATCAAACATGGTGACCAGTTGAGAACTAAGGGAGCAGATGGAAGTGCTCCTATTGCGGGTCTAATTTCTCTGCCTCTGTTATCATGCTCAGTGTCAGTCTTTGTTCTTACTTTCTGTTTTACTCTAAAGGTTCGTTTTCTTCGTGTGCCTCGTCTCGGTTCGACTTGTTTCTTCGTCTCCACCTGTGCCTTCTTTGGTTTTTGCCTCAGCCACTATAGGCTCGCCTATTGTGTATCATAAACCTGCGTCTGTATCTTGCGCTCGCGTCCTCGCTCCATCATACTCTGATAATTGTAGCTTCATAAGAAATGAATTAACTGCTAAAGTTACAGTTAACTGAATTAGGCCTTTCTCTGATAACAGCAATTTTGGGAGTGTATTACCAGAAGGCTGGCTGTGACATACTCTGTATAATTTGGTTATTATCATCATAAATGGCAGGTTGGAGCCAGAACAGCACGGCTGTGATTGATTCATCACACAGTTTTTACAGTCGCATTGTTCTCTAGTCAGATTTTAATCTATATGGATTTAAGAACGCAGCTGTGCCAACTATACTTCGAACACCAAACAATTTCAATATAAATGCAATTATGACAAAAAGCATTAAAATAAAAACTTTATCTCTTCTTTCCTCCGCTCTCCGCCCTCCTGCCTGCTGCCTCTTCCTTTTATTCCTGACAAATGACTGAATCTTATTTGCTCATTTGACAGGAGTCATGTGGGCCTGTCAGGGCTGTGGCATAAATCAGTTTGGTCTGCGTTGGATTTCTCAGTACAACAAGAGAAAAACATCACAACAAATGCAGTTCTGTAAACTCTCCCTCCACTACTTAGAGGTCAAGCCTTTTCTGCCTTCCCTCCCCCTTTACAGTCATACCCTCTCTCCACTCTCCGATAATCCCGTCACATTTAAGAGCTCCATCCAGTATCTCACACTCCCTTTGTTTTACACTTTCCTCCATCACCTTGTGCTGATTCACCCCTTCCCCTCTCCTCTAAATCTCTCTATAAGGTAGGAGGTAATTCAGAGAAAACAGTACAGTGTAAGAGGTACAGTAGAGTGTCGTACAGCCAATAGCAATGCCACGCCATCTGCAGCTCTGGCACATTCTCACATCTCTGCTGTGGCCGTCCCTTTAATGGCAGACGTACCCACACAGAGGGAGGAAAAAAAACAAAAAAAACCTCACCCCATCCCCCCCCCCTTCTACCCTTGCATGGCATCTCTCCTCTTCCTCCTCCATCCCCCCCTTACAGTGCGAGAGCACTGAATATCACATTTCTTCTGTCCAAAGCACCGAGCAAGTCTTCTTCCATTCCCAGCCTGCTTTCTTCTTGTCTTAACCCCTCTAGCTTACGTTTCTTCTCCCCATCTCATTTCCTCCTCGCTTCATCTCATGCGCTCCACCACGTCCCTGTGGTGACTGAGCTGGCAGGAGATGAAAGGGAGGAGTTTTCTCTTCTATTCCGCTTTTGCAAGCAGGCACTGACTCTTCTCTAGCAGTGTGTTAGAGTGGACTGGTAAAATCACCCCGTCTGTGGTGTTACACATTGCTGACGTTATGCGAGCGCAGCCCCAGCAGCCCCCCCATCTGAAGCAAGACCGGGCTCAGAGACGGTGATGCGTTGAGGAAACGGAGAAAAAAACAATCTGTCTTATGACTGTACTGTAACGCAGGCAGCGATTTTTATTTTTGGTCCAGTAGTAACAGATGTTAATGTCACCAGCAGGCTCATTAAAGGCTCATTAAATTTAATGTGAGGTCTGTAATTGCATGTCATGGTTCAAAAGTTCATTTATGGCCACAGTCAGATGTCCCTGAGTCTCTGAGTGCAGGACACATGCTAATACATTTGTTTTTATTAAACACACTGTAATAATAATAATAATAAAAAAAACAACAACAGTGTGGATCAATGAGTATCTAAATGAATGCTCATATTTCTACCTGTTTTCTAAATAATGTCTAAGGAAATTGTTTTCTAATGCCTTCACTCTATTAAAACTGGAGTTCAGGGCTTTTAGATATACACACAACATTAGGTACACCTTGCTGCTACCAGGTTGGACTCCCTTCTTTCTTCAGAACTGCCTGAATTCTTAGTGGCATAGGTTCAACAAGCTGCTGGAAACATTCCTCAGAGATTTTGGTCCATATTGACATGATAGCATCACACAGTTGTTTCATTCCACCACATCCCAACGGTGCTCTATTGCATTGAGATCTGGTGACTGTGGAGGCCATTAGAGTAAAGTGAACTCACTGTCATGTTCAGGAAAACAGTTTGAGATGATTTGAGCTTTGTGACACGGCGCGTTATTCTGCTGGAAGCAGCCATCAGACGATGGGTACACTGTGGTGTACACAATACTCAGATAGGCCGTGGCGTTGAAACAATGCTCAGTTGGTACTATCAGGCCCAAAGTGTGAAGAAAATATCCCCCACACCATTTTACCATCACCAGAAGCCTTGAAACATTGAAACGAGGCAGGGTGGATCCATGCTTTTATGTTGTTTACATCAAATTTGGACCCTAACATCCGAATACTGCAGCAGAAATTCACTCAGTTTCCTGTTCTTAGCTGACGGGTCCGCTGTTGTAGCTCATTAGCTTCAAGGTTTGACATGTGTGCTCAGAGATGCTCTTCTGCATACCTTGGGTGTAGCAAGGTTATTTCAATTACTGTTGCCTTCCTATCTGCTTGAAGCAGTCTGACCATTCTCCTCTGACGTCTGGCATCAACGAGACATTTTGGCCCAGAGAACTGCCACTCACTTTCAATTCAATTCAATTCAGTTCAATTTTATTTATGCAGTATAGCGCCAAATCACAACAGTCACCTCAAGGCGCTTTATACTTGATATTTTCTCTTTTTTTTGGACCATTCTCTATAAACCCTAGACATGGCTGTGTGGTAAATTCCTTGTAGATCAGCAGGATTTTTGAAATACTCAGACCAGCCTGCCTCGTATCAACAACCATGCCACGTTCAAAGTCACTTAAATCATCTTTCTTCGCCATTCCGATGCTCGGTTTGAACTTCAGCACGTCGTCTTGACCATGTCTAGATGCCTCAATGCATTGGGTTGCTGCCATTTAATTGGCTGATTGGATATTTGTATTAGCGAGCAGTTGAACAGGTGTACCTAACAAAGTGGCCCATGAGTGTATGCCCGTTAAATTGATGCCGTAAGAGTTCACACCACGCTGATTACACACAAAAAAATACACCACTGCAGAAGAGGGAATATGCACACATTCTGCTCAGTTTTCTCCTGAAATTCTCTATTTCAGTTTCAGCTGTTGCAGCTGTTTCACTCCAGGACTACTCTGTAACTCCTGTGCTCACTGATGTAAGGATGCCTGCAGAAATGGAGAGTTTGTATCCAGGAGGGAGTTCAGGTCTGTTTTCATTACCAATAAATCACATTCTCTTCAAAATGATAAATAATGTGATCAAAATCATGCTGGATTCAGGTTACTATCACATAAAAGCATTCACATCAGTGCTTTTGATTTTTGGGATTTCTGTTTTCCTGGTTTGGGTTCTTCTTTTGGATTCTTCGCTAATCAATTTGAATCTTGGTTTATGTTTGGTTCTCAGAGTTGTTCTAGTATTTGAAGGTTTTATTTGTGTTTGTTGAAGTTTAGATTCTAGTATGATGTTGTGTTTTGTTTCAGGTCTATTATTATTATCAGCAGTTGCAGCAGTAGTCCTGTTTATACCCTGGTCCCTGTGTGTTCCCGTGGTTTTTCCTGTTTTATTTTGAAGGTTATTTTTGCTTCCTGTCTGCCCTCCCCTGATTGTTTTCACCTGTTGCTGATTACCGTCACCTGTGTTTCACTCCCCTCCTGTGCTTCACCAGGGTGCAAATACACCCACCTCCCTCTGTGTCGATTTGTGTGTGTGTTAGCTTCATGTTGTGCTGTCCTGTTTGCGGCTCTGTATGTGTGTGTGCGCGTCTGTTTTTCTTCCTGTGGTTATTTATGCTCTCTGTGACTCTGTTTGGACTGAGCTTTTCTCTGTGCTTTTTAATTTTGCTTTGGCCAAATTTTTTTATTAGTCCTGTTCATGTGTGTCCTCCATTTAGGTCCTCTCTACTCCATGTTTTGACAAAATAATTATTGTTTTATTAAAATTAATCAGCTCTAAAAATCTGCCATAAAATAATTGTCATCAATCACACTAACTTTGGGCTTGTTTCCTCTTAATTTTATATTAAACACATTATTTCCTTCTACAAATTAATAAATAACTGAGTTTTTGCTTCTTTTTTTTTTTTTAGCTTGGGCAGCGCAGCGGGTCTCCACAAAGATCCAGTGGGTAGAAAAAAGCTCAGTTCACTTGAGGTCCTAACAGCAAATATCTTATTAAGAGTAACGTTTCCAGCACCATAATAATGTCAAAATAATAAAAAAGAGACAAATTTCTCGCCTGTTCTGTTAAAAAACAGTTTGTTTTCCTTCCTTTAACATTTTTTTTTTAATGTGACGAGTGGGTGGAAACTGCTGGATCATCAACATGGCAAGCGGAACGGCTGTGAGCCGCAGCAGTTGAATAAAAAGGTGGCTGGTGTTATGAAACAAACAATTTCACTCGTCCCCTCCTGCTGCGTTTCTCCCAAGGCTGTGACTTATGACTCACTCTCAGATCGAGCCAGTCAGGAGGAACAAAGGGAGATTTCAGGCAGAGATCAGAGTGAGCAGGAGTTGATGAAAAGTCAGACTGATCTCCCCCACAACAAGATCACACCATAATGCTCCTTGTTTTATTCTCCGTGCACTTCCATGTGGACCATTTATAAAAATGACTGCAGCTTCTAAACTGCAGCCACTTTTAGAAAACTGCTATTCCTGTTTTCAAAAGCGGCCCTACGTGATCAATATCAGGAAAAAAGAAAGAGCAAACAAACTGCAGTCACATCTGTTATTTCTGTATGTTGCTCACAGCGTGTTTGTGGTGGGTGGATGGATGGATGGCTGAGGCGGGCTGGCAGGCAGTCTGCTTCTGGCCAGCATGCTGCACCACTGTAAACTGCGACAGACACAGACGGTGGTGGAGGAGGTGGTGTAACCCATTTAGATACGGCCCTACAGGGATACGCAGACTTGGGGTCTCCTTAACAAGGCCAGCAAATAGGACATTCGTCATCCATTGTTGTTCCGTATGATAGAATCAGGTGATGTTACTGATGGAGCTGATATTTCTCTAACCACATTCATGTTTCCATTAAATGTTAAATTCAGTGCTTCTAATAATTAGCTCCATTCCAAAAGTCATTTAAAAATGCATTTAGTCTCTTTCTGCCCTTTTTATTTTTTCTATTTTCTCTACTTACATCTTCCCACCTTGTGTTTTGGATCTCAGCTGGAGTCACTGCTGCACAAAAATCAACAAAAAGTTTACAATGACTGACAAAAGATGCATGTAAAATCACCGCCTTTAAAGCAAAAGTCCTTCAGTTAAAGTAACATTTTGTAAGGTTTCATTGTTATTTAACAGGTTTGAAAATGCTCATACACGATGTCTTTAAAGTGCATCTGTTTTCTAAAACTCCTCATATTCAGTCTGCTGTCACATTATGCAAAAGAAACCAGGGACTCCTCACAAATGAAGTGCTTAAAACCAGAGAATATTTAAGTTCAGCAAGGCAGCTCTGATCTCTCATGTTCAGTCTCCATTCCTCTTGGTGATTATGGATTTTTCAATTTTTCATCACCTCTGTTTTTCCACACTCTGAAAATCGCCTCACTCTAAATCTCAGCGTCACTATTCTTGTCCAATGATCTCTCGGCCCACGTTCTCCAAGCCAATCAGCCTTTTGGTCTTTGTTCTTTTAAATTCATTCTGCCTTTAAAAGCCATCTTTCCTTCATCCACTCCCCACCTCCAGGGCGTCTCATCCCTCTTAACTGGGGCTCTGCTCTGTGATGTTGCTTCTCAGTGGAGCCCAACAGGCAAAAACTTAAATTTTGAAATAAATGACTTTCTCCTGCAAATGAGCTCTAGTTTTTTTTAAATGACTGTAGACTAAAAATTTCAGCTGTTAAAATTAGCAAGATGAATACTGGATATGGCCAATGGGGGAGTCAGTGTTTAGTCATTTAATATGTAAGTCGTATTTACTGCATTTTTTTTCCCTATCTGCAGTAAATTTATATTTAATGGTAAGACTCAGTTTTGGGACCTCCACTCAACCATGTACATATATCAAAAGCCACAGGCGGGAAGAGCTGCAGCAAGACCCCCACAAAGAACAGCAGATATAACATTAAGTCAGACACGAAGGCATGAAAGGAGAAAGTGGGGTAGAGGAGGGTTGCAAAGTGGCTTTCATATACACAGCAACTTTAGGAATGCTAAAGCAGCTCAGGCTTCCTGAGGACGGCAGAGAATGTTAATGTTTTAAAGCCAAACTTAAGACTCATCTTTCTGACCTGGCTTTTATTTGGATTCATATTTAATTATACTTTTTTACTTCTGCTCACACCTTTTAGTTTAGTTATTTGTTGTGTTTTTCTGCCCTCTTTCAATTATTTCTTCTTTTTTATTTACCCTGTTTTGTTTATATATTGTGCTTTATCATATGTATATGCATTTATTTATTTTATTTTGCTTACCTTGTTTTATTTCTTTGTTTGATATAATACTTTGCTCATTTATTGTTTGTTTTTAATGTTCTTATATTTATGTCCTTAATGTTTGGTGTGTGTGTGTGTGTGTGTGAGAGAGATAGAGAGAGAGAGAGACTATGCCTGGGTTTTTTGGCATATGTTGTTTTCTGTAAAACACTTGGAGCTGCAAAGTTGTATGGAAAGTGCTATATAAATAAAGTTTGATTGACTGTTATAGTGCACCCTGTATGAGATTTACCAGCTGGATGCTTTGAAAGTATCAGCTGATCTGCTGTGACTGTAGCTGACTCTGCTTGATTTGATGAGTGTGAAGCTCATTTTAACTGTTCTATATAGCTGGGTAGTTCAATCCATGAGAATACCACACATTTCATTAAGGACCAACCACACTCATGTTTCATTTGTAATTTCTTATTTTTAAAGTACCTCTTGATGTCAAATGAAGGGAGCGGAATACGATTTCCCTGTGAAATATACTTAAATACAGTACTTGAGTAAATGCATTCATTCCCTTTCCTTTCATGGATGACACACCACAGCAACAGGAAATGTTTACCCTCCTCACATCAAAGCTAAGGAGTTAAAAAAGACACACATATCAATTCATAAAAGCATGCACGTACACACACACACACACACACTTTCCGCCCAGAAAGAATAACCCAATGTCAGCAATGGCTAGAGCAAAAACGGCAGGACAAGCAGCACTTAAAGCAACTCTCCTTCCCTGTTACAACTCACACACACGCACACACACACACACACACACACACACACTCTTCACGCTCCCCTGGCCAGCTGCTGTTCTTCAGGGCTGTTCAGCAGAGACAAGCAAACACACACACACACACACACACACACACACACACACACACACACTCGTATACATGCATGAACACCCAGTACATACACTCACACACAAATGCTGACACGCAGTCACTCACACACATGTGACTGGCTCCCCTTGCTTGTTGCTCTCCTGTCATACGTCAGAGCCAAAGACAGCCAACCAATCAAACGACAGCTCCTCACTCATAACCACGGTGACCAGCAGAACTCTGGCTAACCAGGTGGAGCTGCACAAGATGAATCTGACTTTTTCACCCGGAAAGTGACTCTTAATTTCAGTCAGTGTGAGATGTCTAAGAAAATATATTTTTAAGTGCTTTTCAGTTTTTCACAACTGGGAAATGAAAGTCTATGAATGTCAAATTAAAAAAATGTGATAAATTAAAGGAAACCCCTGAATCGGGGAATCTGGTGGCTCTGTTATGCTGTGGAGTCACTGCAAATTAATACAGCGATCACCGTTTATCCTGAAACATTCCGCATGAAAAGGATGAAAATGACAGAAATCATGCTAGATTTTGGAGCGACATGCTAAACCACATTATCAAAACACCAACTTTTCCACAAATGAGGAGATGCGGTGTGTTCAATGAATCCCAGAAAACACTGAATCAGGTTTGACTGCATGTGGAATCTTAAGAAAAAAGAAAATACCTTTATATTTCAGATGGTTACTTCTCAAGTGACCTGTGAAATATGATGTCCCAGCAAGAGCATTTATTCTGAAAATGATAGACTGTAAAGAAGATTTCCTACTTGGAATTTAGCTTTATTTTAAAAAAAATAAAGCTGTCAGTCCTTGCTTATATCTGATGTTCAGTTTCTCAAAAGACTAAAATGAACAACAAATTGGTCCCACCAACAACCACTGTAGCCAAAGACAGATGTGCCATTTTGCTGCTGCACAAATACTACTACAACACATCCATGAGTCATGCTGCTGCACTCTTCCTTCCCAGCAAACATGGCTGAAATCCTGACATCATCTTCCTAGTCAAAACTGGTGACAGTATGACACCAAAATCTGAACCGCAGATGGATGTTGACGTTGTTTTCACATAGAATAGAGGTCAAATCAGACCGTCTCTTACAAAGTGTGAAATATAAATTGTGTTATCGCAAAGAAGGCGTTAAATTCATTTGTTTTTGAATGTTTTAAAACAGTGACAACTAATACGGTTAGCACATTGTTGGGAACAGACATCCACAGAATGTCTTCCCTGTATAAAAAAATGAATCATGCTTAAGATATTTACAGTATTGCACATCTAAATTCTATTTCTGTTTCATTTGTTGCAAGTGACCGTAACACGTTGGACTCTTATAATTAGCCCGACTGTGTCCACGATGTCGGCATCATAAAGTCAGCAATGCTGAGACAAAATGTTAAGCCAATTAGTTCATTAGGATAAATGAAGGCCCTCAAAGCATGGGCTTGTGAGTTTAAAACATCATCATCATCATCATCATCAGGTGGGCTTTCTTTTTTTTTTTTTGCTTTTTAATTATTAATTAATCAATAAAGAGACAGTAGAAAATAATTCTTGAACACAAATGTTCTCTTAATAGAGAGTCTAACAATGGCGTCTAGATGAGATTGAAGGCATTCCCTGAACTATTTTTCCAACAGGACAATTATTCAGTGTTGAAATGTTTGCACTACAGATAAACTTGAAAGATGGATTAATCCATTAATTTAACATTTTTATTCTAGTTTGAGGAACGCAGGACGCAGCTGCAGAAACGTGTAACATACGAAGGAGGGAAGTTTTCTTGGGAATTCTCCTTGCAGAGATTACTGAGTGTTCATGGAAATTCTGTGTTGGGAGGCGAGATTTGGCATTATGGAGAGCATATATCTTCAGTTATATCATCATGACTGCACAAATCAGCAGGAAAACTAAAGTAAATGTATTTTATAGCCTAATCGATCCATACACACACATAATAATGCGCCTTATTGGAGTAAGTGGCTGCGTCCAAAATCCTTCTTTACTACAGAGTGCACTCATCTACACTGCTGTCAGCACTTTTAACTGATTAAAGCATGACATGTATCCCCTTTTCTTCATAGGCACCGTTTTTTAGACTATAACTATGCTCAGTAAGGAATACGTGTTCGAGATCTCAGTTTATGGATTCATTCTATAGGAGGCAGTGAACAAGTGAACAAGGGGTGATTACGGGCAGTGATGGCACAGTGAGGTTGTGGTAGATTTCCTTTGTGTGTGTACAAGCCTGTGAGTGCGCATGGGTGCGTGTGCACACACACACACAGGGAGGGGAAGGAGAGCAGTGTTATTACAACAGGGAAAAAAAAACCCCAGTGATGGTTGCCATGGTAAATATGGCCTCCTGTCACATGCTTCCACTCTTCCTCTCCTTACTTGTTTTCCTTTCTAATCCCAGTCTCTCATTCTCACCACATCTCCTGCTTCCTTCTTCCTCTTAATTCTCATTTCACCGTTCCTTCATTCACTCTCCCTCCCCCCCCCTCTTCTCAGTCCCTCCCCCATCTTCCCTTCACGCCACAGTGGCCTTCCTACAGGCTCCAGACAGACCCTGAACACTGCACAGAACAAGCGACCTTTAGTGCATCATGGCAGGCGTACTGGGCAGCGCCTGGGACAGCAGCGAGACACAACGCCGCCACTGCTTCTCCAGAATCATTGGTGAACGGTGTCTGATAGGTAATGCGATATAACTGCTGTAGTGCCTGTGTGCAACATTAATCACTGTCATCATCAGTTCCCTCTGAATGTCAGCATTTATCACAGTCTGCTGTTCACACTGAGTACAGGAGTCACAGCTTTTCCAACAAAAGCTTGGCTATAGACTGATAATTAAAGTGTCCATTCAGTATTCATTGTTGTAATGCACTATTTGGTTGTATTCACACCCAAGTACCTAAGATAACCATCTTAATTCAGTAACATGGTATCACTGTATCTTCAACAGAGGTTCACTCACGATCTTGGAATCATATAGCTGTAATATAATGTCCTAACACTGTTAACTGATTCATAAATCAACTTGTAAGTCAATCTGTGTGTCTGTGCAGAGGGTCATAAATCTGATTTTCTTGAGCTAACTAATGACTTGGGTAGGGAAATTGCAGCAAAATACATCTTTTTGCTGATGATACTGTGTCATTTACACACATGCTTCCTCTGTAAGGCAGACTGCACTTCACAATTACAAACTTTACAAAGTTTATGGTCTTCTGAAAAGCTCACCCACAGGGGTTTGACGATTGTTTTTAGCACATCTGAAGGTACACACATACAAATATTGGGGTACGGGGATAGATGCCAAGTTTCTCTTTAATGTCTCTTTAAAGTTTAATCTTGTTAGGGAGTTGAAAGCGAAAGACTGGTTTTTACTTTAGGAATAAATCTTGCTTTCCTTTTTATTCTATGAAAAAACTTATGTAAGCTACTTTTCTGCTTGGTATTGATGCTGGTAATAGAATGCATATGATCATCACCTCCTCAGGTTTATATTTTCAACAAGTGTAACATGCATCTCTATTTTATTACAAATGCAAAGTCTGACTCACAGCTGCATTTCTTTGCGATTTGGTGGGTTGGTTCACTAACCACTGGCAGATAACAGCATTATTTTTATTTTTTTTAAATCTATCTTTTACTTTACCTTTGTATTGCACTCTGTCCCAGGACCAGCTACACTCCTCTAAGTGTTTGCTTTTGGATATTCCTAGTTTTCTAAGAGCTCTGGTGAAAACAGCATTTTCATACTGTGAACTTTGGCTGTGGAATTTTTGGAAGCGAAATCTAAAATAAAACATGCTTATAGAGTCACGTGAAAAAAGTTTTTTCCAAGGACTTTATGCAGTCCAGTGGAAATCTAAGCACCTCCTGTAATTCAGTAGCTTGTAGAACCACCTTTAGCAGCAACAACCAAAATAATGCAAAAATGATTATTTCATCAGCCTCTCACACCACTGTGGAGGAATTTTGGTCCACTCTTCTTAACAACATTGCTTCAGTTTATTGAGGTTGCTGCAAAACAAGCCCAAATCATCACCCTTCCACTCTTGTGCTGACAGTTGGTACGAGGTGTTTGTGCTGATATGCTGTCTTTGGTTTTCACCAAATGTGACACTGTACATTATGGCCAAACTTTTTTTTTGGTAGTTTCTCTGAGCATTGCATGAACTGGGGTGAATTTGCTGGAATGTCCACTCCTGGGAAGACTGGCATTTTGTCAACACACACCCGAATGCCCCAGACCAGCAAACTGCCAAAACTTCTGCTTTTACAGAGGTGCTCACACTTCCTGATGATTAATCAATTAATCAAGTGCATTTGATTAGCAGCACCTGGCTCCCTACCCTCTTGATTCCGTTGGAAGCAGTACTAAATTTATATTAACATAATTGTGTAACTTTTTTCTATTGCCATTTCTGTTTTTTCTTTTATTCAATTCTCCCCAAAATATGACAAAACAAAAAACAAAGCTTAATTTGAGTTGAATTTAATTTTTATTATTTATTATTTTTACTTTTTTTTCTAGAGAAAAAAATATCATGAATTTTTCTGATCACCTCTCATATTGTGACAGCTCTGATCTATACTTTTAGTGATGGCTCTGCATAATTGTACAAACAAAAACAATGAAGCAATTATCATAAAAAGGAGAAATGTTCTGTGCTGCTTCATGAATTGTTCAGTCACCTGTCTGAAAACGAACCAGCAGCCATTCTGATAACAGATTATTCAAACATATTTTCTTTATTTGTTTGTTTTTGAGAAACAAAGCCTCTCTTGCTTAAAAACATTTTAATCTGGAAAATCTCCACAACACCTTGTGGTCCAGAAAACTGTGATGGCTACTCCTCAATTTTGTTTATTTGTTTTGTTTTGTTTTTCTGGCTTAAATGTTGAAAGTAACTGTTGCTTTGAGTTTATTAAGTAATAATCTCATGAAGTGTTTGAACTGGGACTTTAAGTACATGGAGCTCTGTTAACCCTCTCCTAAGCCACTCCACACTTGGAGCCATTAAACATGCAGCCTTACATCACCCCTCCAGTCAGACCCCATGTGAATATTGTTACAACACAACAGTGTAGTGAACATGCCTCATACATAAATAATGATAACATGTCCCAAAACATGAAGCTTATGGCCCCGATTTTATTTATTTATTGTTTTTTTCTCACATGTCCAAATCCACCTGAAAGGCTGTTTAGGGGCATGAAATTGGCATGAGAGGGCAAAGTAAGGTAGCCTATATTGGGACATTTCTCTGTAATGGCTGGCAAATTACCTCACTGGACTTAATAATGCACTGGTGGTCAAAATCCTATATATATTTCACTAAACAACGCGCAAACGCCATCTATGATCCATTTCAGCACCGGTGTTGTTTCACCTGCCTCTGCCCAGCACCTGCAGATATAGCTACACCCCGGAGCTTGTGTGAACCCGGTGAACCGGAACGAACAATGGTGTCAGCACTACTTCGAGGATACCGAGGTCTGGGTGTTTTTGTGTGTGGGGTGGTGGTGGTGTCACCTGTCAGGCTGTCGTAGCACTCGATCTCGGTGCTCTCCACGGCTCTTCGCTGCTCCTCGGTCAGCTTGGCCGCGGCTTGATTGAGCAGGTTGACCTCGGAACCCGTCGTGCCGTCCACAACATGCACCCCTTTGAGCTGCAGCAGCGCCCGGTGGTACTTGCCTATCGCTTCCCGAAACTTCTTCTCCTTGTAGCAGCGATGGCCCTCCAACTTGAAGTCAATGGCTTTCTGGATCTTCGCCTCCATCTCCATTTCAGTGGAACCGGCTCGATATCCGCCGCCGCCTCCTCCGTCTACTCCGGCGGCCGCTGCTAGGCTCCGGCCGCCGGTCTCCGGGTAGCTTTTTAGGCTCTTTATCTGGTGCTGTTTGGCTTCCATGTTTCTCAGTAAAAGCGGCTGGAGCGGGCCATGGTGCTCGGACACGAAGGTGTGCTTTGTTGGGGAGGACCGGAGCAGCGTGCTGTGCATAAAGGATGCAGGATGGAACAGCGAAGGAGGCTGGGCAGGCGGCGGCACCGGAGACGCGATGAGCCAAGAAAAGGGTTTCAGGCGCGTCTCCTGTTTGCAGCACTTAAAGAATAAACGTGAAATAAAGCTGAAGAATATCTGCAGCTAAAAAAAAAAAGACTCTTTAGATCACAAAAGCTGGTAGAAACATCCTGAATTTCCTCGAGCGTCGAACAGAAACGATCCCTCACTGTGGACTTCGCGCGGAAGGATGCTCGGGTGGATTTGTATGGTAGCAACCTCGGAGGCACGCGCAGCTTCAGCACCACAGACAGCGCACACACGACAGCCCCCACCGCGCAGCATTGTGGGAAAAAAGAAGTCGTGAGGCGTTGCTGCAGTCCAGATTTTACATGGAAAAAAGAGAAAAAAACGAGAAAATGTGGAAATATTCTGAATCGATTATTTCTCAACGTGATGTTGCACATTAAATTCATCCTTAAATGTATGAATTGCAAAAAGGTTACTTAAACAATAATAAATAATAACTTATTTGCATATTCATTGGCCTATTAGGCAAAAGGTTACGCACAGACACCAGTCGCTTTATAAAGTGTACTCCGGCTTAGGCCTCTATCTTAAATAATTAATAATGAAAGGTTGTAAGTGGACGGTCCTCACAATAAAACAGGCTGATGCAGGCTAATTCAACTTTTACTTGAACTCATCCTTTCTGTAATCATCATATGGCCGAGTGGAGCGCCTGATGACTTCAGCTGATAAGGTTTTCAAGGAGATGGAGACGAACAGTAGGAGGCTTTACGGGAGGAGGAGAAGGAGGAGGAGGAGGGAGAGAGCGACCTCAAGGGGACGTGATGTCAATTACACTTATTTTGGTGTGACGTGTGGTTAACCTGTAAGTCAGCAGTAAGCCATAGAGCAGGGGTCGTCAACTACATTTGTCCGAGGGCCGGAATTTATCTCAGCAGACACTGGGAGGGCCAGATACTCT
>JAVDPK010002855.1:67192-79900 GCA_034780415.1 Cichlasoma orientale
TCTCTTTTCCCTTGGGAGGCAGAGGGAGGAGAAAAGAGAGGAAGAAGGGGGGGGGGGGGTGCGAGAAATTGAAAGAGGGCAAAGCGAAAGTGTGTTGAAGATGGGGGGAAGAAATGGTGTGTGTGTGTGTGTGGGTGTGGGGGGGGTGGGATGGATGATGAGGGGGGAAAAAAAACAAACAAGGAGAATAAATAAAAAGGAATGAGACAGATGCACGCGGCTCTTCAGTAATCCATCCCTCTCTACCCCCTTCTCTCCGCTCTTGAATGCAGAAAATAAATGGAGGACCTGTCTGTTGTGGGATAACTGCTCTCTCTCTTTCAGTCATCTCGTCAGATGCTCAATTTCTCTCCCACAAAAACACTTCGCCACTCGAGTAAAACAAGACATCGTCGAACTTACAGGGCAGCAGGACGTCCAATTAAAGCCGCACTCTGCACATTATAGCTCAAACTTTTTACAGCCAAACAAACGGCAACCTAGATTCTTGAATTAAAAAAAAAAAAAAAAAAAAAAAAAAAAAAAAAGTCATCCAAACTTTTTTCTTTTTTGCATTATTCACATGCTGTCTTGCTCCCCCACATTGCCTCATGCACGTGTTAGGTTTGTTGTATAATCCTGCGGGTCACCAAATTACTAAACCGGTGTCTTCTGTGCCTGTAAGTGAGAGGCAGAGTGAGAGATGAACACACTGAAACAGAAAAACAAGAGGGGTTGTGGACAAACGGAAATGGTGCATGCAGCCGTCCCTTGAGCGTTACACAAAGGAAGGAACTGCTAACGTGTGGCAGAGAGAGTTTCAAAATGTGCAAGAGAGCACTCACACCTTCCACGAGTGTGTAGCAAGATGCTCTGTCCATTTTCGAGAGCTACAACGTGGCCTTCAAACAGCTCACCATCTTAGACACATTTTTTTTTATCTGGACATGAAGATCCCTTCTTCAAAAGGATCTCAGTTAAATTACAAAACAAAACAAAAACAAACAAAAGAAATTCTGATTGAGTTTAATGGGCTTGATCGTAACCATGACACGATATAAGATCAAGATCATCTAGTCAGCAGCAGGAAAAGCGTGAAGGCAGGGGAGAGACCTTTAGGAAAATCTGTGCCAATGAAATTAGAGGAGAGGGGTGCAGGAGAGGCTCTGCAAGCAAGGGGGAAGGAGAGAGATGAGTAAGATGAAGAAAAAGCAGGAGGAAGAGGGAGATTCCCTGGAGCTCAGGTGGCTCGGCCTGGGGCAGAACAGCGGGAGACAGCAGAGGAGCTGCACATGATGCAATGTCCTCCGTTAGAGTGTCATGACAGCGAGTAAAGCTGCACGATCTGCCTGCCTCACATCCTCTGACCATTTCACACAGCAGCCATCAGCCCCCATCTGGAAAACACCAAATACTGAAACGTGGTCCTGTGTGGGGTTTTTGGGGGACGTGGATTCAGCCTCTCTGAGGTCCAGGGTGCAGAGGATGACAGGGAGGGAGAAACATGTTTACCTGGCCATTCCACCTCAGAGACTGACAGTCAGGGAGATGCGAAGGAGCTCAGGTGCTCAGTGTGGAGCCCCTTGGGGACCCTGAGTGCCCTCCGAATGTTCCTGACGCCTATCCTTTCCATGCAATTAGTCCGCGCGTCACTAACTCACGCAGGTCTGCTAATGGCAACGGCTAGTTAATGAGCTGGACTCGAGAGGGAGGAGGAACGGTTGTTAAATGAAGAGGCGGTGGATGAAAGAAAAAAAAACTAAACAAAACAAAACAAAAAAAAAAACAGAGTCACTAATTAGCAACCTGCCATCATCTTCTGCTTCTACCAAGCACTCACCTGCTTTGTGCTGCTCCGCCTTCACCTTCACGCCGGGATCCTCCCCCCAGACTGCCTCCCTGGCTGCCCCTCTCCTGAGCTCGATGAAGCCCGGGCCCAGCTCGGTGCTGGCGACCTGCAGCCGTGCTCGGCCGGCGGGCGAGGGGGGTGCGGCGTTGAGGGCGAGGTTTCGGGAGTTGCAGCCACCCTGTTTGTGCTGAATGAAGGCCAGGATATGGGCGAGGGGGAAGGCCCGATTGCACTGGCCGCAAGTTAGGAGGTCACGGCCCTGGTCAGGGGCTTGGACCTGTGGAGGAGGAAGAGGAGGAGGAGAAAGGTGGTGGTCGTCTGATGAGCCGGTGTCAGCGGGCATATTGGGGGCATCTGGGACAAGAGATGATAGGGAGAAAGAGAGATAGAGTTATCAATTAACACAAGGAAGCCACACGCAAAAGATTGACAGCTTACAGTTTCTCAAGTTGTCTTGTTTTCCAGCTCAAGAGTAAAGTGAAGATCTTTGAGGTTAGAAATATCCATTAATGTCAGCTTCCTGGAAGTATTCACAGTTTTTTTTTTCCTGTTTAAGTATGTAATTCCTCTTTCTCCCTGTTTAGTACCTAAAAAAGCAAGTCAAGAAGGTTTCTCTTTAATCTGCATTTATTTCCAGGTGGCATGTATATCACCCCTTTAGTTTATATAAAAAAAATAAACTTCATGCATGCACCAAAAGCAGCTGGATCATTGGGTATAAACAGCACTGGCTTCCAGTTCATTTGGACTTCTGCTGACAAGTTGTTGACCTGGCTGGCTCTCATAAATTAGCCTACTTACAATGTACAGTTGACCTCAATGGAACAACAAGCAGGTGTGGTGATTGAAAGTGCTAGTTTCAGTTGTAAACTCTCAAGCAACGAGGCCAATCTGCTCAGCCAATGCTGACCACTTCCTTTAACCAACGCAAAACAGATCTGTGCTGCAGGCTGCAGAGAGAGCGAGCGAGAGAGAGAGAGGGAGGGAGAGAGAGAGAAGCCCCATCTGTCCATCTCAGCAGAAACTTCAACCTCCTGTTAACACGACAGCAACTGACTGAGTGCTGACAAGTCAGGGTAGTGAATTAAAAGTGGTAAAGGCAAAGCCTTTCACCTTTCACTCAAAATAAAATGTTGCCCTACCAGCCACAGGCAGCGAGAGTTTCTCAACAGGAAGTGGATTGCAATAAAAGAAAAAAGTGGCAGAAGGTGTTTGAGATAAGAGCAGCGGCCTGGTGTGTGTGTGTTTTTTACATTCACAAACATGTACAGGACAGCTCATCTGATTCAACATTAACTCTCACAAATCTTATGTGGTTAGCACTGTGAAATGCAGTTTGCAAGCAGTGGCAAACAAGTCAGACCCAAACCTCTGAAGAGCCATCTGTAAACTCTGGGTATTTCTTCATTTAGTCCCACAGCTCAGACCAGACAGAGCTCTTTGGAGACGAGGAGGGGAGGGAGGGGAGGGAGAGAAGGGGGGGGGGGGGTCAGAGGTGTATTGCTCAACGCAGCGTGGGCACACCTTGATGACTGGACTGGATCCACCAGGCTGGGCCGGCTAGCGCACAGGACAGGTACAGACAGTACAGTCTGAAGTCGGATCTCGCCAGTTGTTACTCAAAAATGTCACCTTTCCTGTTTCAGGCCTGCGCTGTTTGTGCAGACTTGCAAGGTGCGGTTACACTTACACACATATACACATACATACATACACACACATGCTGGGTTGAGTCAAGGCCTGTGGTCACAACAGACATGCACGACTGGTCTCCAATAGAGAACTGTAAAAAACAAATGGTGTTTAAGTTTCTGTCTCCATTTCCTTTCAGTTATTACGTTTGTTTTTGGGTTTTTTTGGTGCGTGTGTTGATTAATCTGACCAGGATCAAATTAACAGCTCGATCAGGATCTAATTTACATTTTTTATTTAAACATATAATTTGCTTTAAAAAAAAAAAAAAAAAAGAGGACAAAAAAAAACCTCCCACATGGTCTGAAGCAGGACGAGTCTTTTGGGCTTTTAACAGGTGGTGTCTTCTCAAAAGTGGAAGGGGCCGAGCGAGAAACTTGATCATCTTATAACCTGGAAATATTAATCATCGTGTTCGGACCTGTAGCCTCCGCGAGCAGCGTGCCAGTAAACCGGTCCTTCTTCCGTGGAAACTGCTGCACTAACAATGCACATCAGGACAAACATAACGCGAACATTGGGAGCTCTTATTTAAATATTTGCCCGTGAGGCTGCATACAGGATTAAATATCAGCTTTGGCTTTAGATCGGTGTAAACACAGTTTTAAGCCTTCGAGTGGGGGGGAAAGAAAGTCGTGGCTGTTAATTTAAACGCGTCCTCCTTTAATGCGTGATAACCGGTGCCAGCGCGCATCCAGACCACGCGCGCGAAACTGCCGATAAACCTAAATCGTGGACTTAGATTTTGTTTTCGTTTCACCTCGAGAACATCACATCCGTCCGCCACCACTGCTCTCCCTCCGGCTTACCTTGAATCGCACTCAGGTGCTGCGGTCTGCTTCCAAGTTTGCGCCTGGACATCGCGTCGAGCGTCTGGCACCTTTTCTGGGTCCCAAACCAAACCGGACCGCGTCCGGCTGCTCCTGCTCCGAGTTACTGGCCGAAGCCCGAGCTGCGGGGACGAACTGATAAGAGCCTTGTGCGTGGCCTCTGCTTGGACTCGCACTGCGCAGTGAAGGCAGCGTTCAAGTTCACGCTTCTTTCCCCGCAGCCAGCGGAGGGCAAGAGGGGGCATGGGCGACAGGAGGCACCGCCCGCCCCACCGCTCTGCCCCTCCGACCCTAACCCCGCCCTCTTCGGGTAACACGCTCAGTAATCGCGGGGCTTCTGTCACTTTTTAAAACATTTTCTTCCACACGAAACTCTGTTTTTGTTTTGTTTTTTTGTTTGTTTCGGATACACGGCTTCAACTAGTCTTTAACTAGTCAAGGCTTTCACACCCCATAGTGGGTCTCAACAAGTAGTTCCTCTTCTGCAGTTCAGAGGAAATACCTCGCTGGTTTTCCACAGGTGTCTCTAAAAACCAAACCGGAACCAGAGCAATATTTATTTCTCCTTTTTCTCATGAGCAGCTGCTGGCTGTTTTTTATCCACTGCACTACAGCAAACGGCGTGGAAAACACCTCCGAAGTTACAGACTCGGTGACATTGAAGCGCTTAATGCTGTCACCTCCTACCGTTCACTATAACGCACTGCAGGCATTAGATTCCCGAGTATATCTCAATGGATGGTAATATATTACACTAATAGATGCAGCATTCTTACGATCAGAGCTGGATTAAATATTTAATTCACCCCACTGAGACTTCAGCGAATATTTCTGCGCATAATCCCGCATAATAATGAAGACCAAGAACAAACAAAAAAGGAATAATTCAAAGTAAATTTTATTTGTTTTGTATTTAACATTCTACATTACTGAGAACAAAGACTTTTCTGCTATTGTCAACAGCTGGTCGAGGACGGTACAAAAAGAGCAGTAATTTTAATAAATGCATGAACTTTGACTTCATGGGCTTTCATGAGGAGGTTTCAAATGGACTGTGTACAAATGTCCTGTGCGGCGTTTAAAACGGTCCTCGGTTTGAGGTTTTTCCTATTAAACAGAAGTCAAACTGTGGGGAGAACAGTGTGACGCACAGGAAGATAGAAACTGCAGGTATTGCTTAGTAGTAGATCCAAATATTTCCACACCGAGAAGAACTGTTCAGAAAGGAAGAAAAGAAACAAAGATGGAGCATGCAGAGTTCATTAACAAGACCATCTTTACAAGGTGAAGCAGAAATTAAACCAATTAACTGCATTCAGTGACTGAAGCCCTTTTCAGAAATGCACACCCTCCACTTAAATCTTAACACGTCAGCCTGACGTCTGAATGAACGCACCCGTCTGACCCAGAAGGACTTCTGTATCACATTCAACACGGCAGGTTTAAAACACATGCAGCCACTTTAAAGGATAGGCACGGACACCATGTCCCTCCTGCATCTTTCAGGAGCTGCTCACCTCATCAGAAAATAACCCAAATCTGTACATAATTGCATTTTATCTCAATTTCTAATTTTTAAGGAACATTAAGAGATTCTTCTAAGATTTCTGCATTAAAAGAAAAGAAGGAATCTGCATCTTGATCTTGTGTGCAAGGGGCAGCACACATACAGAGATTTCACTTAGTCACACTGACTAAGAGCGCCTGCACAGCTTCAGTGTTTGAGGCTACATGTGCAACAAGTCTCAGGCATCACAAACACTCCCAAACTGTGTCTGTCAGTTGTGGGTGTCAAAAAAGAAGCAGTGAGGGCCACCGGTGTAAACAAAAAACAAAACAAAAAAACTCTGCGTCTGAAGCTGCAATGTTTGTATCCCATGTCTGAAAAGGGCTGAAGGCATCACATGAACTAAACCAGAGAACATAGGTATAGATTTGTGTGTTGGTTTATTAGCCAACAGTCATTTCTTCATATTTCCATGTTGTATGTAGGCTTCGTATGTGCTCTAAACTGATGTACTGAAGGTTCTGCAGGATCCATTGCGTCTCCCTGCCGTCGGCTCAGTATCTGTAGTATGGACTCCGCGACCGAGACCGTGACCTCCTGGAAAAAAGAAACAACTTCAGGATAAAACCCAATGTAACAAAAGATATGCCTGTGCGCGAGAGATTT
This sequence comes from Cichlasoma orientale, assembly GCA_034780415.1. NCBI lineage: Eukaryota > Metazoa > Chordata > Actinopteri > Cichliformes > Cichlidae > Cichlasoma > Cichlasoma orientale. The sequence goes on from JAVDPK010002855.1 coordinate 73,716, forward strand.
ATAACTTTGTTGCAGTTTCTAATCTGATAAAAATCATCTTATCAGCTTCATTAAGGAGAGTTTGGTTAAGTTGTTCCCATTCACAGTATTACACACAAACTACCAGAATGATTTTCTATGAAAGTCAGTGATGAGGTAGAGCTCAGTCAAAGGAATAGACTATTTAAATGTTGGTGTCTGCACCTTGAGCCCTGCAGCACCATCAGTTGTTCAACGTACTTTCTGAAACATCCATGAACGTTTTTGAAATCAATTAAAATTCTGATTCCTTGGATGAAGAGGAATTTCCATAAGACTAAAGCAAATCAATGTATAGTAGAAAAAGTACGCTCCCTGAGCACTTTATTAGGAACACCTTTACACCTGCTTATTCAAGCAGTCAGGAACGTCATTTAATGAGGAAACTGTTGTTCTCTTTGAACATGGAAGGACTTGTTTATTTCTCACAGTGCTGATCTCCGGAGTGGTGCCAAAGCCAAAACAAACAAACAAAAAACCCAAAACAAACAACCCACTGAGTGACATCACAAGAGGGAGATTTAAAAAAAAAAAAAAAAAAAAAAAAAAGGGCCAGATAACAACAATGAAGCTCAACAGGCTGAGCAGGTGACCCACATCCATGTACTGAAGGTTACAGTCCTGACCGCAGTGGCCTGGGTTCGAGTCTGCAACAGACCATTAAAACCCTCTCTCGTGTCCCACTTTCCTGTCCTGTGCAATAAAGGCGTCCTCAAAAAAAATTTAAGAAACACTTTTTAATCAGCGTATAGCATCAAATCAGGTAAACTTCTGGGACATTGATCTGGTCAGTTAAGTATCAGAGGGGGTTGTTAAGCTTCTTTTATGTTAATTAAATCAACAACAGGTGCACCAGAGTGGCAACAATAAGACAACCCACAAAAGAGCAACTGACATTTTTCCCCTCCATCTCCAGTCCCCCCACCCCCACTCATTTTGTATTCGGCTAGGGTCAGTGCCACTACTGGTAGCATGAGGAGATACCTGAACCCTACAGAGGTTACACAGGTAGCCCAACTCTAGTATTAAATGGTAAATGGACTGAGTGCCCTTCTACTCAGTCGAGCACTTAAAGACTCGAGGATCCTCCAACATTCCGATTGGTAGATCAACCTGTGGTGTTCCTAATATAAGTGCTCTGTCAGTGTAGTTGTGCGATTGTTGAAAAACTAACTGCATTAAAAATGTTTTTTGGCCTCTGACCTTTCAACACTAATCTGTACTGTAATTTGCAACTGATCAAAAGACAAATAGCTTTAGTAACTAATGTGCCTGCAGGCCTGGTGATGAGCCTTTGAGACTGTGTGTGTGTGTGTGTGTGTGTGTATAAAAGAAAAAGGAAAAAAAAAAATTCATTCTGCTTCATTGTGGCTGTGCAGATTCTTGTGGCTTCTCACATACCTTCTGTATGAGTTGCATTCTCGGCCTGAGGGACAGAGGACAGAGAGCCACGATGAAAACAAGTGCATGCCAGAACATCTTAAAGCCCATAAAACTGGCAGAGCAGAAACTGATGGCAGCAAATCAGAGACTGAGCTGATTAAATATTTTGGTTACTTCTGTGCGAGTATGCAAGGCTGCAGAACAAACACTGCATGTTCATTAAGCCACATTCTAATTACACAGGAGCCATGTTGCTGCCGTCAATCAAAAATCTAAAGCTTTACCATATTTGGAAGGAGAAGGCGAGTGGCTCTGTCGCCCGTATTGTCTTTCCCATTCGTCCCTCTCTTTCTCACGGCGCTCGCGCTCCCTAAATGCAGAGTGTCGGGGTCAGAAAGTTGCGACACGCAAATACCAAACAGTCCAGTTAGGCACACAGACGCGGACTTACTTCATGCGTATCTTGCGTGCCATGGCTCGTAGTTCGCCTTCTCGTTCCTGTAAAGCAGACAACCAGCAACAAGAGGAAATAAGAGAATAAAGGCTTTCTGTATTACTACACATGCAGAGAAAGAAACCTCACCCACCCACCCACCTGTCGTTTGTGTTCCTGCTGCTGGATCTTCACCTGAGCCGCTTTCTTATCCGCCTTGGCTGCCGAGCAGACAAAATTTTTTTTTTTTTAGATAAATCACATCTTTAGATTTTCACTTTGCACAATAGGAGAAAATGTGCAACAGCATTGAATTGTGCATGCTACTGATTCTTAATGTGCATGCTAACCACAAGTGCATGCACTCTGCTAGGCTGTACTCACACTGCTTGTTGAGAGCCTTTTGCATTCGTAGCTTCAGCCGCTCCTGTGGGGTCATCTTGGGCTGCAGATGACACAAATGTGTTAGCACAGCTTTTCACGGCCGGACAAAAAGTGTTTGTCAGTGTAGATGTATGTGTTGGAGAGGTGGGAGGTACCGGAGCTACTTTACAAATTCAATACCATCACCTTTACGAACAGTAGCTGGTGGAGATAAAAAGGGTGACAGATTACAAGTGACTGAAAACATTTCACGTGTATTGAGTCAACAAATACACAGGCTGTGTGTGTGTGTGTGTGTGTGTGTGTGTGTGTGTGTGTGTGTATTGAAGCTGCTCTAGCTTGCAACCGCTGTGGGACAGTTTGGAGACAGGCCAAAAATCAAACAACATGAACCTTTACACAAATATAAACACAGTTGCAAGAAAAGGTTTGTGAACACTTTGGAATTAGAACGATTTGTTTACTGATCACTTTGAAAATGTAGACCGATCTTTCTGCATGTCACAAATATAAACACTACTTCCAAAACAATTTTGAATCAGGTGCTCCGATTAAGAAGGTGAGATTGGAAGTGTGGGTTGTAGAGGTGCCCCTTCTTATAAAGCATTTTAGATACCTCAGTATTCCCAATAAGTCAAGCTGTCTAACAAATGGTAGAAACTGAGGACTGCTGCTTCCCTCACTGCAAAGACAGCACTCAAGAGCACAACCCTGAAGAAGAAACCAAGGGTAACAGCAAAATACCTGCACAATTTTTCTTTTTTAAAACAATAATTTCCCCTCTGTGGGATCAATAAAGTATATTTAAAATACTCTAAAAGTCTACAACTTGGTAAAAATCTTCAGTATAAAAAAACTTTTAACATAAATTGTGACCAACACAGCTCTGCAAACTCTACACCCCAAACATCAAATCGTCATCCTAACTGAAGCACGGTGGAGATAACATCATGCTTTCAGGCTGCTTTGTTACCTCAGGGTTTGGACACCATGTAGCCACTGAGGGAATGCAGAGGCACAAAGAGAGCGCAGACAATGCAAGAACAGAATGAGCCAAAGCCCACAAGTAAAACAGAAATGTTTGAAAACAAAGAAAATTCATGGTTTGATGCGGTCAAGGTAAAGACCTGACCTTAATCCAGCTGAGGGGGGGCTGTCTGAGGGTGTTTTCACCCCCACAGTTAGTTTTTTTTGGTCAGAATCAGTTGATTAGTTAGTACACTTAAGTTTTCCCCATGGTTTGGTTTACTTTCACACAGAAAAAAACTGAGCGAACCCAAATTCATCACTACAAATCATGGCCGTGTCTAGGACACAAGCAACAAAAGTAAATAAAGAAGGTGCTGTGCTCTGGACCAGTGGACGACAGAGAATTTAATCCTAACATTCGTATTTATCTGGGTATTACTTTACAGTTTGTGTACTGTGAATGCCTGTGTTACTCTGCCCTATCCCAGAAAGCAAAGCATACCTGGCTACAGGAAGCTGCTTAGTTCAAACTTGCAGCTGGGTTGCATTCTCACCATAAAACTGCCCTGGAGATTGTCTGGATTGAGACCTGCATTTCCAAAGGGTCTCAGTGTGGTCGTTTCATGCACAACACAGTGTGATTACCATTCTCAAACGTGCACAAAGGAATAACACAGAGGAGGAAAACAGAGTTCGATTTAAACCGACTAAACAGCGTATGAAAAATCCCAGACATACTGATGAACTCACTTCCTTCTGTTTGTTGTGCAAGTCTTAAAAGCAGCTACAGCAAACATATGGAGAATGATAAAAGGCTAAAAAGAGGTTCTACAAGTTACATAATTCAATAATTCACTTTTTTCCAGCCTACATTGCAAAATCCAAGCAAAAAACATTACATCTGTGCACTTTCAGTTTAGCTCATTTGCATTTTGTATAACACACCAGACCACATGGGTAACTGTTGCAGAAATCCTCGTAATTCTTAAGGTTTCTCAAACATTTTCTTGCAACTGTTCGAACACTGCCAGAGAGATGAAGGGAAAAGAACGACTGAAGGAGGAGAGAGGGTCAGAAAGTGAAACAGGAGCAAGTTCAGGTCCGGTGAGTTTAAAAAGTTCACAAATAGCCAGTGGCATTTTGTCATTGACACACCCCTCACTGGGCTGTTCAAACCTGGCCAGGCAAGAAAAACTGCAGGCCACAAAGCTGCAGGCAAGCACAACAGAAGAGCTGATAATAACTTCTATATGACTGTTTGACAGTTGGGATGTATTCAAACTGTGTCTTCTCTTCCAGGAAAAAGGAGTGAGAAGAAAAGTCAGTCAAAAAACAAACAAGTTTCACAAAATCGTTTCACCAATTTACTCTCAAAGGGAATTGCTCGACATTTTAGGAAATTCTACTCATTTGCTCGAATTGCTGTTTTGATCTTCATGTCCATTTCTACTTTCCAAAATGTCCCAATATTTCTTTAACTCTTTAAAGCGATAATGTCCGACACTCACGTTCACAGATCGTCATAAGAGGAAGAAGTAATCTCCTTCATCTTAGGACCTTTGATGTGTGATACTGTGTGTATTTGAGACTACAAACAGATACATAAAAACAAACAGACTCTCTCCACTATAAAACTGCACACATTCATTCATCACCAAGACTAAAAGCACCATCAGGACAGCAAATAAAGACTTCAGAGGGTTTCTAAAAGTTCACGTCAAGCAGAAATGGCAGCATTAACTTTGTGATTTGGCAGGAATACTGTAGTGGTAATTTCAAGTAGATGCACGGCTCTGACTGCAGTATACGTCCACTTTGGGTGGAATAAAAATAAAATAATTTTGTTCTTTGTGGGCAACAATGGCTTCTACATCCCAGTGTGGTGGACAACCAAGTCAGCCTGTCAGGGATGAGGGAGGCGTAGGCTTTAGCAAGAAACCCAGCTAGATCAAATTCTTACTGACTTTGGCAGCTCCCGTCTCTTTACCACCCGAAGTGTCAGGCCTGGAAAGGAGAGAGGAAGACAAAATAAAAATAAAAATACAATGAGCGAAGATGGCATATTTATATATGCAAATACTGACTTTCCAACAGATGTAACGCTGAGGGCTGAGAATGGCTTTTAAATGTGAAAAGCAATAAAGAACAGGTGTTAAATTGTTCTGGCTTCATGACATTGAAGTTGACTGTTTTTAAGACTAAGACTATCATTTATGGACTTAAGTCTTATTGGTGCAACACAGGCTTAGTCAGGTGTCTAGAAATAACCACTTATGAGTCTGAAAAGTGACGGCAATAAATACAGACATGTGAGCCAGAAAGAAATAAAGTCAACAACTTAAATTTCCAGTTTGCAGCACAGTTTATAGCCAAACCTTTTGTCTTATGTGCCATTAAATTAATTTTATCAGCCATCCTTTTGTTAATTTAACAAGCTGTGAGTCAAGTGTTTTTCACCTTTAAGGCAAAACTATTGTTAAAGAGAAAAATAAATAAATAAAACTCAGTAAACACTGAAAAATGTTGTATTTTGACTAGCATAAAACCACCAACAACTACATCTTTCCCAAAGTGTGGGGGCACAGCCCCCTGCTGGGCTAAGAAAGTATCGCTGGTGGGCCACAAAAGGTCATTCACAATAAATAAAAATACTGTCAGCTGCCAGTGCTAGTCCTCAGCCTCTGGAGGCTTTAGGTGGCACAAATCCCCTGGAAGCACAAGTTCTAGAACACATAATTAGCAGATCCCAGTAGACCTCAAGAGGGTGCATGAGCCTTGGTGATTTGCAAATGGCTAAGAAAGAACCAGGAATAAGAAATGCTAAAAATCAAATATAAATCACTGAGAATACTGTCACTTTCTGTGATTGGTATTTTGGTAAGAACCAAGACATCTGAGATTTGTAATAGATGCATCTATGGCAGGCCTATTCAATTACTTTTTCTTCTGGGCCAGATTTGAAAATTTTGAGATGCAACTGGGCCGAAAACCCCTACTT
>JAVDPK010002858.1:0-10627 GCA_034780415.1 Cichlasoma orientale
AACAACTCCTAAACAAACTAAATGCATGTAATCTAGAGGGAACTGTGAAACCATACCCACACTGCTGCCATGAAATGCACGTGGTCCCTCGTGATGATGACTCTGATCAGCCATATTTCTAAATGATTCATCTGTCCGCAGGGCATAGTTTGGACAAGGGTATGTCATGCATCTGTTAATATAGTTTCCAGGCTACACACATTTGTCACATCCATGGTAGGCATTGTGGTTCTCTGGGTTTTTAATAAAGGACCTGGCTGTTGTGTCACAGATGAATGTATGCAGCTTTAGTTTTAACTTTTTACATTTTAAATCAAAACCTTTTTCAAGCTGTTGCCAGTCCGTAACAGTCTCCAAGGAAGTCTTTTGCTGAGCTTGGTTTCTTTGGTCCACACAACAAACCTATAACTACAGGTTCCTTCATGGGAACACTTAATAGTAGACCAAGGATGGTCTGGACCAAGGATGATAATAACAGCTATTTTTGTCTCAGTAAGGAGGATATATCATAACTGTCAAAATGTAATTATTACAATGGCTTTTCAAGTACTGATGTGTGTCTGCAGGGTTTCCGGCAGTATGTTACAAGCTCAGGTGTGTGTACACAAAAAGGTACAAAATGCAAAAATTAACAAGATCACGTAATGTTTTTGGTAGAAATCATTTGCATTTTTAGAAAAAGTATCTTAAATGAACTCTAAGATTGAAGTTTGGCTTACTTCAGTGAGGTGGCAGACGAGGTGGAGGGGGAAAGGCAGGCTGAAATTAAGGATTATAATGAGGAAACTTCAGAAAATCTTAAGTGCAATAAAACATTACAGGAAGAATGTATCCAAGATATTTCTTGTTATTTTTTTTTTTCATGTGGGACATTAAACTTTGGTAAATAGAAGGATTTTAACCACCATTAAACCTTTACTGGGAAACAGCTGGAGGTCCTTCATCAACCACCTGATCACCAACATGATAAAGTTCTCTTTTCTTCATGTTGCTGATCAGGTATGCCAGATTACCAGTCCAGCCCTGCCCCCGCTTATGACATATGCAATGCAGCAACAGGTGGGAACGCCCCTAAGCAGCATTTGGGAAAAACTGGTGGTGATGTCTTGTGTATCCACCAGGAGGAGCTGTGATAGTGGAAGCGCTTTCAATTACAGCCCGCTACACTGTGTATTCATACATTTTATATTTGCTCAGGGGTTCTATGATTCTAACAGAATCATAATGTTGAACCTTTCTGTAAAACATTGATATAAATATTTGCTTGCTGCCAGTAAAGTAAAAGATGTACGCACTGACCAAGCTGACTGATGAACATGAAAGCATGAATTGATTATTTAACCGCACTGCTAATGTTTGTAAATAATGTTTGTAAAAAATAAATTTAAAAAAGTAAATCTGAAATGTAAACATGAATTGATTATTGAGTTTTGTCAGTGAAAAATGCATTTATATGACAGAGAGGAGCAGGAATGCTGTATGCACATGTATAGTCACTTTAAAGAAATATGGTAGAAATCTGTTCAAAACATTTATGGTGAAGACTCAGAGAAAAGCTACTTTAGGGGAGGGACCCAAAGATTTGGCTCTTAGAACTACAGGAATAATCCCGTGTCGATGACATGCCGGTGTTGTGCCAAAAAGTGGTCGTTTGCCAAAAAAACATTTCTGGTCTTTGGCAAAAAAAATTGTCTGTATTTAAACGACTGTATGCGACTTGACTTATAATCTGTGAAACATGTGTCAAACATATCTCCCATCAATGATAGCAGGTCATTTTTAGCGAGAAACAGCATTTCTATCACAAGGTAGAAGCTGCAATCAGTTTTTGGCAAAGTATATGGTAAATGGACTAGTTCTTATATAGCACTTTTCTACTCTGTCTGAGCACTCAGAGCGCTTATACAACATGTTTACATTCACCCATTCACACAAGCACTTCCATGAATAAGTAAGCTAAGTGCTTTTATTGTCTAACATTCACACACATTCATACTCCAACGCTTGCATCGGAGAGCAACTTGGGGTTCAGTATCTTGCCCAAGGATACTTTGGCATGCAGCCCGTAGCAGCCAGGAATCGAACCGCTGACCTTCCTCAGTTTTATCTCCCTGCCACATTTGACAGCAAAAAAAAAAAATTCAGTCTCTTTGGATGTACTCAGATCCTGGATTGCAAATAAAATAATTTGACTAGGTGATGGCAAAACTGCACCTATGTTATTTTTTGTGAATTTCTCCTTAACTTTTGACTCCTTAGCTTAAAAAAAAAAAAAGCTGTCCAATGAATAGAAGCTTTTGCCAATAAAAGCTTTTACCAAAGGAGAATCATCGCAAAAGTAAAGCCTGTTTGAGCTCTAAATGACTGAAGAACAAGTTATCCATCCACAAGTTGCCATGCAACCCTCTTGCACATTTTTCACTTCAGTTTTTGAGACAAGTAGTAAATGGCAGTTTACTCAAAACTATGCACCGCCAAGACCTACTGTAGCTGTCTGTGTTGTCTTGTGATTAAGAACAAAGTAACATCTTCAAGCTCACTACAACAGGGAACATGCCAACTGCTTCAAGAGCTCAGACTGAATGAAATGTACTTTCAGCAGTACTACAGGTTGTGTATAGAGTTTGAGGAACTCCTACTAAAGATGAGACCACAATATGTATGGACACAACGTCATTCTCACCAGGTGAATGACTCTGGATTTGCTTGAGGTGAGGAAAAGGCAATAAAAGTATAACAATCGGTGTGGGAACTATGGTATGGCCTTTTGGAGAACCTTTTTACCCTTTCTTAGTCAGAAAGAAAAGATTAAAAAAAAAAGCACACTTTATTTAGCTTATGGTCCATGTTTACTGGTATTTTGAACAGGTATCTTGCTACAGGGATTTATTCTGTTCCCTTCAGCTATCGTGTTGGGCACAGTGCAGTGGGAAACATAGCTGGAGATGTAACACAGGTCATTTGGGATTCCCTGGTGGCTGAAGATGTGCCAGTCTCCACCAAAGAAGACTGGAAGCATATTGCTGATTGCTGATTTCTCCACTGGAACTTTCCAAAGTGTGCGAGCTCAATTTATGGGAAACATGGTGATTCAGGTCCCTGACGTGCCTGGGACACTTTTCCACAATTACAAAGGGACATTTTCTATTGTCCTTTTGGCAGTTGTGGATGCAAAACATTGCTTCAGCATAATAGATGTTGGTGGTTAAGTTGCCAGTTAGTTGGTGATGGAGTGACTCAAACAATGCATTTGGGCAGGCTTTCCAAGATGGAAGACTAGATCTACTAGAGAACACTACGTTGCCAGGAGCAGAGCATTATGGACCCCTGCCTCATGTCTTTGTTGCTGCTGACAGGGACCTCTGTGAACACAGGGATATGAGTCACATTCATTTGGGCAGTTTTAGCTAACTACAAAACCCAACAGACATGTTTCCATGCACTCTAGCTCTAATTACAAATAACTGACTGTCTATCACTTGTACCTGTCTATGAGGGCATGATAAGGAGAAGGCTTGAAATGGGGCCTGAGCCTTAAACTCACAAGTACAAGTGCTGGGAAAAGGGCTAGGTGAGACTTCAAAATCCTTCACTGAAGTTTTGGCTGGCGTGTACAATTTGCTTCCTACGTCCTAATCTGTCTACAACTCTGTGTCATTTCTCAGACTGTGGGTGAAAAAGAAAATGAAAGAAGTTACACACAAATGCAACCCTCATCTTCATCATCCACCACCATGCTAACTTATTGCTTCCTTTCATCATTAAGATCTGTTCTCACAAGGCACAGTTCATTTTAATCATCCCGTATTGAAATATTATACAGAAAATATGTACTGAAATATTGTAGCTTATGTCTTCCTATACCATTAGTGCATTAAACTGTAAAGTGTCTTTGAGTGTCTAGAAAACTGCTATATAAGATTAATGCATTATTATTATTATTTATTACCACTAGAGCATTTATCGTTTATGAAGTCAATTTTTTATACATTTTCTGAATGTGTTGACCAAGTCTGATGACAGACAGGCACTATGTTTTTTGGTTGGTTGTTTTTTAACTTTGCCTGTCATGGTCCTCGGCCGTGTGCCCAGTGTTTTGTGTTTAGTCCTGTTTTCGCTGCGTTTGTGTTCTTGCATCTGTTTTGTCCTTTTGTCATGTCTCTCCTGTGTTTTTGAGTTTATTCCCAGTGTTGTGACTAGACTGGTCCCGGTTTAGTTCCCTGTGTTCCAGTCTTCTGTATCAAGTCTGCGTGTACCTTGTTAGGTTACTACCTGTTTTATTTTGACAGTCTAATGTTCCCTATACTTTGTGTTGAGTTTTGCTTCCCCTGTGTTATTAGTTTCATTTGTTCCACCTGTTGTGCCCTGCTGTTTCCAAAACATGGGCAAATGCTTTGAGCTTTTCAAACTGGGAGGTGTACTGTACAATGTAAGGATGAGAGAATGTAAATTAGTTGATTGCGTAAGCTTTCACAGCTTGTGAATGAAACGTGTGGCTTACTTGTAATTCTAGCCATAATTTTGTTCCCTTCATATTTATAGTGTTACTATAATGTCTGTAAGCCAGCTTGGCCTCAGTGATGATGCCTTAACAAGCATATAAATAGAGAGACATGCAGCAATGTGTTGACTAAAAGAAATTTGGCATTTGTATTGATGAAAATTAAAATAACCATTGGAAATGGAAAAGAGTGCATATCTAGTTAAGTTAATTCTCAGTTTTGAGATGAGATTAAAGCAACTACCATTTAGAGCAAGGAGGGTGTTGGCTGACATGACGGATGGGAAAAGTGTACTTCCCTACACAGCGAGGGCCTAAAATGTCCCCTAGTGTCAGATTCTGATTCCTCCCTATCAGTGACTCATTTAACCTATGTGACCCCCAAAGCTTCATCCATGTCCTCTCCTAGTTTTTGAATATTACATTTAAATTTTGTTGAATAATTATTTAAGGAAGGCCTAGATGAAGTAACTTTTTATTAAAATGGGGTCAGTGATCACTGGTGTAGATTATCTGGACCTGATTACCAACCGAATGGAATATTTTAAAGGGGTCAAAGGACATAATATAAAGTTTGAGTGTCAATAGCACAGGGAAGGCTCTAGTGAAAACAACTGTTCTTGAAATGTGATCCAAAAAAAAGCTTTGCTTTACTGCTCAGAAAGTATCAATTACTGAATTTATTTTCGCTTGCAGTCCCTCTCTCTCACTGCTTCTCTCATCTGCTCGTCTCTTTCAGACTCCAGACAGATGCAGTCATCTCCATCTTGGTCTTATGATCAATCGTATCCCTATCTTGGCCAAATAACTACACCCACCGTCCCCACAGCTAATTCTCTATCACCTGGTCGCTCTTCTCTCAGTGACCTGTCCTCTCGACTAACAGGTAACAAACCTATGCCTGCTCACACATCTAAGGAACACTGTGATTATGTTGTAACATCTAACTCTTGTTGTCTTTCAGGTCCTGATCTCACCGCCTTTGGTGACCCCAGAATGACCTTAGAACGGCCTTTTAGTTCCCTGTCCTCCTTGCCTGACTCACGTTTTTCTGATCCCCGGGTGCACTATCCTCCTACTGCAGCTGCCTTTACTTACACCCCCTCCCACAATCCAGTCTCCAATGGTGCACTCGGTATCACCATGGCAACAGCCATGGCCACCACCCCTGCAGGGAGGTATCACACCTACTTGCCTCCTCCCTATCCTGCAAACGCTCCCCAAGCTCAGAACGGGCCCTTCCAGTCCACCTCCTCACCATATCACCTCTACTACTCCACTGCCACTGGCTCCTATCAGTTCTCCATGATGACTGGCGGACCAGGCAGCACTGATTCACGCTCACCACCAAGGATTTTGCCACCATGCACCAATGCCTCCACGGGCTCTTCCCTCCTGCACCCCTCTTTACCCAGTCAGAATGAAGGGGTGGGTGCAGAGGTGGAGTCCAGCCATAGCAGCTCTCCAACAAACATGGCTCCTGCTGAAGCTGTCTGGAGACCTTACTGAGCAAGAAAGGAAGGGGACGAAGGGTGCACTCATCTAGGGTGACCTTAAGCGGTCGTGTAATAAACACATTGGCAAGGGTGGAACAAACATAAATGAGAAGGTAATATCCAGTGGTTCCACCTCTATGTAACAGCAATATTGATTTCAGAGTAAAACTGCATGTTAAAAGCATTGGGTAGTTATTCATTGTGGGTACTGAACATCATCAAACAACCAAACGCCAGATGAGTCAGCCAGTATGAAATTATCTACTGACAATGTCACATCAGGGTATATGAAGCCAGCGTTTCTCTCTACAGAGGAGAACTGGCAGACTAAAGACGCTATGCGCATGAGCAGGACTGGACTGATCTCAGTTAAGCATCCTTTGTTCAATAACAGGACTTCTTCCTCATAATTGTGGTTGATGTTGTGGATACATGATTTGCTCATGCCAGATATTGTGATGACCTGTTTGTGTTTAACCAATTCTCTTTTATTAGAATTCCCCACCTTTTTTTTCTAAGCTCTCCTTCTGACATTTTTGGGGAACAAAAGAGCTCATGTTCTCGTGGAACTTTGAAAACATTTTCACTGCTTTACTTTCCCTAGATTTTTCCCCCCTGGCATCTGAACTAAGCCCAAAACAGCATAAATATTTTACCACCCTCAGCACAGAAGATCATTTTGTCAAAACAAAGTTCAAGAAATACATTTTTTTTTTTTGCTATGAAAAGTTTCGATTTGCTTTCTCCTAGTTTTTCATTCCATTATTTCCATTTCCAAAGTTAACTGTAGTAGCAGTGTTCCTCCAAGATGATCTGCTTTGTTCACCAAACCTACTTCCCGTGAATTCTGACCATTACCTCCCCACACCGACCAACCATTACAGCACACAGGTTGTAAAAAACTCATAACACCTTCATAAGTTGCATTTTCTGTCTGATCCTGTCTGTGTGCATGTGTATGGGTGAGAGCCTGTGTATCTGTGGGCGTCATATTTACCTGTGATCCACTACTGATTTGTACCATTTAAAGCAATGACTGTATATGACATCTTAATATGTTTTCGTCACCCCTTCCTTTTTCTCACATTCTCTCTCTCTGTCAAACAGAAACACACACAGACCCAGAGAGACACATACATATTTATGCCATAATTTGTCATAACATTGTTGGTAGTGTATATTTGAATTAGATTGTTGTAAATATAAAGAAAATACAACTATTTACTAGTCTTTTGATATATTTTGTTTTCATAAATAATTCTCTATTACATGCCAAACAACTCCAAGACAGCACACACTTCATCCTTTGCTATTTTGGAACCTGAAGGAATTTCTGCAGGCAAACGTGCAAACGTTAAATTGCCTTCTCTCCCAGTTCACACACAAACAGAGTCTGCTTTAGAGAGTGGCTGCAGCCAGATGATGAGCACAGAACATGAAAAGCTGGTCTACTGAAGCCAGAGTCCAGGAATGACAGTGTTCGGCAATGTGAGAGTCAACTTAACCAAAATGTCATGTTAACAAAGTGCAATTCCGACACCTTTAAAGGTCTGACATCCCTTGCATTTGGATTTAAAACCTGATGAGTGACTCAAGTTTGTGGATGACTTGAACTGTTAATACTGAAAGGAACCTGAGGCATCCTTACGGGCAGCTGGATACATTTTTATCAAAATGGAACTGTGATAGAGGGAGTCAGTACTCTCCAAACTGTTGTAAATGAAATGTCATTTTCAGACAGCCTTTGTTTCAGTTGTAGCTGCTGTGTGCAAAATGGAAAGGTTCAACCCCCTGAGAATGGGTTGTTGGGTAGAGAAGTTGTGGTGGGTCCTCTACCCAACAACCCATTTTTTTTGGCTAATACCTAGGAAATGGGTTATAAGACAAGTGAGAGGAGGTGACAGGCAGGTCTTCAACTTATTCCTCAAAACGCTATATGTGATATTGTTCCCAAGAGTAAGAATCATTTATGAGCACAGGTCTGATTTCCTGTCTTTAAGTTTTGAAAATGTGACACAATATACTACTGAGTTTACTTCTTCTATATCTGACTTGAAGCTGTTTAGGAATCCAATGAAAACTCTTTTCAATTCTCCAGGATTGATTATAAGGTTGCCCTCCTCACGCATCAATGCGTTTATGGTAATGCCATACCATAAACCTTAAAGAATTTCTCTCTCCAAAATGTACTGCACGCTCCTCCAGATCGGCTCACACAAACTCTCTTAGCGTACCCAGGTCTAATATACGGACCGTGGGAAATCGGGCTTTCTGTGTGGCTGCCCCTCGTCTATGGAATTCACTCCCATCTGAACTAAGAGCACCACAAACTCTGGACAGCTTTAGAAAGGGATTTTTCTTTTTTTAAGAGCTTTTAATCTCTACACCTAACTTTATTGTTTTATCTATAATTATTGCCTTGTGTATTTTACACTTTTGTTTGCTGCAATGTTCTTGTTTTGTAGCACTTTGAGGTTTTTTCTTAAAATGTAAAGTGTGTTATAAATTAAAGGTATTATTTTTATTATTAAAATAGCAATAGCACTTTGTATAAAAAGTCTTTGAAATTTCATGGATTTCCATACACACAGGGTAATGTCTCTGTCATCATGGGAGTCATCACACAGTTATTTGAAAATCGCAAGGTCAAAGTCGCTCAAAACAACCCTGTGGTAGTCCTCATGGGAGTAGATGTCTGTAGCAGCACATTTTGCCATGATGACACAAATCCCCATGATGATGATGGTAAAGCAACCTTGTGTCTGGTAACAAGTTGACCAGATATCAAGTTCTACAATGATAGGGGCACTATTAGCTGATTCCAGGGCCAACCCTCTGGTCCTACTCCAGCTGTAAAAGGACGTTCTTCAAACACAGAAGCCAGGGGAACATGCATATTTAACATGATTGTTTTCACTTGTGTGACTGAGTGCAAACACAGATTTTACAATTTCATGACTAAATGTGAAAAAAATAGGAATATGAGTAACACAGACCAAACACCTTTTAAATGATTAAAAAGGTGCCTTGCTGTGAAGGACAGATAAGTAAACTAGCACTCAGGCTTTCTGAAAAGCTGTATCTGAGAAACAAACATGAAAATGAGCACAATAAATGTTACCTGTGGCAAATTACATTCAATAAAAATAAACAGGAAGTGTATTTTAATTTACACATTTTACTTTGCCCATGGGCCAGAATGAGTTTTCTGTTTCTCTAGCAATGCTACTGGCCACCAGATCTTCTTACCTTATTTCTACACTATTTCATTTTCAAAGTGATCCAGCCACACACACACACACACACACACACACACACACACACACACTGCAGTGGACTAGATTGAATATTGAATAGAAATAGCCTTTAGCTTCTTAATGTATGTCCCGCTCAAACCAGGAAAGCTACCAGGCCTGTCCTTTTATCAAAGCCAGACCTTCAAAGGAACATGTTTGCTGTCGAGTGGCCACAGTCCAGTAAATAAAACATGGCTTTTACTCAAGTGCATCCTGTCTCCTTTTGCATGCTATTCAGTGCGGCCAAATGGAGAAACTGTAGCTGTAATGATGGTGGAATGCACATTATGGTCAGTGCCAAAAAAAGTGAACAGGTTTCAAATGCACTGACTTTGTAAATGTTTATTTAATAAGGATTTTTTTTTTTTTTTTTTTAAGCCTGTCATGTCTGGCAGTTTTTGCAAGCAGAATAGTCATCTGAGTGCACTATTGTGCCAAACATATTTATTTTCCCAAGATGAGCTCTATAGATTCTCTATAGGCTTTTCTTGTTAATGTTTGTCCTTTTATCATAATTGTGTATATGTACATATTGTAATAATTCCAGAGTTGACAGGCTGAGAAAGAAGAAAAAGAGAAAGAGAGAGAAAGGGGAAAAGACAGAAAAAAAAGGGGATAGAGCACGAGCAAACAACAAATCAACTGCTACAACTATATAACACAAAAGAAAAAAGATGGCACACCAAAAAACAAAAACAATATCTGCAAATATAATTTTTAATGGAAGAAACAACAAAATGAGGCATGGATGTATAAAAATAACAACAGGAAACCAGCCCCGCCAGGGCCAGACCCCCCACGCTGAAGAAGCCCAGGCTGCCACGGCCCACAACCACCAGGAGAGCAGGCCGACAACCACACCAGAACATCCAGCCCGGCTCAGGAACCCCAAGGCGCCCACACCCCGGGGGGGTGGCGGGGGATGCAGGAACGACCACCGAGAAGCAGCAGGGAGGCAAGGCACAAGAAGGCCCAGACTCCGGTCCAGCCACACACACATATATACACCCACACATGCTCATGCACACACACCCACCCACATATGCGCGCACATACACACACACACACACACACACACATATCCCTGCCTACACGCATTCACCCACCCAAATACACCCACGAAGACAGTGACAAATGCACATTCATCCACATCTACCCACCCTCTGAAGTAGGGACGAGTAGACACCCCCCCAGGGCCAACCGCGACCCCAGGGTGCTACCTGCCTGGCGCCCGAAGCACCACCCAATTCCCACCCCGGGCGACGCATAGGAAATCGGGGTGTGGAAAGGCCCCCTCCGCCCCCACCCCCACCCAAATTGTAAATGTTATGAAG
>JAVDPK010002858.1:23795-59902 GCA_034780415.1 Cichlasoma orientale
CATGTTTGTTTGTTTGTCTTCTTGGATGGGTGTTCTGTTAACTGTAATTTCCCCATTGTGGGATCAATAAAGTATCAATCAATCATCCCAGAGGCCGGACTCTTAATCCAGCTGACTCCGAGTACCACGAGTACCATCACAATAGCTGATTATAACCCTAAACTGATGCTGAGCAGAGCCATCGTCCTCTGCAGGATGGGGAAACAGAGCCTTCAGTCCACAAGCAGAAGTTCACTTGGTTTATTAAGAGCTTAACAAAGTTCTGTGTTCACAAATCAGAAAAAAATGAACAACAAACAGCTGGACATCGTATAAGGTGACTCGTTAGCTTTAAAAGGACATTCGTTTACATGTAGGGTCACCGGGGTGGACCCGCTGCCTCACCAGGTCCACCTGGACCCGGTCCTGTCTGAGCTGGATCACTGCAGTCACATCTGAACCACTCCAGTCTGGATTGAACTGGTGAAGTGGCTCCTGAACTGGTCTGAACTGATGAAACCTTTTAAAGGGGGACAGGTCCCTGATTTTGGTCTGTACTGGACTCACCGGACCGGCTGTTAGTGCTGATCAGGGCTAAAGTTGGATTAGTTTGATTACAGCTGAGGTTTGTGGTGCAGACGTGTTTGGTTCTCCTTCAGTCACATGACGTAAAACACTCACCGTGAGTCAACGAGAAAACAAGAAGACGTGATTGTCCGAGCAGCCACAGAAACGTTTCACTGAGCTCGTTCCGCTGGGTTCGAATAGTTTGAGTTGGCCAAGTCTCATCTGAACCAGTTTCTAATGATTGGTTGGTCCTGAGCAGCTGGACCCAGTCCGATCTGGTTCTGATGGCACCGGGATGGCGAGCGAACACTTTGAGAGACTCGTAAGGCATCAGAAGAAGTCGAAAAGTAACAGAAACTACCAGTCGAGTCGACTGCTTCTAGTGTTTAGTTGGGCTTTTTCATGGTCTGAGGGGGGTCGTGGCTTCCTGTGTCGGCCCGCCCCCCCAATCACGCATCGCTGTGAGTTTGACAGGAAGGACGAAGTGTTACAGTAAAGGCACCAATCAGAGCGTGTGGGACAGAGCGAGGAAGCAGGTGTCACTGCGACACGAGCGCCTTCACAGACTTTAGTATTGTGGGAAACATCGAAGCGTGAGGCACAGCAAACAGGAAGTTCTCTCCATGGAGAAACCCCTCTGCTGTGAGCCACAGGGGGCGCCGTTCCAGCATACGCACCAGTTTATATTTCCTCTGGAGTTCACACTGCGAGCAGCACGAGCGCCAAACGGGCGTGGGCGGAGTTTCATTGCTTGCATCCATGTCGGTGTAACGACTCGTTTTTAAATCAGCGCTCAGTGTAGGAGGACGGTTTTAGGTGACGATCGCGTAACCGGAGGTGTATGTGTGCTGAACCTCAAGCCCTCGGCTTCGTGGAGGTCTGCGAGTCCTCCAGTTTTCTGATTGGACGGAAACGTCAGCGTTTGGCGAAGGGTTGGGTTCACGGCTAGTTGGGATTTTTTTAGACTGATGTTTTGCTAATTTAGTGGCCTTCTTCAGACCTGACCTGTAAGGGGTGGAGTTAGAGGATGGAGCCTCCTCCTATTAGCGTGAAATCGCCCAGCCCGCTAAATCACAGCACCCAGGCAAGCAGCTGATCTGTGGCCTGCTGATTGGCTATCACAGCTGTCAGTGAATATTAGAAATGGACATTTTATAAATGTTTGACTATAAAAGTGATTTGTGAACAAACGCAGCGCCCTCAGCTGACAGAGCAGAGAATGACTTCAGATATGAGCTGACGTACAGTTTGGGCCTTTTTAGTTGTACCCACTCTTTAAGAAGCGGCAGCAGCTGGAGCCTGATGCGCCTTAGCCGGTTTAAGGGGCGTCACATCTTAAAAATAGAAGCTTTGATGCTCAGAAGCACTGAAGTGTCACTTCAATCAATAATTTAACATTCAGATTGGGCTCCGCGGGCAGTTTTCTGTTCTCGTGGTCCCGGTTGATCCTCTGGTAGACGTGACGTGAAGATTTGGGTTCTGACTCGTTAATGAATCAGTGAACGTGACCGTTGACAGCGCTCACTTTGTTTCTACCTGTTAAAGCTCACCCAGTTTAAATACTCGACACATGATGGCGAGCTCAGACTGAAGTGTAACTGCAGCAGCTTTATTAACGCGATTCACTCTCACCAGCGTGTAACCTGGCGTGCCCCGCCCTGTAAAGGTAACTACACGTGAGGGCGATGCAGCCCACAGCACCTCGTTCCTCGCGTGCATTTCCAGCTACTTCTCGCTGCAGTTTTTGAATTTATCAGTAAAAGAATAACAATCATCGTCACAGTATGAGGAATAATAATCATAGCATCAATAAAAGGATTCACAAATGTCAGCAAATTCCTGGAGGAAGAGTGCTGAAACTATCAGAGTGGACGTGAGGGAATGAACCAAGGAGTGGAAAAACTAGAGCATCCAAAAACGCTGACCGCAGCAGAGAGCGAGGGCAAACATCCCAGTACACAACCACACCGTAACACAAAAGCACCTGCACGAGCGTAAACATTATAACGGCGGCGGACGCTTACGTAGGTTATGCCGTAGCTCTGCAAATACTCAGCACAGAAGTCTGAATCAGGCCCGACTGAATTCAGACTTGAACCTGAAACATGATCCTGACTGAAGCACGGAGAACGGTCTGAACATGTGAACGTCACATGATCAGAGTCCTCACATACTGAGGCCGGGATTTGAACCGTGCACTTCCTGAGTCACAGAGTCGGCGTTTAATGAGAGGTCGGTTTTGATTTTCACCGTGTGGTTAAATAAAGATTACAGAAAAAAGGAACCAGAACCCTCCTGAAATCTCGCTCTTGGAGACTAATCAAATTTACCTGCTGGTTACGTTTTGACGGATTCTTTCACGTTAACGCGCAGACGCTCAAACGAGGTTTTGGCCTCAGGAGAAAATTAATTTGTGCTCACTTCAACTAAACAGCTCTCATTGGTCTGTCCTTCATCATAAAACAAACGCACCCCTTTCCTTCACAGCGGCGTGTTTTCATGTTTCTGTAAAAGCTCCGCCTCACTTGCTGCTGAGTTCAGCTCCAACAGACAGACTGAACATTTTTTATTTTTGACACAAACCTGTCAAAGCTTCCCCCCGTGACTCACCATGGAGGCAGGCTGGAACAGGCGGGCTCTTTCAAAAAGAGCCTGTGGGAGGAGCCTGTGTGCCCCACCCACCTTCTGTTTACTTTTTATTAGAATTAAAGTTGAAGGAAATCCTGTAAATGTGTGTTTTACTCGTGGGTTTATTTAGGATGTTTAAGAATAACTGTTAATCCTGATGACCACTGTTACATGACGCGCTTCAGTGTTTGTCATTCATTAATTCACTGTTATTGATTTAAAATCAGAGTGATTTAAAATCTCTCCTCAGGTATCTGCCAACCAACCAGCCTTCTGTTTATTTGCGCAAATCCTATTACTGACCTGGAGCTTTAGTTACTCCTGTCTGTAGACAGGAGTAACTAAAGTGTGGGTTCGAATCCCGGCTCGCTGCTCGCAGTGTGACCGCCCTTTTAGGTTATGCATATGGTATCAAAGTGCAGATTCAGTCTTTTTGGTGTTCAAGTGCATTCTTTGTTCTCACATTTATGGCTTCTTAGTAACAGACTCGTGAATGCAGCGGGCGCCGCGCCGTTATAGTCTCTTGGTGTGTTTGGAGTTATAGTGGCTCCTCATGTCTTTGCGCAGGCGAAACTTCTCGCCGCACACGCCGCAGATGTACAGGTGGACATCCATGTGCTTCTCCAGCTGCTCCCCGCCAGGGAAAATCTGGAAACACACCTGGCAGATGGTTTCCCCAGCCGACAGGTGGGAGATCATGTGGCGCACGTGGTCGTGTTTGAGGAAGGTTCCCTGGTCGCACACGGGGCACACGTAGCGCGCCATGCCTTTGTGCATGTCGGTGTGGAGGCGGAGCTGGCGCTCGCGTAGGAACTGCTTCCCGCAGGTCTGGCAGGTGAACTGCTTCTCCTTGGTGTGAACGGTGTAGTGCTCCCGCAGGTGGCAGCGCTGGTAGAAGCCTTTGCCACAGATGCTGCAGAAGTGTTTGCGGCGGTGGTCGGGTTCGGTGCCCTCCTCCAGCATCACGGGCCGGAAAAGCTCCTGGTCGTGGCAGGACAGAGCGTGCTCCAGTGCCAGGCTCTCGTTCTGGAATAGCAGGCCACAGTGAGGGCACGCCTCCAGCAGCCCCTCCTCCATCCCCTGTGGCTCCTCCAGCAGGGACGCCTCGTCCTCGCCGTGGGAGTCCGACTCTGCACCGTGGGACTCGCCGCAGCGCTCAGCGTGCTCCTGCAGCTGCCGCCCTTTGATCAACACCTGGCCACATCTCCCACAGGCACATATGTGCCCCATGTGGTTGGACAGGTAGTGGGCCGACTTGTCCTCCTCCAGCAACAAAGCACCACACAGCTCACAGGGGGCGCCGTTGGTGTCCTGCTTCTCATCTTTGATCTTCCGGAGCTTTGCGGGTACTCCTGAATCATCGCCTTCAAAAGGCTCACTGCTGTTTTCCAAACCGGAGACACCAGGCTCTGGCTCGCGGTCTGATGGCGTCTTCTCCCTCAGTGCAGCATCACTGAAGCGTGCGCTACAGTCTCTGGCAGTGTGCTCTCCAACACGAACCACCTCAATCTCCGGGAACATGCTCTCTTCCGGTTCAGTCTTGATGCTCCTGGTGGACCCGGGCTCGCTGTCTGTACCAGCTGCGATCAACCGGGTGGTCTTGGCCTCGGGCCAGTCGTCCTCGCCTTTACAGACGACCCTATGCTCCTCCACACTCTCAGAGGCGGAGCTCTCGGCTTTGCTCGAGTCGTTGTCGCCCTCCGTGTTGCCTCTGGGCGGATGGAAGGCTTTGCGGTTGGTGCAGGTCAGTATATGCTCGATTAAAAGCTTCTCGCAGCTGAACACGAAGCCGCAGTCATCGCAGGTGTAGGTGCGGCCAAACCTGGGGCGGTCCTTTAGAGTTGAACTCCTGCCGCTTGACCTCTTCCTCAGGTCACATGGCTGCTCGCCTGATCCGTCTGAAACTGCTGCTCCCACGATCAGAGGAGCAGTCGCCACCTCCTCCACCGCTGGCGGCCTGCTGACAGTGGCGGGAACAGCCGGACGCCCCGTACTGCTGGTAACAGCTTTTGGTGGGCGCTCTCCCTCAGGTGGGGCAGGCCTCTGCTGCTCATACATGCGGACTCCGAACATCATCTTCCCGCTGGCAGGCCCAGTGGAGGAGCTGGAAGAGGAGGAGGAGGCCGAGGAGGACGGCGTGAGGTTGGAGCTCCTGATGTCCCTGAGGTCCTCAAGCGAGTCCGGGATGTAGTACATCTGCAGGTACGCCATGGACGCCTTCAGCTCCTCGAACTCGTAGCTGCCCACAACGATGCGCCCAAGATACATGAGCTGCAGGATGAGGTCGAAGCACTCGGCGCTGATCTGCATGTTGCTCAGGTCCAGGCGGCCCGCCCCCTGCTGATCCCGGATAAACATCATCCTGAAGTAGGAGCTGCAGGCCGCCAGCACAGCCTTGTGTGCTCGGAAGTAGATGTCACCGATGGCGATGAGGCAGTCGCACAGGAAGCCCCACTCGCGCTGGTTGTTGAGCTGCTGGAGGACGTGATCGCTGTGGCTCGGCCTCGCCATTGCCCTGTGGACAACAGAGGAAGACACAGTCAGAGGTTATGAGGCCGTGAGGTTTGTCTGTGGTCAACTTTCATAACGTGCGAGCCGGCGCTCAGTGAGGCAGGACACCCAGGCGTGATATGACTCATCAGCAAGTATGATGTTGATTTGACTTTACACAAAAAGAGCATTGAGTTCACATGCAGAGTCTGCTCAGTAAAATCAGATCTGCTTCTGGGCCGTCACCCTCTGACTGCAGCAATCACAAAGCTCCTCCATCGGCTGCTGCAGATCAGTTTCCACTCTCACTCAACGTGCTGTGAAACTGAGCTGCAGCGGCGAATCAGTGCATTTCCTGCAAGGGAAAAAGCTGCTCAGATTTAATGTGGTGTGAAGTGATAAAGGCGCACACACTAAGAGTCACTGCTGCATGTGCTGCCGACAGGACGGCAGGTTTATTTCTCTCACCTTTACAAAATCTCTGTGGGGGAGGATGCTGCACTCCGTCACAGGCAGTTCTCACAGGAAGTGACCTCGTGTAAGACTTGTGTCACACATGTTTTTGTGCTGCAGCAGAAATAAATGCTGATTCCACATAAGAGTCGAGCCTGGCAGAAGTCCCTTCTGACCCCCTCGCAATCAGCTGCCATTCATTATAGAACAGCTTTAATAGATCAAATGAAGCAATAATTCATGATGAACATTTGCAGAGAGTTACAGCCCTCCAAATGAAGAGATGCAAACACTGCAGATGTGGGCCACATCAGGGCCAAACAGTCTTTGCAGGTCTGAGGACAAACTGATCCTCAAACTGTCTGTGTTAATAAAATCTACAGTGCTGCCAGATGTGGGCTGGAGGAGGACCACCATCTCTAAAGCTTCTGTCCTCCAGCCCCGACCACGCTCCTTTTTAAAAATTCTGCTTGGACCTGTACCTTCACCGTCCCTCCGCCGCGTCTCAGTGAAACTGAAACCAAGGTGGCACTTCCTGTGTCAAAAAGCCGTGTAATCAGAGCGAGACATTTCCTCCCGTAACCTGATCTGAACTTTGCTTCACACCCCGAGCTGACTGGATTCAGTTTTTTAATATCATGTTGTGTTAAATTTGTACTAATTTTTCCTCTTTGTCACTGTGTGAACTGAGCTCCTGTTTTGTGGTATTTATTCAGATCTTTGTATTGGTTTTATTGAGCTTTACAGGCTGTGACTCAGGGATGTTTACCCCCTGTAAAAAGACTGAAATGAGCATTAAAATTAAACGTACCGATGATTTACCTGTGATCACAGGTGAAGGTGCCCTGCACAGACCAAAATTAAGTGGAACGAGCTGCCCCCTCGTGTTAGCTCCACCTCCACTCTGCATGATTTTAAAGTGCGCCTTAAAACTCATTTTTATTCCTTGGCTTTCAAAGCAGAGTGAGAGCTGCTGTATTATCTTTTGTATTTTTGTGATTTCTTGGATATATTTATTGGTGTGTTTGTGTGTGTGTATTTTATTGTGTTACCCTTTGTTTTAATGTCCAGCACTTTGGTCAACCTTGTTGTTTTAATTGTGGATTGGACTACACCTTTGATCTACAGCCCGTCTTTTTGCTGTTCCCAGCTGATCCCAGAACGCCTCAGAGCATCCCGTCTCCATGACTGTTTGGCTGAACTGCTCCTTTAAACAGGTCAGTAATCAGGGATGATCTACCCATCACTGAAGCTCTGTGTGTGTACTGCGTATAACATACATCTTATTAAAGTGGCGCTGTGCAGTGTGGGTATGACGACAGCGGCTGCAGACTTTAGACTGAGACAGGAAAATCAGACGACTCTCTGAGCAGACTGAGGAGTAACATGAAACCCTCCGAGCTGTGACGAGCCGCGAGGCAGCTCACCTGTCTCAGGAGGTAGGAGGAGACAATATCACTTATCTTGTTCTTAGGTGTGCTGGGGGACAGCTGCAGAGACACCAGCACAGATATACTTTTACTTCAGATTACAGCAGAAACACCACGAGGCTTCTTCTGTGCTTATGCATCTTTTACGCTGCGTCCAGGGGCGTGGTGACCATCGGGAGGTTCACGAAGTTTCCCGAACGGCGGGTGATCAGAATTTTTTTTTTTCTAAGCACAACAGCGCTCGCCCTCCAGCTCTCGCGGCCTCTCCAAACAAAGCTCCCGGGCTGAATTTCAACCCCAGCCCGCCCCTGGCTGTGTCACTGCTGCTGGCGGCTCTTTCAGAGACGCACTCTTAGGAAGCGCCCGCCGTGGTGCCGGTGTCGCTGCACTCACCGATTCCTTCCTCATCATACACGTGCCTGTCACACCTGAATCACAACAGACTGCTTACATCCTCTGGAGTCATTACAGCCAAACCTAAACAATACTCACTGATTTAAAACGCTGACACGTTTATTTTCCCGGCACATTTGTTGTGTGCAGTTATTTATGAGTCAGTACTGCGATCACTGACAGTGCAGGTCAAACATGAATGATCGATTCAGAACCAGTCCTGGATTATTTACGATCAGCTGGTTGTTGTTCGTGGCTCCAAACTGCTGCAAGCAGCAAAGTTTCAGAGCTGACGGATCAGCCGATAAATATTAACCGCAGATCTCTGATGTACCTGTCCCTGCTTCTACCACCTGCAGAGTCTGAGCAGTGTGAGCATAAAGGTCAGAGGTCAGAAACCTGTACCTTTCTGCTAAATGTTGCTAAACAGTCAACAACAGTAATGATCTGAACACTCGGGGGTAAGTGGATGAAATAATGTTCGTCTGTGATCCAGACTTCACAGTAGCCCCCCCACCACCACCCCCCAGCTTACTGGAAGCCCCCGCCCGCGCCCGCAGGAAAGCGGGGTGGGCTGTCAGTCACTGGCAGACGGGCCCCAAGGGAGCCGCCGACCTGTGAGCGAAGCCGGGGAGAGGCCGGAGGGTGAGGCCGGAGGGTGAGGCCGGAGGGTGAGGCCGAACGCACCGCCGAGCTAAAATGGAGATTACAACTCGGCGGTGGTTAGCTGCGCCAAGTTTACTTTGCTAGCGTGGTCCGTGCCGGAAGTTCCTGCGACGGTTCCTCCAAAATAAAAACACGAAGCGTGGAGAGGGCTGAGAGCGCCCACCAGCGGGGCGCCGGCACGTCGCGGCGGGTTTCAGGGACCCTCCGGCACTCACTGATGAGCTTTCAGCAAGCCCGGAGCGCCGCCACACGCTGACGAGCTCAAACCTTATTCCTACAGACTTATATTTTGTAAACTGTTCCAGGATGCGGTGCGTGTAACAGCGGGTGTTGACTGCGTGCTCGCTCTCCCGCAAACAGCCCCGCCGCCCCCGCACTGCCACCCGCATTAAACCAGCACCAGCAGGCCGCTGGCATTTTCGCTCACCGTCCGCCGCCCTGGTGGCCCCGAGGCCGGGAGCGGAGTCGTTCACTCACCGTGCGTCCCGGAGGCCGGCGGAGGGGCTGCTGCTGTGGGTGTTCCGGGCTCCGAGGGGTCCTCCGCGGACAGTTTGCTGTGGAGACGAAGGCGCAGCCTCTTCTTCTTCTCCTCCCGCAGGATGAAAGCACTTCCGCACAGCCGCCGCCGCGTCAAGTCGCGCGCAGTGTGGAAGCCCAAATAAGGAGCTTCCGGTCAGAGTGAGCCCTTTCAAAGTAAAATGAAATGTAGTGTTGTATATATTTTTAATTCTCTTCGTGTGACCCGATTCATCGAGGAACCCGGTTAAACAGCAGCACCTGTTCCTGTGACCAGCATTAAACCTTCACTGGGAAACAGCTGGAAGAGCCCTTCATCAAAGCGCCTGCTCACCAAGCTGCAGAGAGAATTCTGCTCCATCCACCGCCGTCTGTTTCACACGGAGAAAATCTGCAGTACAGATTCAGAAGTTCCAATAAAAGGGTTTTAAGCCAGTTTAAATCAGGCAGCGTCCTGCTTTCTGCGCAGAGCATTAGGGTAGGGTTAGACCGTATTTATTTCAAGGCATTATTAACATTATTTAGCAGATGTAGAGTCATAGAAAATATGCATAAATTAATTAAATTGTATTAATATTTTAAAATGTAAAGTAAAAGCTTTTCTTTTTCCATAGACCAATGAAACTCTGACCCACTGGCCTGGGCCTGTGAGGCAGGACACTGAATTATTATTAACATTAATTATGGACATGGACACCATCAGAACGCCTGTTTTCTGCAGCAGGAAACGTTGCATCAAAGCTCAGGACAAACCTCACAGAACGCTGATATGCTCGCTTTGCTTCACTGAAGTCGCCACATGCTCCTTTAAAGACTTACACACACACGAACACACACCAAATGTGCCTCATCCAGGAGATGCAGCAGTGTTAGAAGATTCTCTGCCTCCTAATGATGGAGGACAGAGTAAAGGCTGTTTGATTTAGGTTGCATGTATACCTTATTGTATCTGACATTATTTATTTCTGGATTTAAGAAAATGTTTTCTTTCTTTCCGATTTTAAAATGTCACAGGAACACAATAAAGGCTCGTTGACAAAAGTATAACTGCTGTTTACAAAAACACAACTTTGACAGTTAATAAAAAACTTCGATGAAAATTAAGGACACACACATCCTCTTTTAATGTCACAGCTGTGAATGAAATTCAGTTTTTCTTTAATGGCTTTTGGCCCAATTTGCGGTCTTTTGGTTTAAATAGTAAACATGTATTTGTTCCTTGGAGGGACCTTTCACAGTCAAATGTTTTCACTAAAATTACAACAGAAGGCTAAAGTCTGGTCTTATTGTGAAAATAATAACCGGAAAGAGCTGTGTGTTTTCTCTCTAACTTGTCGGGGTTACTTGAGGCCGCAGCCAGGAGGAGGAGGTCTCGGAGTCGGCTGCAGACTGGAAGAAGTAGCGACGCCTCACTCTGATCTACTTTAACAGCTGCTGTGATCAATACCAGTGATCAGCTGTGCGGATAGAAGCCCGATGAAACATATTCACACAGATTTGAAGTCACCTTCATTCCCCCGACTGATGTACAGAGGCCCAGAGGGGTGTGTGTGTTTTAGGTGCAGCCTCATGTGCAAGGTCAGAGGTGATGTGCCCAGGTGAATCTGACTTCATGTGACATCACAGGGTTAAAGGACACCTTCAGTTTGTTAGGTGCAAATGTCAAACATGCCACTGTATCTGTGTGCGTGTGTGTGTGTGTGTGTGTGTGTGTGTGTGTGTGTGTGTGTGTGTGCGCGCGCGTGTGTGTGAGAGAGAGAGAGAGATACTGAGGCTCGGCTCATTCGTCCTCCTTTCTGCTCCACCATCATGAAGATGTGTGCAGGAGAGGCTGGCCTGGAGTTCAGGGTGCTGCTTTCTTCCTGTTTTAGATGTGTTTGTTGCACAGAGTGAAGGATTCTGGGTATGGAGATTACTCAGATTATTAAGAGTCAGATTATTATGAGTCAGATTATTATGACTCAGATTATTATGAGTCAGATTATTATGACTCAGATTATTATGAGTCAGATTATTATGACTCAGATTATTATGACTCAGATTATTATGAGTCAGATTACTCAGACAGATTATTATGACTCAGATTATTATGACTCCGATTACTCAGACAGATTATTATGAGTCAGATTATTATGAGTCAGATTATACAGGCAGGGCCAGCTGTGTGAGCAGTGGTGATGCTGATGGTGTTCGGCTGTGTTTCTCCTTCAAAGCTCACAGGCTGAACTGACGGGAACATTTTCTTCAGCTCAGAGCTAATCAGAGCTGTTCTGGCTTCTGCGCTCCTGATCAGGAATAATCTGGGACCCTCATCCTCCAATGTTCATATCAGTTTATGTAACTTTGTGGTTGTCTTCTCCTCTGATACATGTGTTAAAGAGCAAATTGTGTTTCTTCTGAGAAATATGACTAAATTGAGATCTATGGTTTCTAAACAGGAGCTGGAGGTGGTTCTGTTTTATCTGCCATGGATCATCTGCAGCTGTTTCCAAACGCTGTCGTGAGGCTGTTTACGATCAGTCAGATGCTCCCATATCGCCCCATTGCTAATCCCTTTGGTGGCTCCTCGTAGCCTTCAGGATCCAGTTTGCAATGCTGACCTGCAGAGCAGTGCTCGGTGAGGGCTGCTGGTTCCCTGACCTCTTTGACGATGAGCTGAAGCTCAGTAACCTGCTGCGTTGGTCTTTAGGGTGCAGTTTTAGGAAGTGTGCCTTCGTCAGCGTCTTTTAAGCTCTTTTCAAATGTTTTGTGTCTCTCGTGTGCTTTTGAAATCTTATTTTCTGTAACGCACTTTGCAGTGTGTGAAAGGCTCGTTATGAATCAACACTGCCTGCTTAGATGTGCACGCCCCTGAAAACCAGCAGCAGGTAGCTGAGATGGTGCAGATGCTGATGTAGATGCTGACTGGCTGAACAGGAAGGGGAGTCACAGCCAGGAGCTCAGACAGGCAGCAGAGAGTGTTTCTGAAATGATATCCAGGCATTCTCGAGTCATTCCATCCACCTCAGCTCATCAGCTTTAAAAAGGAGCCTCCCACCTGACCATCTGCGGTTAGCCTGAAGAATCCAGGGAGCCTCGTCTTAACAGGAACTATGAGACATGTCAGCTCCCTGCTGTCATCGGTATTCCATAAAAACCCTTTAATGGATGAAGGTCTGTGAGTCTGGTCCCCGACGTCACCCTGGAGCTGGATGGATGTGTGTTTCTAATGTGTGTGGAGCACTCAGCTGGCTTAAAGAATATTCTGGAGATCAGATCTCAGGCCTGCAGACTGGACTTTCTACAGGCTCCATCACTGCACCTTCTCATCTGCAGTCGTCCTTCAGGGCCCCCACCACCCCCACCATGTGTTTCTGTTCGGCACCTCTGGGATTCTGTACAGATGTTTATGTGTGTGTGGTTGTGTGTATGTGTGAGTGTGTTCCAACTGTGCTCACACTGGTTCTTCCTCAGTTGATTTTTACCTGCTAAAATTGATCAAAAAAGAATAAGTTTATCTTTAAATGCGAGCTTTTATTTTTGCCTCCGTCCTGTTGTAAACAGATGAAATTCTTTATTGATTATTGACTAAATGGTTCTGACGGTCGGACACGTGACCGCCCCCTTTGACCCGTCCTCTCGCGAGAGGTGACGCGACTCTTCGCGAGATCCTCTGCAGCAACAAATCGGCTCCGGATCCTGGAGACAATTTGCTCGTTTCTGCGGTAAGACGATCATTAACGACGCGCGTGCACGGCGCGCGTGAACACGGGGCGTGTGCCGGGGCGTTGGGAGCGTGCATACGCGCCTGTGTGTGCGTGCGTGTATGTGTGGCGGTGATGATGAAGACGTGCGTGTGGTGAATGAGACGGAGGATGGAGGAGGATGCAGCACGGTGACGGGCGCGACGCGACGTGCACGCGCGGAGCTGGTGGTGTGGCCGGGTCGCGCGGGTGTCCGGTTTCCGGTGTGTTCGGGTCATTTGATGTGAACACCCCGCCCCTCCCTGTGTGTCTGTGTGTGTCAGGTGCAGCCTCATGTGCAAGTGACCTTCGCTGAGGTCAGAGGTGACGTGCCCAGGTGAACCTGACTTCATGTGGCATCACAGGGTTAAAGGACACCTTCAGTTTTTCAGGTGCAAATGTCAAACGTGTGTGTGTGTGTGTGTGTGTGTGTGTGTATGTGTGTGTGTGTGTGTGTGTGTGTGTGTGTGTGTGTGTGTGTGTGTGAAATACGCTGAGCTCAGATGATCATTTTAGGCTTTTATCAGACAGTGGAGAGCAGCATGAATAGCGCCCCCTGTAGGAGATCCACCGCTTGGACGTTCTGAAATCTGAAGAGCTGCAGGTCCTCTGATGTCCACCAGAGGCTCCAGCAGTGTGTGGTGGAGTCAGAGAAGAGCGAGCGCCATAAGGCTGCTTTTTTCCTCATTTATCCCTCTTTTCCACCGGTACCTACTCGGATCGGTTCGATTTCAGTTGTTTTCCATGACAATTGAGGGCCACCTGAGCAAGGCGGCTGAAAGTCCCCTGAGGTCATATGTATGTGACACATACGGTGGCGCCGTCTAGCTTCCTCTGGAGTCTTGCGTCAGCCACCGAGCTCAAAAACCCAGTGCTGCTCAGGAGTTTCTTGTGAAGGAGGTGCTCTCGTGACTCCTCTAGTGACATCACTGTCTGGCCAATCAGTGGCGTGCATTCTGTTGATGTCACATTTTTGGCTCGACTCAGCCCTCTTGGAACCGCGGCTGAGTACCAGGTTCTGCCACCTAATGGAAACCCGTAAAAACCGAGCCGCGCCGAGTAGATATCGGTGGAAAAGTGTCATCGGTGATCATCACAGCGGATCATCTGCCTCCATCTCCCCCTCCCTCCTCTGCACATGTCCAAACCATCTCAGCCTCTGACTCTGAGCTGTCCCTCTGATGGACT
Source organism: Cichlasoma orientale (assembly GCA_034780415.1). Taxonomy (NCBI): domain Eukaryota; kingdom Metazoa; phylum Chordata; class Actinopteri; order Cichliformes; family Cichlidae; genus Cichlasoma; species Cichlasoma orientale. The sequence continues at coordinate 37,828 of JAVDPK010002858.1, forward strand.
CATTTCTGATCCTGTCCATCCTGCTCACTCTTGGTGAAGATCTGAAAATGTCCAGCTCTCCACCTGTCTGTCTTTCATTCACTCTCATGGTTTCTGTCTCGCTTCTACTGACTTTCATTCCTTCTCTCCAGAGCATACCTCCACCTCTCCAGGCTCTCCTCCACCTGCTCCTTACTCTCACCGCAGATCACAGTGTTGTATGCAAACATCATCGTCCACAGAGACTCCTGCTGACCTCATCTGTCAGCCTGTCCATCACCACTGCAGACAGGAAGGGGCTCAGAGCAGACCCCTGATGCAATCCCACCCCCACCCCCCCCTGTCTCTCTGTCCTGACCACAGTTCCTCTCTCAGCAGCCTCTCATCTGCTTTCTCTGGATCCACAAAGACACAGTGCAGCTCCTTCTGACCTTCTCCGTACTCTCCATCAGCACTCTCAAAGCAAACATCACTCAGCTGCCTGAACCTCTCACATACTGAGTGTAGGTGGTTAAATGTATGAGTGTGTACTGTGGTGATGAATCCAAGAGACGATTAGAAACGTCCAGATTGAAGTACCAACCTGAACCTGAGCGGTCTCGAGCGCTTTAAACCTCGATGCGTTTGTGTGTTTCAGACGGGGTCATGGAGGTGTCGTCGCACAGCCTCTTCCTGCTGCAGCAGCTCAACGTGCAGAGGGAGTTCGGCTTCCTGTGTGACTGCACCGTCGCCATCGGAAACGTCTACTTCAAAGCTCACCGCGCCGTGCTGGCCGCCTTCTCCAACTACTTCAAGATGATCTTCATCCACCAGTCCAGGTGAGCGAGTGAGGGATGAGACAGCTGAGAGAGTAAGCTCTGTACCTGAGGACCAGGTCAGATACTGTGTAGCTCAGTTACAGCTAGCTGTCATGTGACTGTAGAAGTAAATGTTATCCATCTGTAGGGCTTTTAGAGGACCTACTGATGGATAAAATCTGTACTGCTTCACTTTATACACAACGCAGTATCGGGATCATGGTATTATTTGGAAAGCTAGCCAATAGTGCCACTCGGGTATTATTTTAACAGAGATGAGCATAGACAGGTGCACGTCCAGCAGGGGGCGACTCCTCTGGCTCTCGAGTCCCTCATCCCGATCCCTAACCCGATGAGGGCCATTTGGAATCGAACGTTCAACCAGGAGGATTATCCAGAGCGTGCTGAGCGTACATTCCTCAGTCAGATCCGCCCCTCTACAATCTCTGCATCCATGTTTTATGCCGTCTGTAGCAGCCGCATGAATCTGGAGAGCATTCACTCCTAATCTGAAACTGTGAAGCTGCGACCAGATCAGCCCCGAGAGTTTGGATGAGTTATTGTATCTGCTCAAGACAGGATTTTACTACGTGAGCTTGGTCTGTGAGAAAGGGTCGGATCTGCTCTCCAAAACCAAATCGAATGTTAGTGTTAATGACACACCTGCAGCCATTAGCTGCAAACTGAAGCACGATGAGTGAATGTCCTCATAGGAGGATGGGCTCCAGCCCCTGCTCGCCTTCAGCTTCTACTGCGAAATGTCTGCAAGGGCAGGTGGGGACGAACAGATACCGTCCACAGGGCGAGCACCTTATGAGTTTAATTAGATCTTTGGATCGTTCTTTTCTTTGTAGGTGACGATTGGTCACCACCGGACTTAACAGGCTCTGGTTGCATAGGTCAGAGGTATCCGTCGCTCCCAACGGTACTCGCATCACAGTTTAGGAAGGTTTTACTCAGGACCTGCCCACATTGCATTACTAGCAGTTATTTGATCTCAACACTTGATGGTCTCCAGTCACTGCCAGGAATCTCTAATCGTATCTCGAGCTGAGCCAAACAGCGAGTAACTTTGAGCTTTTAGTGAGGAAAGGATGTGCTTGATTTATAGTGCACCAAAAAACAAGAGCACTGTACTGAGAATGAAATTTAGTGTTTTATCCAAATTATTTTGGTTTATAATGATTAGACACCAAAATCATAACTGGAATTAAAATCTGACCAATCAGCCCTAAAATCAGTTTGAGACTAGAATAAAGGAGACTCCTGGAGCCGGACCCCTGTGATCCGGATTCTGAAGGTTTGTTTGTTCTCGGTCATGCTGACCTCATGTCTGTGTGTGTCCTCAGCGAGTGTATAAAGATCCAGCCCACGGACATCCAGCCAGACGTCTTCAGCTACCTGCTGCACATCATGTACACCGGCATGTGTCCCAAACAGCCGGTGGACCAGAGCAGACTGCAGGAGGGCATCAAGTTCCTTCACGCCTACCAGCTGTGCCGCAAAACTGGAGAGGGCGCCACTGAAACCGCCAATAACGTGGTCCGCATGTCCAACCTTTACGGCATCCAGATCTCCTCCCAGCTGGCCAACAAGGAGGGACCCGGAGTCCCCAAGACCACCACGGTGTCACGCGGGGCTGAGGACGGGCGGTCCTCAGGGCGAGGGGGGCGGTCTCACTCTCAGCTGTCACTCGCTGTTGGACTGGAGGGGGTCTCTTCGGACCACCAGGCCTCAGCGCTACGCAACGTCTGCTCTGTGGCATCCGGAGACGATTCGGACATCTCGACAACTCGTGTCAAGCAGGAGCGGTTGGAGGAGGAGGAGGACGGCGAGGGCGAGGAAGGTCCGGGGGCGGGGTCTCCAATTCAGGACAGCAGTCCCAGTCAGGGCCTCCTGTTCAAAGACCGGCCCCTGGTCCTACTTTGTCCTCGCTGCGGAGAGCGCTGCTCCTCCCCCGAGGGCCTCCGGGAGCACCTGTTCAGACACGCCCTTGACCCCGCCCGTCTCATGGAGGGGCTGTCGCAGGGCGGCGAGTTGGACGCTGGCTTGGAGGAGGGCCCTCCAGGGGCTCAGGAGCAGCTGGACGCAGGATGTTTGGAGGAGGCGCTGAGGCAGAGCCAAGCGCTCGCCAACCAGCTGGCCGCCGAGCTGAGGAGGAGCCGAGGGGGTGGCGGGAGCGGAGGAGGGGGCAGCAGCCCAGCCCCCTCCGTCCTGCACTCACGCAAACGTAAGATCGCCTGTGCCGTCTGCAGTCTGCGCTTCTCCCACAAGAGCCAGTTGCAGGAGCACATGTACACCCACACGGGCAAGCCGTCCCGCTACCACCGCTACAACCGCCTCTGCAGCCAGCTCTTCCAAGCCTCCGCCCACTTCTGCGAGGGTGCCGCCGAGCCTGGGGGTGGCGCCTCAGTGGGCACCCCCGCAGCGCTCTCTGAGGAGCCCAACAGGGACACTCAGGACAATGGGAGCTCCTGCTACTCCCTGGACTCAGAGATCTCCCAGGAGAGTGTGGACGGTGTGCCGGTCGAGTGATGGCATCAGGAATGAGAGCTGTGACTGGACGGAATGGGACACTCTGGGGGTGGTGGTGTTCTGTGTGAAGGGTCTGTACCTGTGTGTGGGGGTGTGTGTGTGTTTAAACCAGTCGTCTGATCATGACGCTGTGAGGTCACCAACTGGTAGGTCGGACTGTTTGATGAGTTTCAGCCCAGAAACCTCAGAAGAATCTGATTGACTGACTGATCGGGAACTCTGTTATCAACCGTCAGTCGAAGTGTTCGCTGGTTTTTCTCTGGACTGCTGGAGATGCTTCTGGACTTTCTGATTACACAATTCATTGATTAATCAGCAGAATAATCAGCAGTTATTGATCAGTCCTAACCTTTGACTAATGTCATTTCCTGTCAGTCATTTCACTGCTTGGTGTTTCCTTCTCTGAAAATGAATCAGCAGAGACTCTAAACCCGAAAGCAGCCGACAGTGAAGTGCGTCTGAGACTGAGAGGAAGAGGAGGTGGTGCACGCTGTGATGTCAGACCTGCCATGAAGGTCCGGTGTGTGGCGGTCTGATGGCGTGAAGCAAGGCTCAGAGCATCATTACAGTCTGCAGCTGCGTCCTCCACAAACCGCGTTTCTGTTTCTGAACTACGAAAAGCTCCGAGATACAATTTCTGTCATTTGGTGGTTGTGTCAAAGTCTTTTATATGAAATGTGATCTAAAAGTTCTGAGACGAGGTCTAAAAAACCCTGGACTTAAATCTGGCAGATCTCACGTTCAGGATCATCTTCTCCTGCAGCGCTGGATGTGTTTCTGGATCTCTCAGTTCTCCTCCCAGCGTCCACGCTGGTCTGTGTGTTTTAGGTTTTGCTGTTGATTCACTTTTTTCTTTCCCTTCATCTCACTGGGTAGGTTTAGACACTAAAAACTGCTCAGTTAGGTTTAAGATTAACACCTCGCTGACAAACGGCTTGGAAGTGATTGCTCGGTGCACCTTGTCCATAATGGGCGTGTTGTAGTTTCCTTAAGCGAGTCTGTTTGTGTCTGAGTGATGTAAAGTTCATCATCATCAGAAGGGGAGCCTGAGGCTCCATGTTCCTGCCCTCTTAGTGACTTCAGTCAAGTATAACAGGAGCATGTGTCTGCAGCTGAAACAGAGAGTACGCCCCGCCTACCTGAGCCCAAATAAGCCATGCCAGCAGCTCAGATAAAACAGCAGGCAGTGACAGCTGTCTTCTTGTGCCTGTGATGTTCTGGATCTCCTTAAACTCCTAAAACATCTTCATTTTCAGGTTCTGCGCGAACATTGTGTTGGTGTGAAGTTTTCAAAGTGCTGTCAGTGTGACTGGCAGATAAATTCACAGTGCAACACCCCATGAATGACGACACATCAATGTATTTATTCAAACTTTATTTTCTGTGCTTGGACAAACAAGCAGGAAACAGGATAGAGTCCAGATTAGAGGAGCTGTCGCTCTGCAGGTACAGATTCCTTTGTAGGAGCGTTAAACATTCAGCTCGAGCTTCTGAAGGTTTTCCCATGACTGAGTGCTGCTGTACTGAGCTCTGAGTAGGTCCTGAGTGTCCTGACGTTTAGACAGCGTGTAAATAAAAATCTATCAATGCAGTGAAGCACACACTCCAAACAGCCAACAGGATGAGGAGGAGGAGCTACAGCAGCTGCAGAAGCGTGCTGTCAGAACTGGCCCGAAGCCACAGGGTTCTCTGCCTGTTCTCCGAGCTTTCTTCGTCTCTGTGGACAAGAGCAGGCTGATCACTCACCTCCAGCTGCCCACAAACCGCCACAAGCTCGCCCAACATTTCTGTCAGCTGGTGAGGAGAACCCTCAGTCTGAGGGAGAACCGTAGGTTCAATATTTTTATCTCAGGAGAGCGCCCGACAGTTCATGTCTTTGCGCAGACTCTGTAATCTCGCTGAGCACTCCGAGACCTGTGCAGCACCTCGGACTCCTCGGTGTGAATGCAGCATCCACTCAGATGGAGGCACAGTGACGGTTGCTCCTCTCCTGACGGCCACCTTCAGCAGACTCAGCTCTGATCACCACGACGGTGAAACAGGCTGATGTTTGCTCTGTGGGCAGGTCTGAGGTGTCAGCACGCTCAGTGTCAGAGCTGAGGCTTCCAAAAAGATCTGCTGGAAGCTGGCTGCCCAGCAGGAGGACCTTTCACGTGAGATCAGCCAGATTTAAGTGACATCAGGTTTCTCATGGACCTGCTCCCTGAAGCTTGCTCATGCCTGTAAACACTTCTCTCCTCTGTGATAAAGACTTGGTTCAGATGCAAAGGTCAGGGTTCAAGTCAAAGTAAGACCTTCATGAAGGCTGAAGAGCTCCAGGCCCAAAACACAGTGGAGTTACCTTAAAGTGCAGAGACAGCGACGGTCTCTGGAAGCTGGCTCCAGCAGCTTGTTTTTTGAGGTTTTAACTCAGTCTGAACCTTCAGCTTCAGCACTCTGCTGCCAAAATGAGAAGATCTGAATGTTCTGCACTCATCCTGCCTCTGACTTGTAGGACTTTCTGTTCTGCTTTTCCTGATTTTCTGTTAAACACACGAGGTCACAGAGTGAGATGTTAAATTTCCTGTAACGAGGAAAAGTCGTCCCTGTGAGAAAAAGAAAAGCTCCAACTGCTGTGAATACTCAGCTTAAACTTGAGTTTGCAATGGTGAAGTCAAACTTCTCCACATGTGCTGGTAGGACCTCTGGAGGGCACTCTTACACTGAGTCAGGACTCCTCCTTTCTTCTGAAGGAGAGGTGAAACAAAGAAGAAAAGAGTCCAGGTGATGGAACTGGTTTCCAGCAGACGGTTTCACTGTGGGCAAAGAGCAGCTTCTGGGTTAACTTAAAGGATCATTCCACAGTTTTCTCCTTCAGATCAGAAACAAAGAAAAGCACAAAAACAAAAACAGAACGTACAGCTGGGAAAAGTGTCAATCAGTGCGTCCTAGTGAACGTCCACAGGGGCACATTTTTATTTGAATTTTTAAAAAAGTTTTAAAAATATTCAATCTTTTGTATATTTATTGTAAAACTCTGGAAAAAATCTTTAAACATTCTAAAAAATAAAAGCCAACAAGCACAGTTTTATTTTGAAAGACTTACTGAGTTTGAAATATTTTGTTGGAATTACCCTGTTAAATTGTACATTTTATTTTGAAGGAGTTCCAGTCTGTTGCATTTTAACCCTTTTATTTTGAAGGCGCTAGTTTCAGTTTCGATTTAAAATGTTATGTTGAAGGGGTTACCATCTGTTGCACATTAAAACCTTTATTTGAAGGAGTTACAGTTGGTTCAGTTTTAAGCCTTTTAATTTGAAGGAGTTACCATCTGTTGCATTTTTAAACTTTATTTTGAAGGTGTTACATTGTGTTTCATTGCATTTTATGTTGAAGGAGTTACAGTTGGTTCTTTTTAATACTTTTTATGTTGAAGGAGTTAATTTCAGTATTTTAAACCTTTTATTTTGGAGGAGTTACATTCTGTTTCATTACAAACCTTTTATTTTGAAGGAGTCTTCACAGGATGATATCTGGGGAAAATTGGCGGTATGTTCCTTTAAAATCCGAACTTGGTCTCTGCTGTTCTTTCAGTTGTCACATGACCAGTACTCATTGATAATGAGCCGTTATTGATTATTGATTGGTGAATGTGTGACTGTTGTGCTGTCGTCTTCTGTCTGTGTTTGCTGTAAAAAAAACAAACAGGAAGTTCAGTGTCGACATGTTTTTGTACGTGAACGCGTCTGTTTTTTCATGGATAGAACAATGAAGTTTTGTAAATAAATGTTTTTTTCCACCAGTCAGGTTGCAGCTCCACTCTCAATGAAGCGATAACTGTGTAAAATCAATCAAATACTTTATTAATGGAAAACAACATTCAGAAATAACGCTTGTATTGATTATTAATTAGATTATTTATTAACAAAGTAACCAAAGCTACCTGTGTGTATTTTCATCAGTGGTATATCACACACATTTGCTCCCTCTCCTTTCAAAGAGAATTCCTGCTGTTATGCGTGTCCCGATTCATAGTTATTATATTCTTGTCTTCTAGCCTTACAGATACACAATACATTAATTTCACTTGAGCAGCAGCTGTTGTGGTCAACTTGTACAATCATGACTACAGGAACGTGCATGTGTGCTTCCTGAGTGGAAGAACATCAGTGGTTTATCACAGAGATGATTACTGATAAATTACCTGTGGATTGATGAACTGATTGTTCATCAGTCTGCAGAAGAGCATTTTTGTCCTCTGACAGCTCCTGACCTCCAGGTGTCAGCAGAGGATTGAGCAGCCAGGTGAGCAGAGAGGCATTCTGGGAAACTGAGGCCTGATGGCAATATTCATATTGAATTGAATTGAAAATAAAACATTCAGAGAAGATTTTATCTGATCTTTCATTTATCAAATCAAAAATAATTTTTAAATACATTTTTCAGAAAACAAACAGATTTTCAATTCAATTTTATTTATATAGCGCCAAATCACAACAAACAGTCGCCTCAAGGGGCTTTACATTGTAGGTAAAGACCCTACAATAATACAGAGAAAACCCAACAGTGAAAACGACCCCCTATGAGCAGCACTTGGCGACAGTGGGAAGGAAAAACTCCCTTTTAACAGGAAGAAACCTCCAGCAGAACCATCTGCTGTGACTGGTTGGTGCTGAGGGGAGAGAGACAGATTAATAATAACTAATGATTACATGCAGAGTGGGAAGAGGTGAATGAAAAGAAACACAGGGCATCATGGGAACCCCCCAGCAGCCTAGGCCTATAGCAGCATAACTGAGGGAGGGTGCAGGGTCACCTGAATGTCCCTCTGCAGTCACCTGTTAATAACTTTCAAATTACAATGTTTCACTTCCTTTTTAATCTTTATATTAAACTTCCCTGCAGGGGACCTTCATGCAGAGCTACTACCTCACATTTATTTCTATTCAGTTTTAGGCCCAGTGCTTTGTAGATGTGGTCACTTGAACCAGGGACCTGGTTCTCATTTTCCAAAAACAGGGTGGTGTCATCTACCAGCTGACATATTATTATCTGGTTACCCATCACCTTTAGCCCTTCAATGTGACTGTTTCTAATCAGAATACACAACAGCTCTGCAGCCATGATGAACAACAGTGGTGAGGTCCTGCATCCTCGCTGTGTTCCTCTGTTGAGCTCTAATCTTGAGCAGGTGTCTGAGCAAAGCAGAGCTATTATATAACATCCCTGTAACACGAATACATTTATCCCCAAATCCAAAGAACCGCAAAGTTTTCATATGAATTCAAGTTCAACTGAACCAAAAGCTTTATAAAAAGCTAAAGCTTGAATTATGTCAGTGTAACAACACAGCCTGACTGTGTTTCCCTTTTCTCAGTCTCACAGCCCTGACAGGATCTTAGTGTTAGCAAAGTGATTGCTCCTAAACTGTCTTTACCCGACTGAGGAATCCGGGTAATTAACCCATGCTTCATACTCGGCATCACTTCTTTCTGCTCTATGGATTCTTAAATACCAAGGTTCTTAAATCCTTCCAGAAGAACTGATAAAAATCTGTCCGCGGAGCCTTGTTCATGAGATGACGCTAAGCATCTTATAAAAGAAACATCAGCATCATGTGCAAAATTCATCCTTATTTAAGAAGCTGGCGTTTGGTTTCCAGCACCTCCTGTTTGTAGATACCTTCCTGTGTGGTTCAAAGACAAGATCAATAAAGCAGTATCTCCGCTCGCGCTCTCCGTCAGGTTCAAACACGAGTACTTCTTCACTCCTGGATTCAAATGTGTCAGTTAAATTATTTTCACTAAAAAAGTTCTCGATGATGTTATTCTGCAGCATCCTTCCTGAGCGAGGAGGCCCTGGGTGCAGCCTCCGGCCTCCTCTGTGGGGTCCCTTCCTGCTCTCACTTTCTCCTTCACATGGTTGTTTTCTTTGGTCAGCTGCTCATTTCGCCTCTCCGGACGTTCTGTGTAGATTTTCACCTCCTCAGTGTTGAACCGCTTTCACTAACCCGGCTAGCACACACTTAGCTCGTTTCCACTGCACGCTCAGGTCAGCTAGCTGCTTTTGTTTCCAGGTTTGAGCTTAGAAGTGCCTTCAGCGTGGAGACACCATCACCTTCTTCCACCTCTGCTCTTTTGACTTTCTTTGCTGCGGGCGTCTTACTCGCTGTGGATGGAGCGACTCGCTCATCGTTACCTCTGTGGCGTATTGTGTTCAGTTTGGTGGCTGCCGCCTCTCTTCTCACCATGTGACCTTGTTTGTTGTGTTTAGCAGGTGTAATTACCTTTGTGCCACTCATGTCAACTTTAACGAGCTCCTCAACCCACCATCATGCACCACCCACAACCTGGAACAAGGTTCCCAACAGCTTCCCGTCAGCCTCACCTGTTGGGTGATCTGATTGGACAGCACGCTGTTGCTTAGGGACAGATGGATGTATTTTTACCCTCCATCTCCATAGAAACAAAAGCTGCTGAGCTTCTCCTTCACATGTTTAAAAATAGGCTCAGAGGACAGAGAGCCTGCAGCAGATCAATACCTGATCACTGATCAATGTTTTTAAAGGGGCAGTGCCACAGAGATTTTATTGGCTGCAGTTACAGAAATGAGCAAACAGAACTCATCAGGTCCATTTTATTCATGTCCAAACTCTATAAGTTTCGATTACATCCAAGTAAATCTGAAAGCACACGAGGCCGTGCTTCATTATTTTAAAGGAAATGGTGATTGAAGACAGTGAAACCCAGAGGAAGGTGAGACCTAGCATGTATTCCCTACTTGCTAATAAAGAATTTTCTTTGGTTGAAGCTGTTTTCTGCTGCTCAGCTTCAAGCATCAGGGATGCAGCACGCTGGGAGAAACTCGACCACTGAGTACACACCACCCTGAAAGACTTCACACAAAGACTGCCCGCACAAAACTCAACTCAGTCCATGAGCCCCTCACTCCCTCTGATCCTCAGGGTGGAGACGCCTGGCTATCATGGTGTCAGTGCCATAGAATGTATTTTAATAAAAATAAATAAATCACCTTTTTGGCTTAAAAAACTTCCGGAACATCCGCCTCGATGTCATATATGCAATGAGCATGGTGATTGGCTGTGTCTCACTTCATGTGAACGCTGCAGCCAATCAGATCATGTAACCCAAACTGGCACGTCATAAATGTTATCGTCTGTATTCACAGAGGAAACCGGCTTTTTGTGCCTGGATTTTTCTGAATAATGAAATGTTTTGGTGGCGGTGGACGGTAATCTAAGGCTTTCATTCCCATGGCCTCAGGTAATCTGTGGAGTCGGACTTCACCTGTGGCTGCGCCGAATATCGACCTCAAACATCAAATATCGGCGCTCATTAATCGACGTGAAAATAGATCAAAGTAAAGAAACAAACAGTGGTGACCCCCATTCAGTTCAGACTGAGCGTCTCCTCGTTTTAAACCACCTTTTATCTGCTTCCAGGTGATCTTTTCAGAGTTAAAGCCTTCCTAGACATTTTAAATGGATTCATGTTTAACCCGCCCCCAGAGGGGGAACGGGGCATTTGTTTGCTAACAATCTTACAGCAAAGCTACCAGTCCGATTCACATGAAGTTTGCACAAAAGATGGCTGCTGACCCCTAGATCGCCTGATTACATTTTTACCATGATTGGGTCAAGGTAAAAAAATAATATGCAGAAAAACTGAAAAAAAGATTCCTGTCTTTGGCCCTCTGGAGTTGACGTACACACCGGCACATCTAAATGACATCATCGAGTTTAATGTGTTTAGTGTGTAGTTAGTGTTTTTAGTATGTTGTGTAGTCATGGACATGCAGATGCTGCCACCAAAGGCAGACTCAGATGTAAACGCTGTCTCCAGGTGTACCACAGGAGGAGACACCTGGGAGTGTCAGGCCTGTGATGGCCTAACCCTAACCCCCTAACCCTAACCCCCTAACCCTAACCCTAACTTCGGACTGCCTGAACACTGTCCTGGAGGCCATAAAACACGCTCAGCTCCCAAATGCAACCAAACTCAGTAATGCTAGCTAACATAGCTAAAGCCGTTCAATGCGGAAGAAATTAAAGACTGCAAAATGCGTCTTCGGGTCGCTGCTTCGAGTCCCCGCATGCTGTCATTGTGTCCCTGGGCAAGACACTTAACCCACATTGCCCAAGTGTGAATGTCGTTGTGTGGTTGGTGTTGGGTGGTCGGAGGGGCCGTAGGTGCGAATTGGCTGCCACGCTTCCATCAGACTGCCCAGGGCAGCTGTGGCTACATTAGTAGCTTACCACCACCAAATATGATTGAGGTGTGAATGAATAGTGCATGAAATTGTAAAAGTGTCTTTGAGTGCCCTGAAAAGTGCTATATAAGATTAATGCATCATTATTATTATTATTATAACGTGGAGCTTATGGGACGTGTTCTGGAGCTTGAACGGTATAAGCGCCGATGAAATTTGAAGATTCGAGGGTTAAAGGAGAAAGCAAGCGAGAACATCTGTAAAGTTGTAATAAACTTACTGGTGAAGATTTCCCCTGCATGGGGACATTGTGGATCACATTGTGGATCACATTGTGGATTCAGTGCATCGTCTGGGCACACAGAGAACCGAACCAGACATGTTATTGTCCAGTTCACCCAAAGAATGCAAGGAATTGAGTATTGGCTTAATGGAAATGTCATGTCGTGCTGTGTGTGGCAGGCAGGATTGAGGACCCCAAAGCAGGACACTCTAACAGCAGTCACTTTACACGTTAAACTCAGGCTTATTGATCCAACAGAGCAGAAGGCAACACAGAATCACACACAGCAGGGAGACGACAACGACAAGAACAAGGCGACAACGCAGACAATATATACATGGCAGGTAATGGACAAATGGAAAACAGCTGGGAGGGACATACAGGAAGCAAAACTCAAAACAACAGACAGGGACTGGATGACTATCAAAATAAAACAGGAAGACAGATGGGGGACACAGACACAGACCTGACACAGCAGAACAGCAGGAACTAGGAATAACAAAAAGAGAACTAATAAACATCAAAGATGACAACTAAAACCAAACCAAACCTAAAGAACACAAAACACTGGGCCAGCGGTCCAGGACATGACAGGAAGATCTCTGACAGGGAGGCGCGTCTGGCCAAAGATTCAGCAAGCAAGAGCGAACTGCAGAAGAGGAGATGATATATCAATGGGAAAAGAATCACCTAGAGGACTCACGTAAGAGAGGACTAATGCTAATTCAAATAGACACTAGACTCTTTTTCAAACAGGTTGGATTGTTAAAATTTATAATTTTGACTTTAACAGAACCTGGATGAGCATTACTGTATTCTAGTCAACATATACGGATTTAATAAGACAAAAAACTGTTTCTAGATACATCTGGAAATATTGAAAATCTTAAGCTTTCCTATCCCACTGCATATATTGTTATGGGAGGAGATTATCTGGATAGGCATCCTCCCAGGACTCTATCTAGCTCTGTTAACCCTGTTCTCTCTGACTTTTGTGGATCTCATAACTTGCTAGATCCCTGGCGCCACAATCATCCTAATACTGATACTCTTGGTTTAAACCAAATAGCGTAACCAAATCCAGAATAGACCTTTGGTTCATTTCTGTCTCTATGACTTGCCTTGTTTCAGATTGTTGTATATCGGCAGCGCCTCTCACAGATCACGCAGTAATCAAGATAACTGTAAAAACCCTCTGACACTTGTAGCAACAACAAAGGATACCGGACATTTAATTCCAGTTTATTAGAATCTCAATAATTTGAAGAGGGCATTAAATCTATAATTGTTGACGTAATGTCTGATAACACTATAATGTCTTATTCTGCCAAATGGGAATTCTTAAAATTTAAAATACAAGAGTACTCTATTAAATTTGGGAAAATCCTCAGCAAGAACAGAACATTAGAGGAAGTTAGGATAATCAGAGAAATAAACACTGACTGTAGTAAGACGACACCCTCTGAAGAAGATGAGCAGAAATTACAAGCTCTCCAAACTACACTGGATTTCTTCTGCTGGCTGGAAAAGAGAAGACAGGAAAGAAACTCAATTAAAGGACAGGTAGTAACAGATGCTGCCCTGACCACTGAGGAAGTTCTCAGCTTTTTTACACTCATCTTTGTTCCTCATCTTTCTCCAGTGAAAATTGAGCACCTTCTCTCTTCATAAAAACTGTGGAAATGCTCTCAATTTTTATTAGAAACTCAAATGTTGCTCCACTGGATGTCATTGGGATGCCAAAATTATTAACCAGCTTGCTGATGATACAATGATCTTCATGAAACACATTAAAGAAGTCCCGAAGATATTGAAATGAATTGATATATTCTTTAAAGCTTAAAACCCAATTTGAATAAGTGCACCTTAATGTCTATCCATAATGTAGACCCATGAAGTCAACAGTGAAGGAATTCATATGAAAATATGAACATATGGAAAATAATAGATGACTGCCAGTCTAAACGTAACTCTTGGTCATCACGGGATATTAGCCTGCTGGGTAGAATTTTTTTTAACCAAAATGGAAAGCATGTAAAGATGCATGTACCCAGCTTATTCACTGGCAGCCTGGTTCCACATTCCCAGAGGAATCTTTAAGAAGCTGGGTGCTATTGAATTCCTACTTAAATGTGATTTCTCAGTCCAGCAGGTCCTTTTGTACTGGAAACTATTATATAATCATAATTTCACCCCCCACAATACACCGATTTGGAATAACAGATATGTTACTGTCAGAGGTAAATCGCTGTGCAACAGGGAATGGCTACATAAAGGCGTTTGGTCATCAATGCACTTAGTAGACAATTCTGGATGCACTTCATCCTATAATGATTTCTGCCTTAAATATATTAATCGTTGTAATGCTAAAACATATAGAACTATAACCACAGCAATCCCCGGTGCTGTCTGGACTTTGATTAGAGGATTATTAACAGCTCCGGTCTCTCCTCAGCTTCCACTAATACTCATTGGAAACTGTGACAAATAAAAAACTTAGAAAGTTATTCTGTTACACTTTATATCCTGATCAGTCCTGTAAGAACTCAATCTCTCAAATATTTTCCAAAGACTCAATTCACACTTTAAGAACTAAATATTTAAAATTCCCGGTGACTCCAAAGGTAAAAGAAATTAATTTTAAGATTCTGAATGGAATCTATCCGTCCAATGACTTTCTGGCTTTGAAACGAACTGTTGTATATTCTGTGACAGCGACATTGAATCCACTGATCATCTGTGTGTTCATTGGATGCTCTCTGAAGCTTTGTGGCTCGACATTTACGACTGGCTGTTTCCAGCATATTTACAGCATATTTACATGACTACAAGTTTATGAAAGTTACCCCTCTATGCTTTTTTCACTGGTTTTCTATCATATATAAAACCCCTAAAAGATGAAAAATACAAGAGCTAAAGTGCTATTTGATATTGTTGAAGAATATGAGTTACAAGAAAAGCCCTGACATTGCTAAGTTCCAAGCTGCTCTTTTTATGTAATTTTTTTTCTGTGAATTCTTTTGTTTATTGATCGTGATTTTGTTTCTTTTCTTGTTGTTGTTGTTGTTGTTGTTGTTGTTGTTCCACTGCACCAGAGCCTTTAATTGTGTTATTATCAATGTCATTTCATATGCCTTATTGATTGTACAAATTGATAAATAAAGTTGTTATTAAAAAAAATCAGCACCATATATGGCTAACAAAACAGGAAGTTATGAACATTGCTGTTTATGAAAGCAGCTCTGGTTTTTAATTTTTTGCTATTTCCTGTTTTATTTTGAAATTACTCACCTCGTTTCATTCCGTCCAGGTCCATTTCCTGTCCCTGAGATCACCTGAATACAGATTCTGCTGCAGACTGTCTCTGCACGCTTTCCCTGCCGCTTCCTGCTTAAAGTTTCTCCTTCTTGGCTTTTCTTTGGTCTCGTGGATCAGAGCATGATGCTAATTAAAGGTTCAAATGCTGAGTTTTGACTTGTCCTTTCTTCCCAGCATCATCAAAGAGTGGTGTTTGGCACAGGAAGTACTTCAGAAGCAGCACATCCTGTCAAAATATGCTGCTTGTAATGCGTGGAATGATGCCAGCGTCTCAGTTTTGGCTCTGTTTATCTACATTTTCTGAATAATCAGCTGATTATTCTGTGAGCACAGCTGTCTATGCAGATGTTTCTGTCACTGATGCCGTTTACCTGTCCTTTCATGCAATAAAAGTTAAAGTAAGGTCCATATCTCACACACAGGTGACCGCGCCTCCATCGTCCTCCTGCACATGAACTGAATCAGCTGATTGTAGCACATGAAGGGCAAAAACAGCTGTTTTGTTCTTCTGTCCACTCCGCCTGCGGAGAACTGAAGAACTTTGTAACACAAGTAATTGTAACAGTAATCTGATTACTGGATTTAGTATAGTAACTCGTTACAGTAATACATTACTGAAAAATCTAATGTGATTACACTAATGTGTTACACCCAGCAGTGATGAGATAGAGCAGGTCGACATGAGAAGGAATTACATGAGAGAGAACAGGTGTGTTATATTTTACTGTAACTTACCTGTTGGAAGCTGCCAGCACTTCACTGTAACTCTGACCTGAAGCTCCAAAGCTGTAGTTCCTCTGCCGTCCAGCAGAGGCGCCACAGTGAGTCAGTCCTCATAGACTCCCATGTTAAAGCTTTCCAGCAGAAATAAACATGTTTACAGCTGATACAGGAACTGCTTTGGTCTCTGTGGATAATTTCCCTTGATAACAGCTGCACAGGGAGGATGTTTCTATAACTCACCAGGTTAAAGCATTATTAGGGGCGTGGCCTCTTTGACTGACAGGTGGATGGTGACGCAGGTGGCTGCAGCACACTGAGCTGTATTAAATGATGCCAGTGAGCTGAGTGTGCGCTCTTTGTGAGGACACACGTGTGTGTGGACTGTAGGTTCTGCTGTGATTGGACCCTCTGATGACACAAACCTGATTACAGGACAGGAACACCATCTCCCCCCGGGGGCATCGCTGTCTCCCATCCCCTCCCCTCCCCCGCCCACCCACCACTACTTTATTGAGAAAGCAATTTGTGTAAAACAAAAAACGCCAATCAGTGTGGTTGCTATGGAAACTGGGGAGGTGCAGCAGCAGTGGCAGCGGAGGAGAGAGATGAGCTCGCTGTTTCCTGACGACACCGAGAGAAACAGATCCGATCAGCAGGAAGCAGGCAGGTGAGAATTTATACAGTATATTATCTGATCCATACCTGCCTGATGACATCATCACTGCACATCTGATGACATCGTCGCCCAGTGAGCAGGTAGTTTTATTATCTGAGAGGAGGAAGTTTGTTTTTGAGGCAGCAGGTTATTGAGCACTGATCAGCTGATTTAAACTTCCTGTCACTGTGAGTCTGAGGTTAGATACTGACAGGAAGTGTCTGGATCAGACTGCGAGGAGGTCCCTGAGTTTCACTGAATGACCTGAAGCAGAAGGAAGCTGATGGCGAGCTCCTCAGAGGTGGATGTCAGCGGGTCTCCTTTCGTTCTCCATGGCGCTCCTCGCTCTTTAAAGTTCATGTAAGACCTCAGTCGGTGCAGCCTGGTCTGAAGACGCGATCCGTCAGAGTACACGAACACAGACCGTCTCAGAGTTTATTTCCAAACCGAGTGGAGCTGACGACCGTTAACAGCCTGCTGATGAAAACAGCCAGCGACGCTTAAAGAAGGGCCAGGTAAATGTTCCGACTTACCTGCCTTTGGGGATTTAGCTGATTACAGCTAAACCATCACCGCTCCCTCTCCTCCCACCAGCGCTGTCGTTTCTGAAGCTTGAAGAGCTTCACTTTGACCTGCACACCTGTACCCCACAGACTCAGGTGTGTGGCTGGATCGTTGGGGGCGATCGTTCCCCCCCCCCCCCCCCCCGCAGCACAGCGTCTCACAGCTTTGCTGCTGGAAGTCCAGCCTTCTCCCCGATCAGTTACTCATTTTCAGGATCAAATGCTTAATTTTCTAAAACATTGATTATATCATCAAGTTGAGGATTTCGGACTCGGACTGATGTGCTGTTATTTTGTTATGATCCCGGTTTCTGTCTGAGAGGCTGCCAGTGAAACAGCGTCTGTGTGTTTCTTGTTGAGCTCTGATTGAATCTGTGTGTAATGAAATGAGGACGTTTTAGCCTGAGAGCAGAAAACATTTCAGTTTAATAATCTGCTGCTCATGAATCAGCTTCTCTGTCTGCAGGTTGCATCAAACACCTCCAGAAACCATTTAGCTTTCCAAACCATGGCGACGGCAGGCGGAGAGGACACTCGGCGAGCGGAGAGGGCCGGTCTGAAGAGGAAGCTGACGGGTCCTCCGAGGCTGCTGCTGGGAAAAACCAGGACCAGGAGCGAGGGGGAGGACCCACCTGAGAATGGGGATAACAAAGAGGAGATGGAAAATAAAACCACAACGAGATGTTCGGCCGCTGCAGCACAAAGAGAAACCAAGCTGAAAGAAGGCATCAGTGTGGAGGAAGAGGCTCCACCCACAGGAACCTGCAGGGGGCGCTGCAGAAACAGGAGGCGATGCAGGTGGTGGAGGACGCTCTTCTCAGAGCTTGTTTGTATCAGAAGGAAAACAAAGAAATTCGAGAAAAGTTCAGAAAAGCACCAAAATGATGGTTCAGTTCAACCAGAGGGGGCGCTGCAGGAGAACGAAGAAAAGTCAGAGCAGAAGAGGTTTAACAAGAGGGCGTGGCTAAAGTTCAGAAAGTTCAGGATGTCCTGTGATGAGCAGAGGGAGGGGGAGCAGAGTGATGGCAGCGATCATCCACTGAACGTCCAGAAAAAGCTGCACGGGTTCTTTGTCAGAAGGAAGCGCTCGCAGGAAAACACGATGGCGGTCGCAGAGGTTCAGACACACGCCGTGCAGGCAGTGACGGCCACGGTGGAGACGGCCGTTGAGCCAGTGCAAGATGGAGCTCCAGCAGAAGGTCTACTAGAACCAACAGCAGGAGAAATGGAGGAGGAAGTGATGGAAGCTCAACCAGAAACAGCCCGAAGTGCCCGCAAGGTCGATGACATCACCGCAGGCGCTCCACCAGTCGAAGTCGAGGTCGTTTCTCCAGAGAAAGTCGAGTTTTTCTGTGACTCTGATGAAGCTGGCCCAGACCTCCATAATGAGCTCCTCATTTCATCTGAGGTTGCAGTAGAGGAGACGGCGTTCCAGACCTCCTCTGAGAACCTTCAGGCACCGGCGAACCGCCCCTCCATCCGAATTGAGCTCTGCCCTCAGGAGGAAGAGGAGGAAGAGGAAGAGGAGTGTTGGGAGGCCAGCTCTTCCTCAGCAAACCACCTCCTTCTCCTCCACCTCCTCGACTTTGACCACAGCGAGCGGCGACTGCTTCAGACGGCTCGCTCACTGGTCCGAGCTGCAGTGAACGCCGCTGTGGATCAGCTGACCAGAGAACAGCAGAGCGTCTCCAGCTGTGTCCAGAGAGATCACGCCTGAGGACCAGGTTCTCACAGATCCTGACCCAGCGAGCTGCAGACCTTATCCACATCGTGGCTGCTTCTGTTTCTGATCTGCTGAGCCGACCTCGCTGCTCTGATTAAGGTCTGCGGAGATATTTACTGCTGGAGGAGCCCAAACCTGGAGCTAAAAGAGGAGGACACAAACACTCCAAACGAAGATGCCGAAAACAGCTGGACGATCATAAAGAGCCAGAGGTGATCAAATGATCAGCTGATGAAGGTTAAAAGTCGACTCTGCCTGAGAGTCACCGCTCAGGGCAAAAACTAGCTCACGGGTTGCACCCTGACTTCAGTGTGTTCAAAATGTTTATGGGATTATTTTGAGTTGTTGATGAGCTGCTGCAGATTCTGCTCATGAATTATTATTGATATTAATTGATCTTTTCTGAGTCAGTGGTGTTAACAGCCCTTTTTTCCAGCTGCTGGAGCTTCTTGTTGGATTGTTGCAGCTTTAATGTGTTCTGTGAATAGTTCAGTCAGCAGTGATGGGTTTTTAATAAATATGACCTTCCTCCTCTCAGGTGTTCGCTCCTTTTCCTCACACCAGTTTTAGTAATGATTTAACAAAAGATATTTGAGACTGAAACCAGCTGCTTTAATGAGCTTCAGGCCTTCATCACGAAGGGCAGACAGGTGAGTGTGAAGAAGAAAATTTTATTTAAAGGTCAGAGCAGCTGTAAGTGATGTCTCAAAAACTAAAGACCACCGAGCAATGAGCTGAACTCAGATTTATTACGGCTGCTCATCAGCCAGCGTCATGAACCACGGCTGCAGCTTCCTTCATGAACACAGAGAAAAATATAATCACCCTCATCAACTGAAAACAAGGCTCTCGCTGAAATTTGCCATTTTTCTCTCTATATTGAAGATAGATGGAGCTCCTCTGGTCTGATTGTATGGAAGTGTGTAAGAAAATGAGCCTCCTGCTCGGCTGATCGGAGCGCTGCCGCTGATTTCAGCTCTGACTCAACAAAAGATGAGGTTCGGTCTGTCAGTCAGATTTGGGGACAGGTGTTCCTCAGCTACAGCCATCTTTTATGTACAGTCATTTATTTAATTCATATATGTTTTGTTCTTCAGGTTTGTGAAAATAAACACACAAAGATAAATTAGTTTGAATGCTTAACTTTAAGTTCAATAAAGTACAATTAAACTTCAGATTTACAGATTATTTACACAATGAAACCTCAGACATGAATTTTAATAATTAATATTAATGATGCTTTTGTCCAATATGCGATAGATCGATTCCTCTGAGACATCTGATTAGTTTGTGTTGACTTCAGTCGTCAGCGGGAAGCAGCTCGTCTGTTTCCGTAACAACAACCCTGGGGTCGAGCTGTTTATGTAAAGCTCGAGCACATCAAGGCTTCAGCTTTTCACAATAAAAGTCCCACTCTGTGCCTGTTTTAATCCATAAGTGAATCCAGACTGAAGAGACGGGAATCAGCAGGAAACATCAGCTTCAGGGTTCACATCTGTTTCAGATCCAAAGCCGAGGTGATGCTATTTCCTGTGACGTGAGGGTGATGAGGTTCATAGGGAGCAAAGTTACTTTGATTTTGTTGTTTGGTTTATATGGATCACTGTCACTGACAGATGTTTTACATGAGATGGTAAAAGATTTTTATTAAACTGAAAGGGAAGAAAGAAAATAAATGCTGAGCGAAGAGCCGGAGCATCGGCGGCTTCAGCGAGCACAGCGTGTCCTGCTGCTGTCACATGAAGAAGCAAACAGAGGAGGTCGGAAATCAGAATTAAGACAAAGTTCAGCCTCTGAAACAGGAAGTGTTCCTGTTTTAATTCTGATGACATCATCTCTGCGATGGCACTGTCCCCCTACCCGACAAAAAACAGACAAAACATGCAAAAACTGTCAGTTATAACAACCTGAAAAGGGTTGTTCCAGCATGTTTAATCATTTATGTCTCCTTCAGTTCAAACCAGGATACTCCAGTACTCACCAGGGTTCAGTTCTAAAGAAAAAACTGAACCCTGGTTTAAAATATGAAAGTCTGAGCTCAGCTTTACCGTCAGTGTCGATGTTTCACCTCCTCGACTTCAGGAGGAACCGCTGAGCGCTCTGCACCGTGTTCTGAAGCAAAGAAAAACCACGAGGAGAACCGATTAACCGGCTGACCCGCCAACGCTCCCGTTTTTTCCCGGCTTTCTCCCAATTTTAAGGCCATCTCCTGGCTGCCTCCAGTTTTACTGTTTCAGAAACTCAAACTTTATTTTCAATAACTGGAATTGCGTATCTAAGTTTTGTGTGTTTGTGTGTACACAGTTTATCAGATTGTCTATGAAACAGTCCACACACACTACATACAGTTTCAGTTGAGATCCAGATCAGCTGATATGCAGATGATGTCCTGCTGTACCTACAAAATCAGTTGTGTGTCTGTTTTCTATAGTTTTCACTCCATAGATAGACATGCACATGCAACACATTAAACACCACAAAAAGTAAGGGAAGTTGTGTTTGATGATTATTTCTTTGTTGCTTCTCGGCAGTAAACCTCACACTGTTGTAAAGCCTGTTTGTGTCCCTTAAATGGAGGAAATGCGTTTGTGGGCTGAGCAGCAGAGCTGAGTATGTGGGCTTCTTCTCTGATTCTGATGCTGACTCTGTTTGGTGTTTATTGGATGGGATGATTGAAGGGTGAAGAAAGAAGACATATTAGCAGTTGAACAGTTTATCCATGTAACAAACAGGAGCCTCAGCAGCCTGGCTCCTCCTCCTCACGCTGGTCACCAGCTCGGTCACACACTGCTGTGGGACGCCATGACGTTCGTCAACCAGCCTCTGTCATCAACAGCTGATCCCACAGTGTTCAGTGGGGTTGAGGTCAGGACTGCAGGCAGGCATCCTCTCCACTCCCAAATCCTGGAGGCGGTCTCTGATAACCCCGCTCTGTGGGGCATGTTGCTTATAAATGTGGCTCCATTTAAGGGAAATAAACAGGCTTTCCAACAGTCTTATTGAAAGAAGCATCGTTACAACAAAGAAATAATCCAAACACAAACAATCTTTGAGATTTGAAACCCTCACAGTCTGTCCACTTTATTTTACCCGGTTCTGATAAACCTCTGAACCCTTCTCCTGTTAGAACGCTGTGTTCTGATTGGGCCACTGCCCTGAATGTCAGTGTGAGAGAACAGAGCTTTTATGGAGAGGAAACAACGTTCCAGATGTTGGGGTGGCTGTAGCTCAGGAGGTAGAGCAGGTCATCCACTGATCGGAAGGTCGGTGGTTCGATTCCTGGCTGCTCCG
>JAVDPK010002858.1:177502-188008 GCA_034780415.1 Cichlasoma orientale
GTGGCAGTCCATTTAAAAAGCTCCCAATCAGTGTCCTCAAAGCAGTACTGCAGTCTGTCCATAGCTCCGTCTGGCCAGACCCTGATGGTGTGGACTGTGGGCTTCACTCTTGCAATGAGTGGTTTGTATGCAGGAGTTAGACGCAGGCTGATGTGGTCAGACCAGCCAAGGTGGGGGGAGGGGGCCCCTCTGTAACACTATGGTACGTTACAATAGATTTGGTCCAAGGTATTGATTGCCATGGTCGGGAAATCAATGAACTGATGGAGTCTTGGCATCACAGTTTTCAGATTGGCATGATTAAAGTCCCCTGCTATTATAAACACGCTATCTAGGTGGTCATTCTGCAGCCCGTGAACAGCATCAATTAGGCTAGTGCTAGCTTCACGTTAGCTTGCGGCGGTATGTAAACAGCAGTGTCCGAGTGAATCCTCAGTCTGAGTTTGTCTAAATTGTTGACGATGGACTGGGCGTTTGCCACGAACAGGCTGGGCAAGGCTGGTCTGTCGGGTGAGCTCCTTAGTCTAGCATGGATGCAGGCCCACTTGGCTCGCTTTTGCTTCCTGTCTCATCTCCGCCTGCGCCACTTGCTGCTCCGGCTCGTAATTCAGACGGACACCGATGTGTGGAGCAGCTCCTCCAGTATGTCAGATGGTGGTGGAATGTAGTTGCTATTCCGATACCTTAAAATGTCCACCCTGTTGCCTTATGTAGGTCAAACCCGATTGATGGGAACCGCTTACATTGCAGAAGGAAAAAATAAACACTATAAGGAACACTAAATAACGGCATCTAGAGTGAGAGCTCCGAGCTGCTAGGTCTGTGCGCGCCACCATCTTGAACTCAGAGCTCAGAGCTCCTCTCTAAGATACGTACCTGACCCAAGCAGAGTCTGTACAGCTTTGGCTTCCCCCACACCACATGGAGATAGAAACAGATGTATGGCTCAGATGTAAGAACAAAGGATTTTAAGGGTCCTTGGCAGTGAGTTAACCTGAACCTGCCCCTGCTCGCTGGCTCCTGTTCATTTTCACAGATTCCTGCTCGGCGTTGTTTGGCGCTCGCTTGGTAGTTTTGATGGTAGTCATTCCACTGGCCTCCACCATTAATGAACTGTTTTTTCTGGTTTTGCGACAGTTCATGGAGCTGTGGCTGGTGCCCAGTAGGGTTCTCCTGCACTCTCATGTCTCCCTGTGGTTGTTAAGGCACTGTATCCCAGCAGTACTGAAATTCACTGCGTACACTGTTGCCTCCACCATTGCAGCTGCATGTTGACTTGGTGCATGAGTTCACAGAGCACCGCCATCACCGACCGGTTGTCCGCTGGTTTGATGACCCATATCCAGTGGTTAGATCACTGGAGTCAGACTCCCTCTATTCTCTTTCCAGCTGGTCCATCATATCCCTGAGGCCAGTTTAAACTACCAGAAGGTTCCTCCAGGTTCTGCTGCTGTCTCGGACCTGGACGCAAATATGAATGAGCCAGAGACCGGTTCTAAGCAACGGCGTCCGTGGAACCGCGAAGAGGTCACTGTCTAATCCCTCTGAGGCTACGTTCACACTGCAGCTCATATCCACGTTTATATTCATTTATTAAATGAAGGTGTTAAAAATATGTTACATAACTGACGGGTCCACGCAGCAGGGTCAGCAGCTTTTAGATTTAATTTGAGGATATAAGGCATGTCCTTTATGCTGGGTGTGTTTCATAACCACTAAAATACTTTCAATATTTTGGTTTTATTATTTTGGTCTGTTTGTTCAGAAGGAAGTGTGACTATAGCACCGCAGACTAATCCCTCTGGTTCAGGCGCTGTGACGCTGCTCGTGGACAGTTTTAGTTTTCAGTCGTCGCAGTTTTTTGTTTCCTGTAGTGACGAAACGAGACGGGAAGGTGTAGCTCTAAGTTATCAGCTAATACTAGCTAACTTAAAGCATCCTCCCCCGTGCAGGTGTTATGAAGGGGGAAATTATCCACAGAGACCAAAGCAGCTTCTGTATCAGCTGTAAACATGTTTATTTCTGCTGGAAAGCTTTAACACGGGAGTCTCTGGGGACTGACTCACTGCTGCCTCTGCTGGATGGCAGCGGAACTGCAGCTTAATTTTTCAGCCCTAGTGGGTACTGAGCATTAACACTGCGTCAGGCTTCGAGCGCCACATGCTGATTCTCAAATAGCATCACCTAGGAGCAGCGGCGATCATTACAGCTACTCTTTGACCCAACATCCACCTCACACGATACCTGCAAGGCCAAAAATGTCAAGCTGGACTTGAGGGGGCACAAAAGGGCATTTATTCATCATAAAGCCCCACGCGTCACACATCAAAGAATTAAACATGATGTAAAAGTGATGAAAACCTACAGACCTGCCGTGTGAACGTAGCCTGAATAATGAACGTTACCATGACTGCGACTGCTGCAGTTAGTTTTGGTGTGCTGGGAAATCAGGATGTAACCTGCTGGAAGCCACGTGACAGGCTGCAGCTCTGTCTTCATCTTCTGCCCTCTGCATGTCCAACTGAACTCTTTCAGGTCATTCTGGACAACCTGATGCTGAATCCAGTATCTCAGCTGTCTCAGGCCATCCGGGAGAACACAGAGCAGCTGGCCCAGAAAATGAAGTAAGGAAGCATCGACTCCCTGAACCTGTAACAGCTCAAACCTGAGAAATGTTTGGGATGTATAGAAGGATTCTTTTTTCAATTATATCTTTTAATTTTGAACAGAAAGGCAATCCACATCATCAAAATGTTTAAAAAAGAACAAATAAATAGGTGCTCCAATGTGACGCATTAACCCAAACCATCCAAAGTCTAAGTGTAGCCTCTTCCCGGGTGAAGAACTGGTTGCCCCACAGTGAGACATCACATCAGACCCATTGATGAACAGTTTAACTTAATCCGAGATGTGCAGTGAGGAAACCGGTTTTATTTCTTTCTCTTCACTCGCTGTCAGATTCATTTGGGGTTCAGGTCCTTCTCAGGTCTGGGTCGGTACAGTCAGGAGCAGTTTTTGGAGCTGTACCCTGTGGTTTCTTCTGTGCTGGTGCTGACCTGGCAGTGTGTTCCCATCAGGGTTTTGTTCCAGAACAAGGCCGAAGTCTGGGAGGAGATTGAGGCGAAGATCAGTGCTGAGAATGAAGTCCCCCTCCTGAAGACCTCCAACAAGGTTTCTGTCCGTATTTATTAGCTGTTTTAAATAGAACAAAAGCAACGTCACAGCACATCTGGAAGCTTCAGTGTTCTGCTTCCTGTTGCAGGAAATTACCTCCATTTTGAAAGAGCTAAGGAGAGTTCAGAGGCAGCTTGAAGGTAAGTTCAGGTTTGGAGTCATGTGTTTTGTCCACGTCGAGTCCATGAAATCCAAAGACAGTTCAGAGGTGCATCTTCTTTATTTTTACATACAACTGCACGGTGCATGCAGCATGGTGAACAAAAGGAGACATGATAAAGGTAGACATGATGTATAACACAGTTATTACCACACACAGATATCTGTACACAGAGATAAAACAGGCTTGTTTTTTACATACACTCTTATTTCTGAAAATATTTTGAGCTAAACAGAATTAAAAGGCAACTTTCTGGGCTGATGCAGAAAAATAAATAATGGTATCATCTGCATAAAAATGCACATTTGTTTGGGTTGTCCAGTTTGAGACTAATATGCAGTAAATATTAAGAACACCCGTCACAGTCTGACTGGTCACAAACTACAGAAGATCTTCCTCAGAGCTCCAGGTCAGAGGAACCTGCCTCCCGCCTGTGCAGCGCTTTTAAGTTTTAGCTCTTTTTTTCTCGTTCTTTCTGTGTCCAGCACTTTTCTGAGTGTACGTCCTGTAAATGATCTCGGGCTCACTCTGAAGAAGATTTATTGGTGTGTTACTTAATGTTAATGTGATGTTCTTGTTGTAGTTATAAACACAATTGTGGAGCCTGGTGGGAGTCTTCAGGCAGTAGCCGGCGGGACGTCTCTCAGTCAGACTCGACCGTCCTCAAGGGAGAAGAAACCCACCGCCAAACCCCGCGGAGCCCCCTCCAACGCCAACGAAAGCACCAAACGACCACCTCGTGGACCTGACGGGGCCCACTACATGGCCTGAGCAGGCCACCGTAGCGCCTCTGGAGAGTAACTGTGCATCCACAGTGCCAGCATCCACCGATCTCTGCCTCTGACCCTGATGGTTACTGACTGTAACACCCAGATCCACAGCTCAACACCAACTTCAGCTTTTAATGTGTGGTTGGTGGGTTGGTGTGGGTTTATCAGCAGGTCTGTTGAAGGTCAGCAGCAGGGTGGTCTCTGTCATATTTATAAAGCTTCTTGTACTTCAGACCTAAAACTGTCAGAGAGATGTGATCAGGTGTGATTTCAGTGTCCCACAGTTCATACCTGTAAAATGTAAGTGAACTGCTGCTGTGGACCACAACCACAGCAGGCTCAGATACGAGACACAAAGCACGTCGGTCTGTAAATACTGCTGCTGTGAGCAGACCTCTCCCTTTATGCACTGCGCTGTGTGACGGTACTGAGTACCGCAGTCTGCCAGCATGCAGTGCAGTGCAGTCAGGAGACGCAGCTTCACCTTCAGTCTCCGAGAGCACACCTGTAAAATAGAGCCGCTCCTGTCAGCTGTGACCGGGACGAACCGTGTCCGGTTACGGTTTGTGTTTGTGGAGCTGCAGCAGTGTGCAGAGCTGCTGGTGGTGTGGATGCACGGGAACTGTCCAGGACTAACCTCTCATTCGTTGATGCATTTTGAGTGGTCACAGTGTGAGTATGTAGAACTGCTTCCACTTCGCACAAGCTGAACAAAACGTAGTCAAAGCTCCAAAAAGACGCAGCTGCTGCACCACTGTAGTATGTGGATGATGTACAAACATATACCGATAAACTTCGTGCTTTGATAATCTGTTGTTGCGTTGCATTTGAACACAATAGATTGTGTTGCTTTGTTTTCTGTCTGTACTGATGAAGCGAAAGCCGTAGTCTCTGCGCAGCCTCGGCCGTACAGACAGGAAACAGCCGCCTGAGCTCAGCTGTTGAAGTAAAAATGATGTAATGTTGTGTGTTATTGAATGTTTGGGTGCTCTGCTGCCGTCCTGACGCGCTCAGCCTCTTTTTCTTTTGCCATCTCGCTGTGATTGTGTGTTAACTGTGAAGCTGCTTCAGGTTGGCTGTAGCTGAATGTGCAGAATGATTTATCTGAAGACGGGGTTCTGGTCCCTGAATGCATTCCTACCCACGATGAATGAAGCACTCTGCTCTGACCGCAGAGCCGAGTCGGCCCCTCCGGCCTCTGAGCCGTACGATCGGTAACCCTGGATTGGTTCTCGAACGCTGTTCAGATGAACAGTGTGTAGTCAAGTAAAGGAAAGCTGAGGTGGTCTTCAGAAGTGCTGCCTGAGCAGGATGAAGGCTTCATCAGAACTCGTCGTCTCCTCCTGGCGATGAAATGAGGACCTGTAACAGTGACGTGCTCAGTCAGCTGTTCTCATAGGCTCCAGACGTCCATGATAACACTGCTGCTCCTCCACCTTCCTTTGGCCCGGTCCTGATCTTCACCCTGATGGACCCTCCTGTTCCTGTGGAGACCGGGAGGACTCACAGAGTCCTGCTGCCCAATTGGCCAGCTTTAAGTGGACGTTATGTAGGCAGTCTGTATTTCTGTATTTGATGCTGCGTTTTGATGATTATGTAATAATTACCTCTCATCTTCTCTGAAACCAAAAGCCTGAAGCTGTTCAAGTCACACAGCATCACACAGCATCAAGATAACGCCACTTCCTGTTCCTGTGCAGACAGGTGTAGGCTCAGGCCTCAGGGTGGAGATGAGTACTGACGCTCTTTGAACAGTAAACAGAGCGGAGCCCGTTTTCTTCACAGCATCTGCTTCCTTTGGCATCTCTTGCAGCTGGTCCTGGAGGCAGAGCTGAGCTGAGGATCATCAGGTGACTGTTCACCTGTGAGCAGTGAGACGCCGCCCTAAAACCCGACCGAAGGTGGAGCAGACGCTCCTCACAGGTCCTTGCCATTCACAGGGTTACCTTTCCCACTGATCCCCCTGCCTGCTGTGCAGCAACACGCACGGATGAAGCCTGACTTTACAGTGTGAGTCATATCACTCCAACAATGGCCTTTCATCTAGATTGTTTCTGAGCCCTGAATTTCCTGCAAAAAGCTTTCTCTGTGAGCGGCGTTAGAAAAGTTTATATGAAGAAGTATTTAGTTTTGCCCTGTGAGAGCACCGCCTGCTCAGAGGGAGGCGGAGGGTGTGTGTGTGTGTGTGTGTGTGTGTGTGTTGGAATCGCTGTGCGTTTGTTGTCTTTGTGTGTTAAAGCAGCCGAGGCGTGTTTGTGGATAGAAGCTGGATCTGGAGAGCGCTCAGTGAAACCCTCTCATTCACTTTCAGAAGTGTCCCAGGAGAGATTAGCCTAGCTTAGCACAAACACTGGAAGCAGGGGGAAAGTGTTAGCATAGCTGCACGGGAGGAGGAAAACCTGTTTCCATTGGAGAGCTGCTGTTTGAAGTCCTCATCAGTGGACGGGACACACACAGGATGCCAGGATCTCTTTTCAGATGCCCGTTTAAATGCAAACACACATTTGGGCGTTCTCCTGGCTCAAAATGCTTTGTGTGTGCGTAGTTTGTCATATCTTTGTCAATAAGCAAGAGTTCATGTTTTCTGTATTATCAGTCGGAGCAGAGATGTAAATCAGAGGGCCGAGGCCTGACCCCTGTGGAGCTCCACGCATTTGATCCTTTTTCACAGCCGTCTGTTCAAACCCACAGCTCTGTTCTTGTTCAATAAAAATCACACATCATGTAAATCAGGCAGAATCGGGGCCGTGTTTACTTTCAGACATACTTCAGATGAGCGGTAGGCAGCGGAAGAGAGCCGATATGTTTTTGATGTGAGGGTGAAACTGATGGCACTGCGTGGGCATTGCAAATCTTCCAGCCGCAGAGCCCCCAGGCGCCCGTTTAGGAGGGAAACCTGCTGTGTAGATAAGCTAGGCTAACATCATCGTGGACACCACAGCTCCATCTGAAGAACAGAGAGGAGGAGGATTTCACTGAACTGCTGCTGGAATGTGTTTGGTGAAACAGGATGTGTCAGACTTTTACTTTGTAAGGTGCATGTTTCCTGTAGCCTGAGGCAGGTGAGCGTTTGGGGCGAGGTCACCAAATGTGCACTTTTTTCATTTGACAAACACCTTGTGAAGACAGCTGGAGCTGAGCTTCTTCAGGTTCGTTCGCTCGTGGTGTTTTCGCGCTCTGCAGCCATCCGGAATGTACTGATTCATTACCGCCCACAACATGAACCTGATTGGCCATTGCTGTGATGATGTAACTGCTGCTGCTACAGGTGATTGGTCATTTGGGTTACCTGCCTTTGTGTTTTTCTTTCGTTACAGTGCATGCAGCTCAGAAGCAGCCAGGCTGTAGAAACATGTGCTCTGTGTCTGTTGTCAGAATCTTTTTTATGCATCTGAAGGTCCTGCAGCTGGCCGCCTTTCTAAAGAGGAACCTTCTCAATTATTTATTGGTGGAAATGATTTACAGATATCTGAACTGCCACGCGTTCTTCATCGACAGGATTTCTTTGTACCACCATGTCATTTGTAATAAACTGATTTCATGCACTCTGTGGGTGACGCTGGACTTTTTTCATGATACCAAATGATTAAACCAACCAGCACGGTGGTCCTGGTCCTCCAGCAGATGTTTGGTCCTCCAGCAGATGTTTGGTCCTCGGTGGGTTTTCAGGGTCATTGTGGTTTGACCTGCTGTTGATGATGTTCTCCACACACTTCAGGATCTCTGCAGACTTTCACTGTTTAAATGCGTTTGTGAGCAGGATGACAGCTTCACTGAGAGTTTATAACCTCTTAATCTAATAACTGAACAGTGACATAATTATGTAAAGTCTCACTGATTGGTCAGTTAATGATCCTCCATAGACAGTAATTACAGAGGCCCAGTAATTAAAACCACAGATCACAGCACTTCGTTTGGCGCCATGTTGGTTATTTGATTATAATTTTTGTTTCCAGAGGTGTGGGGCAGTATGGTCGTTAACCTGGATGTGTTTAATAACCACTAAAATACTTTTAATATTGTTTTATTATTTTTGATCTGTTCAATTAAGAAGTCATCACTGCGCCACAGACTAAAACATGATAACCCACTGCTTCTCGGAGAGTTTTAGCTGGTTTTTGCTTCCTGTAGTGACCGTCTTTGGATGAGAGGTTGAAGTGCCAAATTATCAGCTACGTGCTAATTAGTGCATTTAAAATAATAATAAAAAGATAATGAAACAGGCTGTAAACATGTTTATCTCTTCTGGAAAGTTTTAACATGGGGGTCTTTGGGGACTGACTCACTGCTGGCACCCCTGATGGACACCAGAGGAACTGCAGCTTTTGGTGCTTCATTTTTCAGGTTTGTACTCGATAAAAACAATTAAGCAGCAGAACCTTTGACCTGCCTGTGATCTGTGAGCAGACTTTAAAAATACTGATAATTGATCATGAGGCTGTTGGAGCTGACGCTGCTGCTCAGCAACGATGGATTCAAAGATTCACTGAGAGTCAGACGGGCCGATGTAACATCTGCATCTTCTAGAGAAATGTTAGAGTTTGAACCTTTCGCCTCTCAAAAGGAGGCAGCAGGATCAGGAGGAGGAGGAGGAGGAACAGCGAGCTTCATCACAGCAGAGTGATTCCTCCTCATCAAATCGAACAGGAACAGGTGGGACAGGCGGATAAAAGATGACCTCAGAGTAAAAATCACATGACGTTTATTTTAATTTCAAAATAAAAGCCTGCAGCTCAGAGCAGTTCATACAGATAAAGTATCAAAACTGAAAACTACATTTTTACTACGTGACACATCTGGAAGCTTTTTCTCTGCAGCTGCTGCTGGGATCATGTGACACAGTGAAAGCTGCTGTCAGGTGCTGCTGCCATTTCTGTGGGCCTGCTGGTAGCCTTTCTTCATGGTGTGTGTGATATACAGGAACAGAGTCTGCAGGAATGAAAGGGACACATGAAAAACACTGAAACACCGCTGATCCCGGCTCAGATCAAACTGTCCCGCACGGGGTAAAAGTCCACAGCATGAAAGCACCGGTGCTGCACAGGGTGCACGCCACCTTGCACTGTGATACACGTGTCTCGTCCTTACCTCCTGCCTGTGGTATGCAGGTTTGTCACAGAGCTGGAGGACCATCTGCTCTCTGTGCTTCTAAAGCACATGTTCCTCAAACAGGAGGAACGATGCTGATATTTTCAGCAGCGTGCCTGTCAGGTTTGTTGAAACGAGTTCTGTCTGCATGAATGGGTCCCCTAACCCTCACCTGTCTGACATCACGTTTTGTTTTAGCTTCATGCTAAACAGGAAATTATTCAGAAACTAGCAGATGTTGCTGCTCAAATAAACTGTCGTACATTTATTTTGGCATTCCAGTGCTTCCTGTTGAAGCTTTTCCTTTCAGGCTCTCCAAACAGGTGAAATTCTATAAAAAGGATGTTGATGTTAAGCAGCCCCGAACCCTAGCCCCAGTCCCAGATGGTTAAATGATGGGGACTTGGTGGATGTCTCGAGGTACCCTGGGTGTGTGAGCGCGAGTCAAGCTGCAGCTCAGAGCTCTGCAGGGTTTGTGTGATGATCAGCAGGTCCAGCAGGGGGCAGCATGAGCCTGGCTGTGAGTCTGCAGGGCAGCCGAGCTGAAGCGTGCAGGTAAATGAAGGGCTGCATGAGTCTGGTTACAAGTTAATGAAGTGAATCAGTTCATACAGCAGCTCTGAGAGGAGTTAAATCTGCTATGTGTGTCCTGCTGAAGTCACTGAAGTCATCAGCCTCAGTTTATCTGAGGTCATCCGTCCAAACAGAAATCCTCTCTTCATTTATGTACAGCTCTCTGGAACATGAACCCATTGGATTCATTTTCTGTTTCTAGATTTCAATGACTCTCTTTCATTTTCTCCAAGAGGTTTTCTGACCTTTCCAGAAGAGAATAACTACAAACAAGCTAAACACAGCCAGGCTTTCTCTGTGTTAGGATGATTAGATTCAGCCTGTCTTGGTTATAACATGGTAGTGTTACCACTACTCTGTCCACCTTTGCAGGCTGACACAGAGACAGTCCAGCACAAGGATGCCAGCTGCAGGCTGGGACAGCACACACTGAGACAACCAACCAAGCGGCTGGGCTAGTGTACAAGAACATCTGTTCCACAGTGCGACAGGGCTGAGGTCATGTGACAAACAGCAGAAGATCAGTTCAGTTTTATTTATACAGCACTAAAAAAACAACAACAGTCACCTCAAGGTGCTTTATATTGTAAGGTAAGGACCCTACAATGATTTAGAGAAACACCACATGGCACTGAAGAGGATAATAAAGAAAGAAAAAGAAAAAAGAAAGACTTCTACTGTAATAAAACTTATTCCCCACTGCTGTGTAATCCATTAAAGTAAATGTGAATGTTACTAAGA
>JAVDPK010002859.1:6098-18870 GCA_034780415.1 Cichlasoma orientale
AGCTGTGCGTACCATGCTATGAGCAGACATCAGTGTGAAACGTGACCTGACAGGACCACAGAAGATATTAAGACACACACAGGCTGTACACCACAGCCACACACACAACACACACACAATATTCTCAGTCTCCATAGCAACCCCTGACAGAATTGATGAGCAAAGTCCTATTGACTCTGTGTGAGAGGAGAGAAAGGGGGACCGTAGTGTCTTAAGTGTGTGTTGGGTGGTAGAGAGTGTGACTTTGAGAAAGAGGACAGACTGGTCCACTATTTTCTGAGAGGGGATTAGCCCTTCCATCACACACACACACACACACACACACACACACACACACACACACTCCCACGAGCAGGTGAGATGCACGGAGACGCCCTCCTGCACCGACACACACATTAACACAGTTACAGGCATGTTTTCAGGCATCCCTCGTGACTTCTCCTCGTCGCTCCCCCAGACATTGTTCCTCCTCTGTGTGTCCATGGCCTTGATACTCTCTCCGCTCACACGACTCCTACTGCTTCACTTTTTCTCACCGTCTCTTCTGCTCTCCTCATAATTCACCCTTAAGGAACTTCCAACACTGTGAATCCTACCAGGGAACCGTTCCCACCAGTGATTGAATATCTAATTTCAAAAGGAACCGCTCCTTCTCCAAGTCAGAACTGTGGCTGCTCTTTCAAATAATCCAAGTAATTAAACTTTAGAAAATATTGTGGCTCCCTACCACTGTGGGGGTAATGTGTGACAAAGTAACTTTTAAGAGTAATTTAAATCTATTTTTTGTTGCAGTTCTAGTAAAAAATTGATTACTGTTAAATATTTTCTATTATTTCACGGTTCCTTTTGTAGCCACGAAAATAATGCTTTTGCTTTTCTAACTTTGGCAGGTAGCTACAACTAGTGTCAATGTGAATGTGTAGCTCGGTTAGCGAGGTGTCACAAGGAGCAGCCTTTCTGTCGTGGAAGTATTCCTTTTATCTTGAATTTGGGGGTGAAAAGTACAAGAAAACATTGTAGTGAAATGCAAATTGTATCTGTCATCTGCATGGAGTTCCACTTTTAAGTGAAGTAAGCACCTGCTAGCTAAACACAGCTCTGATACAGCTCTTAGGCTTTTCGCATGGCTAAAGCGCCACTCTGCTGAAAGATGCTACTGATATCGTGCAGGGAAGCGCACATTCAGAGGTACACGTAATGTATATGTCCTCTGGACTATAACCAATATGCACAAGGAGTTGCAACAGGGTGTTAGTTTTCTCAGTAGGTAACAACAGGTAACCTTTAATTACAGTGTAATTATTCTATAAAACATAATAGATATATTTAGTTGATCTAAAAATAAAAAATAGCCACAGATTCATCAAAACAGAAACAGTGTCTGCTCGTTCCCTTTTCATGAAGCTTAAAGCTACGGTTGGATCGTTTGACCCTGAACCACCTCACTTATGCTGCTGTAGGCCCAGGGGAACTTCCCATGATGCAAGGAGCCACTGCTGCACATAATTAACTTTTGTCTAGTTTTTTGCTTATGGTTCTTTATGCTCTATTTTCCTGGTTGTGCTGGAGGCCTCTTCCTGTTAAAAGGGAGTTTTTCCTTACCACTGTTGCCAAAAGTGGTTGCTAATAGGGGGTCATCTGATTGTTCAGGTTTTTTTTTTTCCTCTAATATTGCAGTCTTTACCGTGTAATATATAAACCACCTTGAGATGACTGCTCTTGTGAACTGGTGCAATATCTATACAAAATGGGATAAAAATTGATCTTGATTGCAGCAGGAGAGACTTACTGTAAAAGAGGGAGCTAACAGTCTTATGTAGTTGACATAAGGTGATCACAGATGTTCTGTTTACACTGCGCATCCACGTTTCTCTTGTCTCTTTGTCGTTTGCATTTACTAATCCAGTGTTTCAGTAAAAGCCCTGCACGCTCTCTTTACTTGTACTTTTTCTTCTCACTTCATTTTCTCTTTCATTTACCCCACCCCACCCCACCCCACCTTGTAACTCTAACCCTCACACAATGCATGAGTTGCTGTAGGCGCTCTTTTAAGAAAAGAGTTATGGGGCAAATTACGCTGATGTATGTTGCACATGTCAAACAATCAGCTTTGTAAGTGAGAAACCATGGGCTGGTAATGGCTGCGGATGGATCATCATTACAGAAGGATGACAGCCGTTTGAATCATCGTGCGGCGCTACAGGGCTAACTGGGGGACTTAGTTCTCCCACAGGGATAGTGGAGTTGTTTGGGGAGCCAAACTATCATCCTCGTGCATCTGTATATTCAGATTGGTGCTCATAAAGACAGGCTGTTAGCGAGTGTAAACACCGCTAAGAAAAGCAGGCAGCGTTTGTATGTGGAATCCTCTGCGACACCGTGTGATGTTTGTGTCAGCCTTTGAGCTCTCTTTGCATGCAGTCAACACAAAGATGTAATAATTAACATATGGCATTAGGATTCTACAGTGCTGTGTGTTTAATGCTCACTGCACTGTAGGCTGTGTGTGTGTGTGTGTTTCTCTTAGTATTTATTCAGACAGAAGTATGTGCTTTGGTTGCTGTGAATTACTAATGTAATCACAAACACAACTGATTTTTCTGTGAAAGAAGAGTAATCCCCCGGTGAAAATGGTACGCCATTAAATGTGACTTTCTTTTTTTGGCCATCCTTTCTGGTTCTTCTTCAGCTGCAGTTTTTTTTTTTTTTTTAATGATTTTCTGAATGTCCCCAAACAGTTCTCCATGATCCTGAATGAAAGGGTGTGAAGTTGATGCTGTCACCTGATAGTTATGTGTTAGGTAGAAAAGAGTGACAGACGAGAGATTTTTCAGCTGAGTAAATTAAAATGGCTTTCCTTGCCTCTCTAACAACATCCATGTTTTGTGGCTTTCGTTGCACTCGGTGTGTCTACTGCAGTCAATTTATACCTGCTTGGCTGTTAAATATTAATGCCATCTAATATCAATAAGCACCCAGACCAGGAGCCATTCATGAAGCCATCTAGAGCTGAGGGCAATGACAAAATGTATCGAGTGTTGACATTTCCTTCATTTTTCCAAAATTAGGATTAAATTGAAATAAAGGTGAAAGCTGCCAATAAATTAGTTTAGCCCTAAGGCATCTCATAATGTGAAGAACTGGTTAGAAGGAAATTCAATAATCTGCTCTCGGTCAGCAAGATTGCAGCCTTGGGCACTTAAAAAGTGTAATTCCTTCTCCTGTTGTTTTCGTTGCTAGATTGTTGCACAGTATTTATAATTATACTGCATGTGAGGGATATTTTTGGAAGCACCTTAAGATCTTTAAAAAGATTGGAAATGCTGTCTGTGATACCAGCTGGTCTTATGTCAGATCCACCTGCAATACAGGGAACTTTGTACTTCCATTTATCCTTTAGGTGCAGGTGGAGCAGTCAACAGCACGATGAACCCAGTCTGCCAGCAAAATATGTAAAAGCTATTACATATGCTGTATTATACTGTCCAAAATAATACTGGCATAAATTTCCATATCATAAAAAAAGTGTCATCTAGCAATATAAATGATATATCCATGCATTTACGTTCCCGAGTGTGTGCAACAACAGCTATAGCTAGATTACCTGCCCCTTAGTATAGACTTAGTATATTTTTTTTCCCCAGTAAAGGCTGTAAAATTTTTATGTGGGGTATTCCCGAGGTGGTAGATCCAGGCAAATTAATAAAATTAAATTAAAAGTAAAAATTTGAAACATGTGGTTGATGTTGTTAAAGGGTCTGTTTTTACCCAAACCAAAATCTTTTCCTGAAATAGTCAAACTGAATATTAACATTAAAAGATCATAAGGTTGCACATCACATAAAAAATGAAATGGTGCCGAATGCGACCTGAACCAGAGTTCCCAACCTTTTAGACTCATTGAGTAACTTGGCCAAGACTTTTATAATAATGGTAACTTGATAGTTACTTAACCTTTAGTTGATAGGTTTTTTTTTTTTACTGATTAAAAAAAAAAAAGTAACATGTTGATAATGTTTTATTAATTGGTAAATAACTAGTTTTTAAACCAGTTGCAGCTTGTTATAAAGTGCACAAAGGTTGTATACTCTCCTTGATTAAAATATAGGATTTTTCAGTTGTGTTCTGTGTTGTCCTGGTTTTGTTATTATACACTCCTCGTTCAGTTTTTCTTTGTTTGTTTTTCTTCTTTTCTGTAACTACTGTTCCCAAATATTTAATCACTCTGCCATTGTTTATACTCTTTTGTTTCCTTCTGGTAATTTGCTGGTTTTCCCTGTGTTCCTAGCCTAGTTCCTCTCATGTATGACCTTTTGGTATTTTTTTTTTAACCTTGCTGCTTGCCTGCATTATTTTCTTTTCTGACTGATGTCTCATGCATGATCTCGGTTATTAATTAAGGATTCGGATCCCAGACTTTACCCTGGTCTCCTGTCTCTGCGTCCTCTTCACTGTGAATCATTACACATTTTACATAGTGTCCCAACATTTTTGGAAAAGAGTTACCAAAAATTGTAATAGCCCTTCTTATCCATCCATCCTCCTCTTATGCTTATTCAGTTTAGGGTCACTGGGAGAACTGGAGCCAATCCCAGCTGTCATAGGGTGAGAGGCAGGCTACACGCTGGACAGGTTGCCAATCTGTTACAACCTAACACATAGAGAAAGACAGCCATTCGTGCTCGCATTGACGCCTACAGTCAATTTAGAATCACAAATAAATCTTACTCCTGCGGGAGGAAGTCAGAGTGCCCGGAGTGAACATGCACACTCCACACAGAGGCCCCAGGCTGGATTCAAACCCAGGACCTTCTTGCTGTGAGGCGACAGCGCTAATCACCGCACCACCATGACTTATCTTCACATCTATTCCTCATCGATTTACACACTGCCTGCTATTTCCCATTACACCATCCTGCGCCTCTTCCTGCCAGCCTGCTCTGCTGTGACTCTCTTTCATTCCAGAAACACCAGGTCATCTCGGCGCTCCAGCTCTCTTGGTAGTCTTTTAGATGGGGCACAGCTGGACTCCATGGTCTATCTACTCTCTTCGTCCCTGGATCTCCACTAACCCTCACTCATCCGCATGTCCATTCTGCTATTACTGCTGCATTAACCTATCAGCGCTGGCTAATACAGCACCTGGGGCCAGAAGGGGAGGTGTGCGTGCTTTGTTGCTCATGCTACGTATTCTCCTCTTCTGCTGCACACGCTGGGAATATGCATGATGACATATTTCCAAGTAATTTGCATTTCAGGAGGCGCGAGGTCAAGGACAGAGCTGCCCGGTGTCGACCGCGTGGCTAGCCGTGATTGACAAGAGGGAAAGTATGATAATGGCAGAGATGATAGGACACTTAACATGAGCACACACGCAGTTGCATGTACAACACATGCATAATAAAATGAGACAGCAGAAGGGAGAAGGAGCTGGACAAAAGGAAAGCAAGTAAAGCGCATAGAGAGTAGTGAGAGAAATAGAGTTCACCCATCCGTGTAGTTCACTCTTCTCCACTCTCTCTCTCTCTCTCTCTCACACACACACACACGCCAAACACAGGCTGATCATAGTAACTCACTGGCCCAGTAACAGATGCTGTGAGCAGTGTGGGAGCCAGGCTACACCTGCTCTCCTCTGCCTGCTCCTCCACCTCCTTTATGGTCCACACAGCAAGACCCAGAGACACACAGTTCATGCCCTTACCCAGCCATGTTATTTCTGAGCCTGAACACTGCACGTGCCGCGGCCCACCTCTTTGTATCCACCTGCATTCTAAGACATAACAATGGATCCATGAGCCTCGAAACACACACACACACACACACACACACACACACACACTTGGAGTCAGATACTATCCACTGTAGTTCACACGTAAACACACTGAAAAGTGTGCATGCCTGCCAGCAAACTCTATTTAATTTATTAGAGCCAAGCTGTGAATTTTAGATTTTAAGATCCTGTTAATTGTGATAAACTAGTATCTTGAATACCTACATACACTTTCACTTTCAACCTGTTACAACACCTGGCCCT
The DNA here is from genome assembly GCA_034780415.1 of Cichlasoma orientale. Lineage (NCBI taxonomy): Eukaryota > Metazoa > Chordata > Actinopteri > Cichliformes > Cichlidae > Cichlasoma > Cichlasoma orientale. The sequence continues at coordinate 12,136 of JAVDPK010002859.1, forward strand.
TTAATTGAAAACCTTACCTGGTTCTCTGCGGTGCCGGATGTGTGTGTGTGAGGAGCATTTGCACAGACTCCCCCTGCTCGACGCATTAAAGAATTTATGCAGAGGTGTTAATTTCTACGGCAGTAATGGAATAGTCTATGAATATGTACAAGGAGGGAGGCAGTGAGTATGTATGTGTTATCCACCTGTGCTGGATGAAGTGGTATAGGGCTCTCATTAGGAACTGCTGGAGCTAATTATCTAATTAACCAGCCTATCCCGAGGAACCGACCCTTTCCCAATCAGCAAGCCTGAATGAACTGCATTCACTAACCTAAAGGGAAGGCTGCAGCCGGCTGTGTATCTTTCTGCCGCATTTGCTTTCTACAGCCTTGACATGCCCACTCACACGTGGCTTGACTGAAACAAAGACGGCTGATGATAATGAACGTTTATTTGTTCCTCAGACAGTGCTGTCTTGTGGATGGATGCGTGTGGGCGCGCAGACGTAGACACTCTGAAAGTAGTTTATGTTTTCCTATGGAAAGCCCTGTGATCTGTTGAGCTTTGAATGAGGCAGATGGTGCCTCTAAAGTGGTGCCACGACAAGCTCGAGCTCCTGTGTGGAAATGCGCCTTTCTCTCTCTCTCTCTCTCTCTCTCTCTCTCTCTCTGTTGTAAGCTATTTCCCGAACCCTTCTGGAACATAACTGCATTTCAAAGCGCACTAAATGAATGACTGCTTCAAATTGTTGCATTAATACTTGTGTCTGTGCAATCACCGTGATCTGTGAAACACAAATGAAAATCATTGAAAGCTTTCATTTTATAAAGTACATATATAAGCCCGGATGCACTCTCAGCACTCAGTGCGACAGAGACTGTAAGAAATGATGGAAGCGGCACGTTTGTGATCCGTGTGCACGCATGCTGACATTTCTCTGCAGATCCCTCTACAGCGTCTCGTACCCTCTGCCAGCTTTGTCAGTGTTGTGTACATACAGGAGTCTCCTCATAACAGTTGACTCTTGAATTAGTAATGTACACAGTGATGGACAGCTTTATCCTCAGCTCCCAAAATCCAGAGAGGAACGAGAGCAGAAAAAAACCCCATCGACCGGCTGTCCATTTGGAAACCCCTCTCCCAAACAGCTTAGAAACAGGCAACATGGTTTGTATGGCTGCTGATAGTCACGGTGGCTATATCTGTTCTTCCACCTGTAAAAATTGGTTTAAACACTACTACAGTACCCACCTAGCATTACTTTGAAAGTCAAAGTGCATTGTGTGGGGTTACAAGTTATATAAGGGCACACGCTCATCACTTATTCTTCATTCTCAAATTACTGTTATTATACTAGGAAATATTTTTGCACAGTTGCTTATTCAAGTATGTAGATATGAGTAATTAAACATACTTTGATAGAAAGTATTGAAATGATTAAGGGATTATGTCTGTGCAGGTTCTCAGTCATTCAGGTCATAGTCGTCTGTGGAGCCTGAAAAAGGGCGACTGGACTTCTTTTTGTTTCTCGAAGACGTTTCGCCTCTCATCCGAAAGGCTTCTTCAGAGATTAAAGGATTATGTTCATCGAGTACATGTTTAAGACCCTTCTACAGAATTCTTGCTTGAAATCAAGGCAAGTGTAAACATGGAAGCCTGACAGTGTCTCAGTTTTCATACTTCTGTCAGTACACATTCAAACACACTCTTGGCTCCGCTCGGTTCCTGTGCGTCCGTCATTCGCGCTGCTCCGACCTGCCGGGCCGCAGTATCCCATCCGCAGCCTGTTCAGCCCTGCAGAAATGTTTTTATCTTTCATCTAAGCACAGTCCCATATATATTTATATATCAACCACATGTAGCTAGCTCTGGGTCATGATACAGCAGCCTTCATTTCAAAATGTGTGTAAACAGTAAGTGCTTGCTAGGCAACCAGACATGCCACAATTGCTGAGCGTAGCATTTTAAATTGATTTCCATGGGAGTCAAAATGGCTCAGTTGGTGGTCCGAGATATAAGTGTTAGTAATTATACTTCTTTTTATCCCACACACCCCCAAATTCACTGTATGATGAACAAACTATTTTAGGAAAAGTCACGAATGAATATGAGATGATGGGCTTTTATTTGAACAGAGTTACATGATTTTTTTTTAAATGTCTTTGGCAGTTCTAGTGTTGACAAGCTTAGACCTAAACACCATTTCTTCTTCTGTTAGTTAGCGTTGGCTTCATCAATCGTGGCAATGCCAGCTAGTTGGTGGTGAAAATTGTTTGGCTTTTACTTTGATTCCACTACATTGCATTCATACTCAACTGTAGTCATAGCTAGTATGGCTAGCTTGGCAGACATAGGTTTATACTTCACTCTGTGTTTAATCATTCTCTGGCTCTCTTCCACAGCAGTGTCTTTTGTTCTGTCTCTCTCCCCTCAGCCCCAACCGGTCACGGCAGATGACTGCCCCTCCCTGAGCCTGGTTCTGCTGGAGGTTTCTTCCTGTTAAAAGGGAGTTTTTCCTTCCCACCGTCGCCAAGTCCGTGCTCATAGGGGGTCGTTTTGACTGTTTTATTGTAGGGTCTTTACCTTACAATACAAAGCGCCTTAAGGTGACTGTTTGTTGTGATTTGGCGCTATATAAATAAAATTGAATTGAATTGAATAGGAGTAGTCAGTATGGGAGTGGAGCTTAGTGAGCCTGCATGGCAAAAGTGGACCTGTCTCTGTGACCTGAATGGACCAATTATTTGTGAAAGTCAAACCATGGTTGAGTGATGTATATATGTGCTTCCTTATGTGGCTTGTGACATGTTCCGGATGTATTCACAGCTGTCTGTAGAGTCGCTGTGGAAGGTTTTCCTTAATGTATTCTAGCCTGCAGGTATGTGACCATCCATATATTTTGCTGTGTGAAGCATTAGTGCTGTGCGGTGTACCGTCCACTGACTGCGCCGGCTTTCCTTTTAGCAGAAATTTCACTTATTAAAGGACTACTTCTGTAAAATATTTGGATTTGAAGCACCCAAAAGTGAAGTGAGATTAATTTGCTTGGTGGTGTTTTATAATGTCAAGTGTGTTTTGAAGAACCTTCATGCAGCACAATACTGGAAATGAAATACAGACACGAGTGTTTTGATACATGCTATTATCCGTATTCCGTCTGATCTTTGCCTTGAGACGCTTGGTTGCCTGTGCTGTGCCCTTTGTGAGAGGCATGTTCCCTCTTATTAGAATGCAGGGGAGGAAATGGTTGTGGGGTTAGTGGCTTGCAGAATAAATCCCGGCCCTTGAAATCTATTAATTGTTGTGCTTGTTTGCATAGGGAGTCTTCTAATTCATGTCACTGTCTCCCTGTTTAGGAAGGTTTACCTACTCCACCTTCCCTGATTGCTATCGCCACCTTACATGTTTCCCTGCTTCCTTGTGCTGTATTTTAATTAGAAAGAAATAAATGTGCTCATTAGTTGGCTGATGAAAATAAAAAAAAGAATGCAGAAATTAAAAAAATAGCATTCAGTTCTGCTGATGAAAGAAATGGGGCGAATCAAATATTCAGTCTTTTTCCACATGCACAGAGATCGGAGCAGAAAAGATCCTTGCATATGAACAAAGTGTTGGGGCCATTTGTTGTATTTTTCAGGGAGCAGAATTGTATTAAACGGAGGGTGTTGCCTTACACATGTAAACATGAGATGTCTGGGTGACTTTGCAGAAATGAGCTGGCTCCAAGTGGGCTCGAGCAGATGTGTGGTATGGAAAAAGCAAATTGGAATTGGCACTCGATCTGACAACTTGGAAGTGTTCTTACCCTCCCGTCCTCAATACGAGTGTGGTAAATTGAGTGAAGCGTAATATGGGAATAAGATGAGGGGGATTTTTTTCCCCCCCTCTCCTTTTCTGGCTTACTTGCATGTCTGCAGATCCTCAAAACACTGCTACCTGCACTTCTGAAAAAATGTATCTCTGGCAGCTAATTGAAGGCTTTTTTGCTGCTTATTGTGATCTGCAAATCACTCACTCTTTTAATATCAAGGGTGGTACAACAAACACACACATGACATGTGTAAAGCTAACATGACAGAAACCATTTAGGTGTCACGGGGAGGACATGTTGCTCCCTTACACTAGCAGTGTACCGTTCTCTTATTCATGAGCTGTACCATGGATAATGCATGACTATAGCTGAGGGAGCTCCAAAGAGGCCCTCCTCTTCCACCATTATCCAAATACTGTGTGGGCTGCTGTGTGCACGTGCACGCATGCTATAAGATCATCTCGACGCCCCAACTGAAATTTTAGCACGGAGCTCTCAATTGTTCCCCCTCTGCTTCACACCTCCCAGGAAGGATGAATACAGTTGTGTGTGTGTGTGTGTGTGTGTGTGTGTGTGTGTGTGTTGGGGGGGCTGATAGCTAAGACTATGACTGTGCACTCTTCCATTAGTATTCATGAGTCAGAAAAGTCTATTCACATGCTTACACAGAACTGCCTCGTGGCAGATTTCCTGGCAGAAGTGATGTCAGTGTGTGAGAGAATAGAAACGCTCTTCTTCCTCCTCTTCTGTTGTGGGGAAAAACTGCAGAGAGCTCCACCGGGAATTCCTTAGATTCCAGTCTTCACTCATTCCCCACTCCACCTTTATCCCCTCCCCGCTCCAACCTCCTCCCCCTCCTTTTATTCCTCAGTGTGATATCACACCTTTCTGTCTTCCTTGATGTGCTTCCCTCCTCGCCAACGCCGCGTTCGTCGCCTCCTTTCCGTTTTTTCCCCTCGTCTTCCTCTTAAGTGTGAATATGTATTAATAATTTTCCAGGCAAATGGTTCGTCTGCGCAAAAAGGAAATTAAATTAGTCATTTTTGGCACGTGTGTCTGATTACTACTTCAGTCATTAGTTCTAATTGGGAAAAAAAGAAGTTGTTACTGTTGTTATCGGTCCTTGTGAATAGGTTTTGTGATTAGAGATTACATTTCTAATAAGCATATCAGCATCGGCTTCCACTTCCATCCCCCTTATATTAATGAATCATTGTTTTCTTAGTCGGTGCGGCCCTGAGCCGCCTCAAATGTTTACCTTTATTCCATCTGGAATTTCGGGGTACCAGATGCCTTTAATTGAGCGTGGGGATGGCAGCGGGTTTGCATTTGTCCTTTAACTGAAGATTCAAAAAATTTGAAATATAATCTATTTTGTAGTAATCACTGAATAATATTAGCATTTATATATCTGTGTTTCTGATGGGTGTAAACTGACGGATCTTTGGGTTGGTGTTTTTTGACAGCAAAATGGCCCACTCAGTGCAGCCTATTCACAGTCTTTTTAATAGAAGCATACAAAATATGCCCCCCCCCCAAAGGAAATCCCATACTCTATCAGTTATGCATAAATAATGAATCTGCTTTTTTTTCAGCACTCAATTTACATTTTCTATTTGCAACTTGTTTGCAAAGCACCTTGCAAACCTGTTCGGTCTCCACAAGTGAGTAAGTGTCTCTATTTGATGTTAACTTACTCTGAAGTGTGAATCTGGCAGCAGTCACCTCAGAGAAACTGGCCTACTGCTCTCCTCCAACCTTTCTTTTCTTCCCTGCATCTCATCCCTCCATCGCCCTCTCTGCTGCAAAGTAAAGCCATCACTTCAGACGCGAATCCCTCCACCTCTCTTTCTCTGCGGTATCCTGAGTCAGACAGATCAGGCTGGACTTCCGAGTGTTTGCACGCCTCTGTTTCACATTTTTGCCCCGCCGCCTCCATCTCTCCACTTCATTTTTCATCTTTTTGCCAATGCACTGAAGCCTGCAGCCCTGATGGGTACAGGGTTCAGGGTTCATTTGTGTTTATTCATTTGTTTAGATTTTTAGGATTTTTTTTTTTAAATATGAGCTAATATTAAGCAAGTTAAGTGCTTTTGCACGTAGGGTTTAACGGCAGCATGAAAGAGCAAGTAGAAGAAGAAAGAAGTTAAACAAATGTCAAGATTAATACAAATTTTAGCCCCAGTCGTTCAAATGCCCATCCAATGTTCATGACCTTTTTTTCTACAAGGTTATCATCTCATTTTGGGCACTTTCCATTTCTCCCTTTAGCAATATTTGTGTGTGTGTTTCTTCCCCCTAAAAAACACCAAGTACTGCTCTCCAGCTGCCGTGCTTCCTTAAGTGCCTTAGAGGATCCAATTTTTAGATACAGTGAAAGACAGGCTGGTAATAGGGTAGTAGGGTGATAAAGAACAGGTGAACAAACCACACGACGAGCTCGCCTTCAAAATAAAACGAGAAGTATTCTTAAAAGCAGAGCAGGACCAGAACTCACACAGACAACAGCGAGAGAGACGCGGAGGGGCGCACAGGAAGCACAAGGAAAATGAAAACAGGAGAAAAAGTCGGGATAACAGCAGCAACCGCAGGTGATGTGAAGTCCATGACAGCAACAGAGCTCTCGCTCCCACTGCTCTCCCACTGCGCGCTCGGTGTAGAGGCCATGCATCATGTGAGAGAACAAAGTAAGAGACACTCTGTTGCTTCTGGCTTTCTCTGTCAGTGATTATGTAAATATGGCACATCCATTATCTTGAACTTGTGTGCGCGCGCTGCCGAGGATCTTTGCTCGAGGTAATTACAGGTTGCATGTTGTTTTAAAAAAATGGAAATGCTTACCACCTCTTTTTGTCCACCTGATATCCCTCTTACAGCAGTGGCAGTCATGCTTCATCGACAGATTATGCCGCTTTATTTATTTATTTATTTTTGTACCCCTT
>JAVDPK010002859.1:27580-44195 GCA_034780415.1 Cichlasoma orientale
GCTGACCCCCCCCCCCCCCCACTCATTGTTTAAGAGACCTTCAAATGGACGAGCAGAGGACACTGATTTCATTAGCCATTCAGCGAGCGGCGTGCGCGCATGTTTCTGTGCGTGTGTGTAAATGTTAATGACATAAGAAATGGAAGGATGGCTTAAATGAAAGCCGTGTAAAATGTCAACTGTGCACATGTATGTGTGCGACGGTGTGAGCGTGTGTGTGTGTGTGTTTTTCAGTTTTCATTATTGCTCCCATCTCTCCCTCCCACTCTCTGATTCACTGTCTGCCTATCATGCTCTTGCTTTGCAATTATAACCTCCATTAATTATGAATCGGGCCCCGGATGAACGGGGCGACGCTGCTGCCACCGTCGATCGAGCCAGGTGCCAGAGAACCTGGCAAACTCCTGAGCTGTTGACGTCGCCTACGGAAGCGCCGCATTTTAATTTTTCTTTTATTAATTCAGGTCGCTGACGGTGTGAGCGCGGAGCGGAGTCGCTGAAAGGCGGAGGAAGGGACACGCTGGAGGGACGGAGAATGAGAGAGTGTGGCATATAGCTACAATTATCCTGCATTATTAGTAATGATAATAATATTGCTGAAAGAGTGGAATTTGTTTGCCCCTCAGCCTCGCCTTCATTTCCGAGCACGGATTGATGAATTAATAAAAACTTTCCACTGGCTGGCTCGTTGAGTGGCATGTGACATGCACTTTCTCTCTCTTCGCTTCTCTCTGTCTTTCCCCAGGTGACTGCCTCGCTCACTCGCTGACAAAATAACATCACACAGGCCCGCTTTCAGAGGAGCGATGCAGGAAAGAGGTGTAATCAGCAAAATTGAGGCAAAGCTCCACCCGTGGCGTGGCGTGTGCGATCGGACAGCTCGCTTATGCGCACGTGTGTGTGTTCCTTTACAAGGTGCCTGCCTCATAATCAGGGCAGAGAGTGAGGACAGGTTGGATTGGGAGACGCCCTGCGTCCATCTGTCAAAATTTCATCACTAAACTAGACACTGGATCGCCTCAGCTCACCCTGAGCGGTGCTCGACAGATAGACTTGTAGGGATGTTTATTGCAGAGAAGTTGATGTCTGTTATGTGCGAGAAGTTGGCGATGAAAACAGCCTTTTGAGGTCAAACTTTTTCCCTAATTAAGTCACAATCCAGCGTAGCACCCTGTGAGATTCAGAAAGGCCATTTTCAAAAATAAGCTGTGTCTCTCTCTGTCTGCGATGGGCCGCGTCTAAAAACATTTTGTTTTGCCGCGAGAAAAAAAAACAAATCCCATGCGATGGCGAGGTTGACAGCGTTCAGCGCCGGCCCGTCTGTGCGCTTCTCCTTTGTGAAGTTGATGAAGCTTCTCTTAATGAGACACCACTATGTTTCTGCTCTGAGACTGTTTAACTTGGAACACTTTTCTCCTGTCATGGCAGGTCCTCTCATTAACCAGCATGTTCTCCTTATTTCACTTGGCTTGTTTGTCGGCCCTCGTATCCTGCTGCCTCTCCCCGTCTCTCCCCCTCTCCTGTGGCCGACCGTGTTGTTGCGCGTTGTTGTCATTTAGACACCTAAGAACCCTTGTAGTCCCCACTGGCTTTTGCTGACAGATCTGGTGATAGGAATGGGTAGACAAATTGAGTTGACGAAAGCAATTAGCACATCGAAGAGCTCTGTGTTGCTGCACGTCACTTTGTTTTTCTAGTTGGAGCTCCATCTTGCCATGACCGAGAGGTCGTTTATCTTTCAAAGGGACGAGTGTGTGTGTGTGTCTGAACGTGTGTGCTTTTGCGTCCACAGAACGGTGACCGAAAAAGAGAAAAACATTGTTTATTTTTAAGTATTGCCATTGTTGTCTTAACTTGCAGTAATTCCTCCTTTCATCCTCCTCCCTCTGGAAATGTGAGGCGTTATCGGCAAAATATTAAATATTAAAAGTAGAAGAAGTCGTTCTGCTGGAAAAAAAAATGGCTCCTCAGTGTTACATCACTGCATGAATCACTTATAGAGACCACAAGGTTAAACCAGCAAACTGTAAACCTCAGTAAACCAACAGGTAGTTTCATGCAGACTGAGAGCTTGAGGTTCATTTTGCTGAAAATGCTGGTACAGGACTTCCAATACAAGACTTGTATTATTATTTATTATATGTATTTATGCGTACAGAACAGTAGCAGTAGGTCCGCGATCCTAACTTGGTGCGGGGCGTAAGCTTTAAGTCATCCTGTCTTCCTTACTTTGATCCCCAAAACCCACACTGACTCTGCTTGTAGATAATAACAAAAAGGCAAAATCCCTTTATATGAAATAAATGTGATACACACAACATTTCAGAACAAAAATGCAGTCGTATATCTGAGTAATCTACAGGTCTACAAAAAGTATCCAAGTAGTCCAGTATTATCAACAGCACTTAAAAACTTTGCCACTCAAAGTGCCCATTGTCATGTGCTGGCAGTGGCCCTGTAAAAAAAAATAATAATTAAACACAATCAACAGCTAACACACTAATGGAGCGAGCCCTTTATCTGTCTCACACACACTCAAAAAAAAAAAAGTTTGCTTGCATTGAGGAGTGCCAGTAAACTCTGCCCCAGCTGGCAGAAAGAAAATATACACCTCTGTGTTTTTCCTGCAGGGAAGAATTATTTTGGCATCCTCCAAAGAGTTTTTAGCTTGAGCAAAAAAGATTTAGATAAAATAATTTCTAAACACTTTTCTTAAATGGTGTTTGGCTTATTCAAACACAAAGAGTGACTGAAATAGTAAAAGGTTGATCAAATAGTCAGCAGTAACGGGGCAATGCGCTCATTTCTGTCACAAATGTAACGCAAAGTCATTACTGACCAGTCTGATTTAGCCTATTTAGCACGTGGCCAAGACAAAGCCGAACTTTGCGCTGACTGCCTTCAATTCTTTTCCCATCTTAGCACCCTCTCCCTCCTTTTGGCATCACAACACCCCTCCGCTGTTGAAATCCATACAGTGAGGTCGCCACGAAGAGTCAACCCGCAACACGAGGAAGTGTTTCATCCTCACCTGTTGCAGATTGGAATGCAGATTAATGGGTATCATCACAGGCCATTTCCAACAGATGGCTAGGCTATCATTAGCATCTTAATCATTGTGGTTATCTGCTATCTGATAGCCATCGCGGCGCAGGGCAATTTCAGCAGCCTAGTGCTTCGTAGTCATCTGATCTTTTTAGCAACGGGGTCATGCTGAATATAAGTGTTCCAGAAACAAGAAGCGTTTTTTTTTTCAGCGGGAAATAATACATCACCTGTCACACACTGGTATCCTTTTTGGCATATAGATTATAATCAGAGCCCTGCGGCGTACATGCAGAAGAAACCGCTCATAGTCCAGTGACGAGACAGCAGCGGTAGTGGTTATCTAAACAAATTTGATGTTGGCACACACTGTAATCCTGTGAAACATGCCACTAAAGTCATTTTATCTGCGCCGACATACCATCCACACAACACCTAATCCTGCTTCTGTGCTAATGGAAATGTGGATGCACGCTGTATCGGTGCAAACTCCCCCAAGAAAGTGACGATATTAAGATGGCTTAATGCTCTCATCCCGCGCTCACACATAAACATGCCGTACATGCACAGAGAGAGACACACCACCTCCAGTTTGTCAGAGTGGGACATTATTTAATGGAATCATGCTTTTTTTTTTTTTTGCTCTTATCGGCCTTTCCGCAGACACCCTGGTTGCCCTGGCAGGAAAACAATGAGAGCACAAAGCCTTTTGTTTAGGACGAGTACCCTGCGTTTCCACCATCACTGCCCACCCATCCCCAGAAAACAACCCACGATGTACTCACACCTCCCCAGTGTTATTTCAGTGTGGTCGCACTTCCATCCCTTTGTCTGCGTGCCTGCCTGCCCACCCTGCTTTTGGCAGCACGTTCACCACCACAGGATTTTTTTTCTTCTTCTTCTTCCAATACGGTCAAGATGTGCTCAGGAAGATGTGGAGGTGGGAGTGATAGAAATGAGCTATGGCACAGGAGGCTGGAAGCAGGGCAGGGCTGTGCAGCCCACCTTTCATTATCGGCTGCTTTTAACATAGTGACTTCAGCAGGTTGGATGTTGATGCATGCATTGTCTGAAGGCCGCGAGCTGACGTCAAACGCATTCTCACATGAACACATGCATGCATACAGTTTCTCCCTCTCTCACAGGCACGCACACACCTTATCAGCCTCCTTTTCCATTAACACCAGAGTAGCTGCAAGCACCATCTTCTTTAATTTCTGCCAACCAGCTCCGCCTTCCCTAACATGGACGGTGTCATTAAAACATGATTAATTTCCTCTGAGGGGCATTTTCCTTCCTGCATACCATGCTAATATTATTTCAGCCTGATATGTATGCGCAGCCACATTTACTACATGAATAATAGAATTTAGTGATAGCAAATTCATATTACTGTTTGGCAAATCTGTGTCCTCAGGGCAAAAGGTGTGTATGTTATTGGGCCTCATTGACTGATTTGTGCATGGAAATGTTTCTGCCCTGCTCACATAATAAGTGCACACAGAAAATTACCATCAAATTTGTAAAGTGTGTGTCGTGGAAAATGTTGTGTATGTGTATGTTATTGAATCAGAGAACGCGTGCTTGATATCTGCGATCTGCCTGCTGCCTTTCCCCCGTGTCTCCACGAGGAAACCAATCACCTTGAGGAGGATCATAGCGATAGCGCTGAAGTTATTCCAAGACAAGAGCCTGGCCACCAATCTAAAAAAGCAGGCGAATTCTTCTGGTGAAGAAACTAAAATAGTGTCTGAGAAGGAGGAAAAGCACACCTTTCCGAAGTGTGGCATCGGTGAAAAAAATGAAAAGGTTTCATGTTAGAGTTGGTGCCTTACAAAGAGAGGGAGCAGGTGGAGAACAGCAAATGAGCGCAAGTGTCGTGAGCGTTAGAGGACCCAAAGGCAGAGAGGAGGCAAAAATTATTTAATTCAAAATGAGATTTAAAAAAACCTCTGAAAGAAGTCCAAGAGGTTAAAATATCAAAGTAGAACATAATAGAGACAAACAGAGACACCCCATAGAAACACTGAAGACACTAAAAACACAACAAGTAATAAACTCAAAACAGGAAGCAAAGCTCGGTAAAGAATGAGAAACTAGAACATTAACGCAATAAAAGATAAAAGTAGCCAGAACTCCAATAAAACAAGCAGAATTAAAGCCCAACGTTGCTGCAATGATGCTGAAATCAAATCAGGAATTCAAAACCAAGATAAGAAAACTTTAATTAAACCACAAATTAATTCCTCAGCAGTCTCCACTGCTTTGCTAAACAAAGTAACAGGAAGTAACAGGTAACTGCAGGTGTGTGAACCATCGCTCTGACCGATTAGCAGTGATGTGGTGACCAGAGACCATCGAAAGTCAATGACATCTGCGGGCAATGTATCCGCTGGTGACGTGAAGCAGGGTTAATATTCTCTCAACTTAGAGGCAAGCGATTGAAGCGCCTGCCAATGAGACCGAAGAATACCGATGATTGACACGAGAGGGCGGCAAATGACTTAGGGGGTTACCTAGGCAGCTGTGCTAGTGACCAACCGCTGGTGCAGCGAGCTCATCGTACATGTTATGCACAACATGTGCTAACCTTTAACCTGCACCTTTTTGGTCAGTATTTAGTGATTTTTTGTTGTTGTTTTTTTACATTAACTTGTTTGCACAGTTTAAGGACTGTTTGTGAATGAAGTCCATGAGACTAATAAACAGGGATGTGTCCTCCCCCCCCCCCCCCCTTTTATGAATTTGGTAAATATCGAAGCCCTGCCAGTGGCCATGATAAGTGCATGAATAAACTCTGTAATTACTTGCAACAATTACATCACCGCAGCCAGTCTGCTGCCATTCAGTCCCAAGGTTCAAACACACATACAGTCCATAAAGTATTGTTGTTTTTCTTCCGGAGCTACATTATTAAGGGTGATATCTATGATTAGTGAGTATTTTGTAGGGTGGCATCTGATTATTCCTTTGTTCTGTCATGTTCTTTCTCTTAGTACTTGAGTCTGGGAGTGGATCAAAGATGAAACTGCATATTGATTGCTTTTTCTCTGTCTGCTCGTTTTGCCATTGAGCGTACGGTTCTCTGTCCCCTGTTCTTTTTCTTTCCCTTATTTTTCTTTTTATCTCTCTCCTCCACTTCTCCCACTCTTTCATTACCCCCCGATCTCTGTCGCGAACCAATCAATCCCATATTCTATCTTTAATACGGTCTATCACAATTTTCTCATTATAATCAGAGAGTGATTGGATTCTGGGGTAAATGAGGGATTCGGAGAGGTAATTAGCAGACTAATAACTCCAAGTTCTGACATGCTGAAATAAGAGACGGATGGAGGGACTTTGAATCTCTCATATGCATAGATGAGAGGAAGAGGGGTGGAGGAAGAGGAAAATCAGCCTCTTCTGAAGGCTCTCTGCACAGATACATCAGTCACAAGTCCAATATTATTCTGTGGAAGTGGGAGGAAGGGATAAGTGTGCGTGAGAGTGGTTATATATTTGAAGAAGAGTCGGCACGTTTGTCTGAATGTTTAATTCTTCTGCTGGAGTTTTCTGAGGAGCGGAGTACGACAGTACAAACGTCTACTAAAATGGCACAGTCCACACAGAATGACTTTGTACAAATAAGAAGACATTTTCTAGGCTTCAGCCAATGAATGTGCAGAATCCTTTGGTTTCGTAGTCATGGCCACCCCACGCTCGATAAAGATGTCTCAGTTTATAAGATAATGTGGTGACGTTGAGAAGCTCAATTTGATGCTCCACAGCAGGACTTCACTAACCAGTGGGCGACTTCATTGTGGGTACGCCCGTTTTTAAAATAGGATCTATTGAACTCGCTGGCACTCTCGTTTGGATCCTGCCTCGTGTGGTCATTTGAGGAACTGCAGTTTTGGCCCTCATATTTACAGACCTGCGACCAGGTCATTCCGGTCCTAGTCTTTATGCTGCGATTTAGCTTTGCCAAATACATATAGCAGGAAATCAAACTCCTGTGAATCATGCATCTTTTCCAATAAAGGAATTGCTGTTAGGGCATAATTGTGTACCACATTTAAAAAACTTACAGTAGACTAAATGGTGGACAGAGAAGCGGACAGACCTGCACGTTTGAGAAGAAGTGCTTGTTTGATCAGAGCTGCGTCTGTCTGATTTTCTTAATGCCTGTCTCCTCAGGCATTGTGATACTGGCAGCTTTGTCTTATTACAGGATCAATGAAAAACAGCTCCAACAATTTCTGCATATAATGAAAAACGTGTTTATCTGATCCCTGATCAGTTCAGCCGCTGAGGGATCTTTGTGGGTGCGAGAGCACTGATTGCTTTGCGGGCGCGCTGTGACTTAGAGCCAGTTTGCAGAAGTAATTCTTCTTCTTTTGTTTCTGGCAGCTACCAAACAGCTTCAGGTTTATTACCGGCTCTTTCTGGACTGCAGGAGGGTTGACATTTATTTGCATGCTGGCCAGGCAAGCTGAGATGGATTGCAGTCAGATCTGAGATCTGATCAGCTTAAACATGCATATTCTATTTTTCCTAGTGTTGATTTTATCGTGATATTAGGTTGAAGCCCAGTAAAATGCAGCGCTTTTCTTTTCGTTGCAACACTGTAAGTGGTGTTTTTTTTTAACATATATGGTAAAAAACATTTCTTTTCATTGAGACTGGAATACCTACCTTGGTGACCTGCTGGCTTATTCCCTTAAATGTCTGGCATCTAGTTGGTCACATTATAAGACTCCATCTCATTCGAAAGGTTCAGAGATCAGATTCTGGCAGATGGCAAATTTTGGGCTATATCTGATGCCATGAAAGTAGAGATTATCATAAACACGATTGTGAGCCAGCCTATACTGTAGATAGGGATTATTCAGACTGCTATTTTTAGAAGATGGATTTCCTTCACTGCTTACGGTTAACAGACAGATGTAAACACAGCTGGGGTCCCTATAGGTGTAGTATAACCAGAGTTCAAAATACTTGTTCCTATTGCAGCATCTATGGTCCCATCATGAGTGTGAGAATTCAACCAACACAGAGGCTATGTAGATGCACTTGTATACAGTCCTCCAAAGAGCCACCAGGGCACAGGCTGATGCCAGTGATCCTATTTATAGACGGAATGCTGATTAGTTGAAAAGTTGGCTTGAACAGATTAGGAAGCGGCAGTGGAGGTAACCACAAAGAGCAAGAATCATCAATTCAAGATTATTGTTTTAACACTAATTAACAATCAGGAGAAACAACAGCTGGAACTCAAACAGGAGTAGGCCACACTACCTGTTATTCCAGATATTTGTGTCACTTGCCCTCTGCACACACACGGCTACAACACGTAGATGTGTTTTTGCAAAGTTCTGCTAGCACCGATGGACTACCAGAGCACTCTGATACTGGGTAATTTTGACTTCTTCAGAACCATACACTGCATGGATCTATGCGATGCAGCCTAATTATAACTGGCTCAGCAGATGCAGTGTGTGTGTGTGTCTGCACGTTAAAGGAATGTTTTCTTTTTCTTCATGCACTCTGTTCCCAAAGCGCAGCACGTGCTCTGGATGCTTAGGTTTATGTAAATATTGTCATGTTTAACACATTTATGTAACTCCAACAGACATTAGAACTATAAGTTCACATTTTTCCTCGGGGATGAAAAGTACCTTTTTACAGTTGCTTGGCTCCGCTGGCCTCAGGTGTATGTGTCCTGGCCAGCAGAGCGCGTGATTAGCCAGCGCTGCTGCTCATCCATCTTGGTTGGTGGAGAGGACGGGAGGGGTTAGGCTGACAACAGACCTGGCTGGCCTGGCCTCGGGATACGACTATGTCTCCATCCACCTACTGACCACACACACACACACACACACGCATGCGCACGCACGCACGCAACAACAGCAGCAGCTCCAAGCCTGTAGGTTAATGGCTTTGACTCCTGTCCACTCCATCTCTCCCTCTCTTTGTCTCCTCCTTTCTCTCCCTGTCATTTTGTTGTCCTACTCAAATGTTTGGTCTCTCCCTCTTAAGCACTCTGTGTCTTCATCACCTCCACATATCCACACATCACCTTCTCCTTCGGTGCCTTTCTTTTCCATTACTCCATTTGTTTCCTCCATTACCGATCCATCTCCTCATTAACTTATGCTAGTTTTCGCTCTCTCTCCCCCATCTCTCTCTGTCTTACCTGGAATGCATGTTGCATATGTATGAAGGACATGACAAAGTGCTGCCCTCAGCGCAAACACAGCCGGAGCGTCGAACCTATAGGATGCGGAGAGGAAGAAAGAAGAGAAGGAATGATGAGGAAGAAGAGGAAGATGTGTAAGGGAATGAAAGGGAGGCAGAACAAAGAGAGAGGAACTAGAAAGGAGGAGGGCGAGAAAACGTGACATGCTGAAATAGAGGAGCGAAAAAGCGATTCTATACTCGTGCTGTTCTCAAAAGGGAGGACCGCGTTGCCACATATTTTCTCACCATTATCCTCCTTTATCTTTTCATACTCCTGTCATGCAGTTTTTTTTCGGTGGCAAAACTAAAATGCTTCTCTTTGCTCGGTTTAATTATGGGATGCTGTCGACCATTATGTAACTAGGAGGCCTCTCGAGATAAATTATCATGCTCGCACGGATAACACACAGTTGGTTTTCACCATTCATATATTCATCACACTCTGCTGGTACCGGCACGAGTTCTGCTCAGCATTTATGAGTTTGGATCTGATTTTCAGATGTTACAAAAAAAAAGAAAAATCATTTTTTAATGTGACTTGTGTTGCCAGAATGTCCCAGCAGAGACACATTGTTCTGGAATTGTTTTTAAAACCACCTCCAAATGTGGTTTGAATTTTCAGTAGAATGCAATCTGGATACAATCTGAATTTGCCAAAAAATGAATTTCGGCTGCCAGTCTGACCACGGCCTGGCATACGCGCGTGAAGAACTGCAGCATTTACCACTTTTATCTTGATTTTCGTTCATGTTTCATCACGGCGGGCAGATGCACTTCAACCATATTCACCGTATCTCGTTTCTTCAATCCCGATTTTTGTAACAGTAGCTGAATGCAGTCCCAGCTGTTTTTATACAAAGCAGACCAGTCACAGGACTACCAGGGCTTTGAAAGTAGAGAGGGAAAGGAAGTAGAGCATGAAACAAGTTAGAGAGGGCCGTGCTTGTATTTGAAAGAAAGAGAAGAGAGAGAACGCTAAGATGATGAATGGCTAAAAGGGGAAAAGGCATGAAGAGTGGAGCGAGCGAGTAGGGAACAGGGAAGGGTTTTACTCACAGTTGTCCATTCACTGTCACTGTAGGTAGATTGCATTGCAGTTTTTAAGTCTTTCAAATGTGGAAAGTCTTAAAAACTGAAACGGCTTCATGTGCTTTTCGGCAGTGAGAGGCGAGCTCCGGCAGATCTGAAGTTATCATCGTCTTATTTGATAAAGAAGGAAAGGTCTGAAGTCAATTCGGGGAATTGGAGACCCTTAATATCCGCTCGATTTTTAACCAAGTGAGGAAAAATTGAGACGGGCAAAGATGCAGCTAGCTCTTTAATGAATGAATTATGTGTGGCGGTAATTCCTAAACAGCTAAAGTGATATTTTTCTTAAACTATTGAGTAAAAGCTGAACATCTGCACTTCAATCACATCTCGATTCCTTCATTTTAAGACCATTGTATGAAAAACTGCCCAGATCGTTGTGGATCCGAGTGTCAGCGGGTGGAGAGAGCTGTTCAAAAGAAGAGGTTTATAGCAACGATGAAGAAGAAAAACAGGAAGATGGGAGCAAATGAGGACGTAAGGAAAATTGTAAGGATGCAGGCAGGTCGTCGTCCCTCTTATCATCTCCAGCGATGTTCTACCTTTGGCCAGTTGCCAGGCAACAGCTTGCTTGACAACAGCTGAGGATGAGTTGATGTGGCTCTTCTGTCACAGCAAGCAAGGGCGGGATGCCAGTGTCAAACACTCCCTCCAATGCTGCACAAGGTCAATAAGAGGGTGCTCATCTTTTACCAGAGGGGGAACAGAGGTCATCAGCAAAGGCAGAGCGAAGAATCGCCTCATAACAGCTCCACCCGAGGAGGACGCGCTCATTGGTCCGAAATGAAAAGACACTCTTACACGCCAACACATGTAGCCACGCCCCAAAATGTGAGGAATCATTCTGCAGTCGTGAGAGTTTTTACTCCTCCCCACCGTTTCATGCTGTGCCTTTGAATAAGTGAGTGGCTGCGCATCCCCGCTGCGTGCGAGCCCACCTACCTGTGTTTTGCTCCTTTTTAGTCTCCAACCAGAGACCCACCACTGTTTACACCTGTAGCTTATGGTAATACTACCATTGATACACAAGCACAGATAAAAAACGTGCACGCACACAGAGCGAGCGCTGTCCGTGGGAGTTAAGAGAAAAAAAAAAGACTTCTTGTAGTGGCAGATGCGAGTAACTGAGTAGAAGAAAGGGAATGAAACATAAGAAGACATCTGAGAGGACTGAAATCTCTGAACATGTCGTCTGTTGTGGATTTGTTGTGCATAAACTCTCATGAGCTCAATAATATTTATTTTAGTGGAATAATTAAAGTAATCTTGCAGTTAAATGTGTCTAAATGTTACTGCCATGCCCAGCTACAGTACTTTAAGAATCTGCTGAGCTGTTTTAAAATGGGTGCTATTTATGGGGTGTCTTTCATAGCATTGAAACATGAAAGGGAGGTTTAAAAAATTTAAGCTAATCTGATTTGTAGACACAAGAAAGCTAAGTGCCGTCAAAGCAGTGGCATCGGGCTTGTAAATTCGCGCAGTAATTCTGCAATTTACCTAAGAAAATCCACAAGCTTCCGCTCTGAATTAAATATAATGTAATTTGTTTCAAATATCTTTTTACAGCCGGGAAAGTAATGGATCGCAAATGTATTCATTATTAATAAGAAGAATGTAAAGAACTTTAATATCCATGCTGCAGAGATTAAAAAAACAAACAGTATTTTACCTTTTTTTTTTCTCTCAAGGCCTTGTGTGAGTGTACGCACCTCCACACAGTCTATTCATCAGTAATGATGCAGTCACATTAGAGGGAAAACAGCGGTTGAGACCGTGGTGCAAAATGATTGCAACTGTGTGCAATGAGCTTGCGATGTTGTTGTTTTTTTGTTAAATGCAAAGTCTTTAAAGAAAAATAACCAGCTTTTGTACTCTGGATGTCCCAAAATACACAGTTTATTCCACACTCGAATGTAAAACTATTTTTTTGAGACTGAGTAGCTGCCATTATATTCATGTGTCAGAGAGGGCGTTTGGCAACAGTGGCTAAGCAAATAGGTATATTTGCATTATTTCACTTACTGCCCCCCCCATTTTTCAGCTGAAGGATGCCCCTAACTTTATGCCCTTTTTCACTCAGAAACAATTAAACTCAGATGAAGCATCAATCACAGCAGGGCTGAAACCTTAAAGGAAAATAAACAACAGCGAGGATGTCACCCTAGGAATGAATGTTCTCCTCCATTGTTCTCGCCAGTCATGCACTAATATGTCAGATTTCTCTGGCGTGTAATATTTTAGTGCGAGAATGTGTCGCTGAAACGCGTCATTCCTTTCGAAAGTTTCATTCGTCCTGGGCCGCCTGACCTATCACACGTGACGGATGAGAGGGGAAAGGGGGGGAAGAAAACCACGTTATTGGCATCTGTAATATCACTTCCACTCTGACTGTATATCCTTGTTTTTCTTGTCTGCTGCTATATGTTAAGCTCCACATGTGCTTGCTCAAACCCTCCCCTGTCATGTTGGCAGTAACAAATGGCAGAATGAGGAGTGTTCTGTTATGCCTGGCTGCCTGCTCGGCTTAAGCGAAATGGTGCATTCACAATAATGTGATAATACAGCTCTGATGAGCTGTCACTCAGACGCCTCGCTGCTGAACGAGATGACACAGACACAGTTTGTGCGCGCTTGCATGCCTGCGTGTGTGTATTAATATTAGGGTGGGTAAGGAGGAGGGAACAGGTGTGCGTCTTCCCTCATGTTTATGTAAATTCTTGCCTGCATGTGTCTGGTTTATCAGCAAACCTGTGCTGCGCTGCATTTTTTTACTTGCATTTTCCAGCGTGTATGCATCTGTGCGAGCACACGTGTGTGTGTGTATGTGTGTGAGAGAGTACCCGTGTGTGTATTGATATGGGTAAACACACTTTGTATGTGTGTCATTAATTTAGCAGAGCTCAGGAAGCGTCCAGGCAGGCCAGTCTGTTAGCGTAGCCGCTCTGCCGCTACTTATTAATCAACCTGGCAGACAGACAGTGGTGGCACTGCCCCTCTGCCTGCCAAATAGAGAGCTGGTCTCACTCTGATAACTTTCAACACACTGCAGCCATTGCTCTGAGGATGCCAAATTAGGAGCAACTTTGGCTAAGATAAGTCTAATAGTGTCATGCTGTGGGAGGGTGATAGAGTGTGGCTTGCCTAAAAGACTGATGGTTTTTGGTTAGGTGCTGCAAGGTGGGGGTTAAAAAGAAGAAAAAAGATTTTAAGGAAGTTAGCAGAAGAAAACTGAGGAATTGTCTTTTTTTCTAGATTATCCAGGGAGACTTCACACCGCACGCGCACTGTTTATGGAGACAGACGTGGGTGCGGGAAGTATCCACGCTTTAAGAAGAAGCGGATTCACTGAACGTTGGTGCACAGAGCAGCTTCTCTGCCAGCAGGAAAGATGATTATTTACAATATTCATTGATGTGCCAGTCCAGCAGAAGCAATGTCACTGCCAATCTTTGCTGGCACCACTTCCAGTAGGCACAAAAATGCAAATTGATCGCCCAAACTGTGACTTTGGACGGGTCAGAAGATTTAATCCCTTCGCTCTGTGCTGAAGTGTAAATAATTGTCAAAACCTCGAGTGCAGCAGAGTGGAATCTGTAAGTGTATTTGTTAATTTGGTTCCTTTATGGTCTGCTAAACTTAAAGACTTCTTAGCTTGGTTTCTGATGAATGTTTAATGGAAATTTAAAATCATCTGAATAATGGACATTTATGGTGTACAGAATCATCATCAAGTGTTGTGCGTGAAATTTTTACAGAGTGAAGGCTTTTTAGGTTACGCCTATTTATGCCGCATGAATTATTCATCGAAGCCTCGGACGTCCTTCGTGACGATGCGTCTGTAGATTCGTGGTATACGTATGTGTTGACTTTGACTTACTTCTCTCTTTCACTTCCTTTCTGTCTCGCTCTGTTTCACTACCGTTCTTTAACTATACCGATGTTTTACATAAGCAAGTAAAAAAAATCTGTGTCAGGCATGCTGATTGGCCAATTCTGGCCAGTGACGGTGATTCAGCCAATCACAGTGAGCACTCACTTCTCCTGGGATGCTAACTGGCTGAAGCTAACCCTAAATCCCCTTTGAAGTAGTGTGAAAGTTTGACCTCAAAGATACGAGGCTGCTTAATGAAAGTCACGCAAGGAGAATGCAGGTTGTGCCGTAAATCGTACATCAGTAATTTTATGCATTAAAAATGTCCAAAAAAAGTTGAGTGTTTTTTAGTGTTTGACCATTATGTAAACATATCTGACTGGCTCAAATCATGGCTGTGCTCGCAGTGTTCACCTTTTCACTCACTCACCGACTGTGGAGTGCTTGCTTTGTGCATTGGACTCACCGGGGAACAGCGCAGACCTCTTTTGATGGGTTCTGAACTCAACACTGAAAGAAAAATTTCCAACACAATTTAACTTACTTCAGCTGTGCTGCATCGTCCCACACACGCCTCTCCTTTGTTATTGCAAATGATTGTGCAAGTATTTAATAAGCTAGCTACATAACAGTACATCACTAATTTTTACAGTTGGGACTCAGCAGCTGAGTGTCAGATATGGTTTTGGTGAGTTACTTCAGGTTCAGGTTTTAAGAAATAAATGCCCGTGATTTAATTATCAGTCTGGTGTGTGTGTGTGGGGAGGCCACAGTCAAGGATTGAGGAGAGACAGGTGAGCCATTTCACACATACAACAACAGAACAATTTAGCAGAACCGTAGGTCACTGGTCACTAATTCGAGTAGGCGAAGTCATTCATCGCTGTATGTGAAATACGCTCTCCTGCTGGTGCAGTTGACATTCTTTGTCTTAATGCTGGGAGCAGTAAATAAACTCCCTGGTGTGTGAGCCTCTCATCAGTGCTGGTGAGAGAGTGGTGCTGTGCTTTTGGCTTTTGGGCCACACAGCACGCATTATGGAGGGTGGGTAGCATTACCTTAATGGGTGCACATTAACCCCCTTCCCTGCCCCGCAGGTGGGGGGGTATCTGTTATTGTCAGTTACACAGGGGGATGGCGGGGACGATTGGATTATGGGGAAGATCAGCAAACTCCAGTGTGCATTCTGCATCACATTCCTGACATTTCTTATCTCTGTTATTGTTTTACTGCGCAACGACAGCGATCGCACAGTAGAGCTACCCACCACTCGCATTTAATACTTTGCGACTCAGAGTCTGAACCAAAACCCCGCTGACCTTTCAGTATATACAATAGGATTGCAGGGGGATGCATGAGACATATAAATGTAGGAGGCATCTCGGAGCTTCCAGAGAGGGAAAAAAGCTGCAGTAGCACAGACCGTGCTGGGATTCTGGCATTTTAGCCACTTTCAGAATCGGAGGTCACGTTAAAGACTTTTCCGAGGAAGAGTCCGCATCCGCCGACTGACTGATAGCTGAGTGTGTACTGGGAGGGATGAAACTGTGTGAATAGCAAGCTGTTTAATGAGCCTACTTTGTATTCATACTGTGACTTTATTCTTTCTCCATTATGAACTGCAGTCAGGATGAAGTTGGAGCATTATGTTTGTTCTTTGGTCCCATAAAAAACTGACTTTCTTGTCTTGAAAATTCGTACTAGGCTTCGCCAGTTAAAAAATAAATCAGTTTTTAATAAGAAAACATGTCCTCTAGTTTCTCTCTAATTTGCTGAAATATATGTCATTGTTTTTTTTAATTACTGTTATCTGCTGTCTGAGCTAAATATGCTTTATCGGGACTATAGTGGCGCTACAGATCAATAAGAATTCAGACTTCGACAAACCACAATTCAAAACAAACAAGAAGCATTGTATTACCGTCATGCTGTTGGAGCACGTGCGGGTTAGGACTGCATGCTATCACGTTTCAAAAAAATGACATTCAGCTGTCAAAATAATATTTGATTGTGGAAGAAAAGGAAAAAAAAACAACTCTGTACAACCAGAAATGTTGTTAGACACAGCGCTGCTGGGGGGTGGTGCCGCATGCTGTGTGGCAAAGTTGGAACAGCTGTGTGGCATAACTGCAGGCTTCAGATGTACTGCTGCTAGTGTGAGGAGAGAAAGCGGTGAATAATTAGTCAATATAATTAGGGAACATAATTGGACGGATATCAACTGATTAACTCGAGATAAAATCAGTTATTTACCTGGTTTCATTTACCTGGTTGTTTTTCAGCATTTTTTTTAACTTCTTTAGTTCAGACATTTTTAGTTGGGTATGATAAAAGGTTAGCTTATATATATATATATATATATATATATATATATATAATATTTATATA
>JAVDPK010002859.1:44295-58501 GCA_034780415.1 Cichlasoma orientale
TGTGTGTGTGTGTGTGTGTGTGTGTGTGTGTGTGTGTGTGTGTGTGTGTGTGTGTGTGTGTGTGTGTGTGAGAGGCACCAGGCAGACGTCTGACTTGTCTCTAATTTTGACTCATTCTGTCTGTGTAGATGTGCCTTGAAAACAAATGTGTTGTCAAAGCTTGAATGAGCATCTGTGCGCTGGTGCTGTGTCACACACATTTAGCACAATGTCTATAATTACTACTGATGTCTGTTAACCCTTCATATTAACTCTGACAACCCACAAACCTTCCTGTTGGTAGGTGAGCATCACTATCTGAGTTTATACATACATATGTACAATACAGAGCCTGGTAGCTCATACTTAAACTTAAAAGTGGGTTCTCTCCAGGTACTCCAGCTTCCTCCCACACTCCAGGAGAACTCCCCTGTGTGATCGCTGGCATTGTAACCCATTAAGCTCTGCTAACCCCCGTCTACTCTGGAAGGGTTTTACACAGTACTGCAACAGTCTTATTATAAGTTAAAAGAAAAAAGCAATAAACATTTTGAAGGGAAAGTTCTTTGTGATGATACAGTAGGTCATGGTGTGGTTAGCATAGCTTTAAAATATGAGGGTATAAATAAAGAGGAAAAACAGGTAAACATCTCAAGATTCCCTTAATAACATCTAATAACTGCAGTGAAAGTAAAGTTTAACATGTTCCCTGTTTAAAGTAAAATCTTGCCCATAACAAATTAACACGTTGCTCAACACTTATTAAATAGTAATAAGAAGTTTATTGAGGAAAATCTCTAACTGGTCTTGTAGATGCTGACTATGGAAAATAAGGCATTAATGCTTTATAAAGAGCAGTGACTGATGAAGAGCCATTGTGCTACTAATATGCTATTAAGCAGCTGGTACAGTAAGTTGTGGATTTATGTGCATTGATGTGAAATGTTGTCTTTTCTTCACACTTCTTCCTCTTTGTGCACGTATTAAACCAACACATGAGCTCCAGAGATGTCTCTAATTATGTTTTCTAACTTGCTGCATTTCCAGCATTAATGCTTAGCCCCACTGATTACAGTCCAGCTCCTACATGAGCACAGATAGAAAAAATAAAGTACTGCAAAACGACCTTAAGAATTGAATCCACTGTTAACCCCCCCCCCCCTTTTTGTCTTGTTGCTGACAACCGACCTCACCCAGTCCCTCACTGTCACCTGTCTGTTCTCATGCCTCCGCTTTGTCATCACCCCATCGTCATCTTCCTCTTCATCAGCATCTAATGGTGTTACATCAGTGCACTAGACGCCACCTGTCTGTCATGCCTCTCCCCCCCTTCTCCCCTCCGCCAGGGATATCAGGTAAGGAGTCTGTCATCCTCACACTTAAGGGACACCAATCATGTCAACAACACAGTGTCACAAATCAGGTCTGACATCAGAGGCTTGCAGGATGGATAGCAGGATGAAAGTGGCAGGTAGGGGTTGTTAGTGATACTGATGTGAAGGTTAGCGGGATGTGGAGGACAGTAATCAGTATCCATGCACATTTAAGAGGAGGGAGACAAGGACAGGATGAAAAGCAGGCGAATATATGCTGAGGTAATAATGTTGAAGAGGAGAAAGAGGGAATAAAATGCTTTGAAATGGAAAATATGAAAGAAGCAGCAGCAGGCAGATAGAGCAAGGCATCAAGCAGGGAAGGCAAGAGGCATTAAGGGGTGACAAAGAAACTGATTTTGAAGACGAGTAAAATATACCCTCTCTATCTGTCTCTCTGTCTCAGTGCAGATATGTAGGTATAGCTGCTTCCAAGCTACTTCTTACTATAATTGATTTCCCAGGGAAAGGAGGCTCTGCAGCTCTGCTTAATAATTAACTGACCAATCTTTGGCCCAGGAGAGGGGAGAGAAAGAAAAAAGGGAGCGCAGGAGGAAATGAGAGAGAGCCAGGCGGCCCCCTTAACGAGCCACTTGAGTGGTTTAAACAGCACAGGACAGCCAGAACTAAGGAGGCAAAGAGAGAGACAAAGAGGGAGAAATACAGCCAAAGAGACGCTTGGAGGGGAGGAAAAAAATCAGCCGGCACAAGAAAAGGAAAAATGGATCTTTTGACATCTCAGATGAGCTTATTCCCAGTCCTGTCTCCACTTTTTGGTGCTATAGCCCCACAGCATGCTCTGCCAGTGTTGCTCTGGGTCTGTAGTCCCGTCCTGTATCTGCTAACTTTTCTCTAGTGAGAAACGTGGGATGAGGGGGGGAAAAATGTAGTTTTGAAGAAGTTCTTCACTGGAAAGTTATGTGATTTATACATCAAGCATCTTCTCTCTGCCCTGTCCTATTCACAAATCAGTCTTTTTATGCAGAGCTCCATCCTGCCAGTACAATTTATTTCAAAAAATTTGGAAAATGCACAACCTCACCGAACTTCTACCGTGTTTCTGAGATGAAAAGAGGCCCTCTTTCCCATGTGTCCTTTCAGGTCTGTTCCACAGAGCCATAGCGCAGAGTGGCACCGCTATCTCTAGCTGGTCCGTCAACTACCAGCCCCTCAAGTACACCAAGATCCTGGCCCGGAAGGTGGGCTGCACCTACACGGAGACGGCCGACCTCGTTGACTGCCTGAGACGCAAGAACTTCAGAGAGCTGGTGGACCAAGACATCCAGCCGGCCCGCTATCACATCGCCTTTGGCCCTGTTGTGGATGGAGACGTAGTGCCTGACGATCCCGAGATTCTCATGCAGCAGGTGAGGGTCGGGCAGCAGCAGCAGCTGCAGATCTCTATTGTGTTTTATTATGCAAGCAAAGCGGAGAGAACTCATTGGACGAGTGGTGACGCGTGTCAGCTGGTGTGAACTCCCACCTTACCGAAGTGTAAAGCAGTGAAAAAGAAGTGCAGATGTGCATTATCTGGGTGCTATATTCGAGACACATCCACAAGTTTCTCTTCTGTTGTTGACAAACAAAACTTTATTAAAACTCAGTACACAGCAAGAATGGCAAAAGCCAAACTGAACTAACTGCAACAATGAAGGCTGGAAAAAGACAGAGGAAGGAAGTAAACACGACTACAAAAAGTGGCCACCAAAATAAAGCAGAAAGCAACAACACAGAGTGGCAAAAACAAGAAGTTCTAACAGAATCCTGAGGCAATGAGCAGTGATCCTCTAATTCAAAGCACCGTGCGCTCTCAGAGCGTCTGCCTACGTTTTCAAAGATCAAGTTTCTCTTCTCAGTTCAACAGGGATGTATTAATGATAGAGTATGTTACAAGAGTTTATTCTTTTTATTATTCTTTTTTTATTCTTCCACCCTGTAGCCTTTGGGCTTTGAATCCAATTTTGTGGACTGGAAATAACCTACTGTATGTTGTCACAACCTGCTTTTATGTACAGGGGCATATTAGGACCACCAAAGGTTAAAAATAAAAAGGAGAGCCGGGCAAGTGCAGGTAAAATGTATTATTGTTATTTTTCTTTTAATTGAAAAAAACCTCACATATTTGATCTCCTGGGCTCAATAACTCATGAGAAATGTGATTAGAACACCAACAGCACCTCTTACAAGCTTGTTTTCACTAAAATGAGCCGTCCGCCGAACTGGACCGACGCCTCTGGCCTCCGTGCGCCGTGGACGAGCGTGCGGGGACCGTTTTAATCTCAGGATTTTTATTTTCTTGATTAAATAACAGCTAAATTAAAAAATAATAATAACAGCTTAAATCACAATTATTCATTTGAAAGTCATTTTGTGAGACAATGGAAGTCTCTTACTTAATGTGAAAGGGAAAAAAAATAACAACTGCAGTGACATGTTGTATGTGTGAGGAAGAAGCGTGACTTTTGCAGCTGCTTTATTAATAGGCTGCCAGACTCTCCTATAAGATCCCCTAAATAATTCATAACTGCAAGAAATAATTAGAGGTGAGCATGAGACGCTTTCTCTGCCTTAATTGACACTGTAGAGTTTTAAAAGATCAGCCTGCAGCTCTGTTTTAGAACCAACATGTGATGAAGCTAATGGGATGGATTTGAAAAATTACATTACGGAAGAAATTATATCATCTGCTTATTATTGCAGTATTAAAGCAGAAAACTATTTCTTGCCCCCCTTTTTTGAACTGAGCTTATAGTAGGGGTTTCACGCTAACAGCTATTCTTGTTTTACTGAGAAATTAAATGCTGCCTATTCTCCAATCAGTTTTTTCAGTTCCATTTCTGGTTGCAGATTTCTGATCCATTGTTCCAGCACTCAACATGCACTCCCTTCTTTCCTCCACCAGGGGGAGTTCCTAAACTATGACATCCTGATAGGAGTGAACCAAGGAGAGGGGCTGAAGTTTGTGGATGACAGCGAGGACAACGACGGCATCTCAGCTGCAGCATTCGACTACACCATCTCTAACTTTGTTGACAACCTCTACGGATACCCGGAGGGTGAGCAATACCAACTCCATACATTTTATGGCCGCTGCCTTCTGTCAGATAGCTGGAGTTTTTCTATCTGCATTTCTTCCTCTTTTTTTTTTTTGCCTTAATGTTACCATTAATTTTAAAAAAAAAAAAAAAAAAAACAAGAACATCAGCAACTCTGAAACTACGGCTCCCTGTGGAAATGCATTTAAAAACATTACGCTGCTAAAGAATGAGAAGCAGTAAAATGTGAGCCCAGTGAAGTGCATCAACCGGGACAAGCATGCTAAAGAGATTGCCTATCATCCAGATTATCTTACACCATGGTGGGTCTGCGCCTTAACCTTTGAGGCTCTGTGGGCACTAATGCTGTCGCTCATCATCCCCCAAGCAGCCAGCGCCCAGTCACAGCGTTGTTGTTTCTAACAGATCAGCCTGCAAACCCCTCACAGCGGACCACAGTCATAACACAGACATGTTTGGATAATGCAGTCACGCTCCCTCTCTAGCTCCTGCCACTCATTCTGTTATCTGAGAGGCTTTTTTTTTTCCTCTTCTGCTCTCTCTCCTCTCTGTCTGTGTATCTCTCACTGCCTTGCTGTAATTCTGGTTAATCTTACCAACGTGTACTCTGGTTTCATATCTTCTTGACTGATCTCTCAAAAACTGCTGTTACTTTACTATTAACAAATTTTCACCTTTTTCTTTCTCCCTCGTCCATTTTTCCCCTCCTGTGCTTTTCCAGGCAAAGACATCCTGAGGGAGACCATTAAGTTCATGTACACAGACTGGGCAGACAGGGATAACGGTGACATGCGACGGAAGACTCTGCTAGCGCTGTTCACAGACCACCAGTGGGTGGCGCCAGCTGTGGCCACTGCCAAACTCCACGCTGAGTTTCAGTCCCCGGTTTATTTTTACACCTTCTACCACCACTGCCAGACCGAGACGCGACCGGAATGGGCCGACGCGGCGCACGGGGACGAGATACCGTACGTGTTCGGCGTACCGATGATCGGTGCCACGGACCTGTTCCCGTGCAACTTCTCGAAGAATGACGTGATGCTGAGCGCTGTGGTCATGACTTACTGGACCAACTTTGCCAAAACTGGGTAGGCCTCATGTCACAGTAGTGTGGACTGTACACTCTGCTGTCCATTCTCTTTTTGCTCTCACATGTGACTGCAGGGTTATCATGCAAGGGTGTACTGTTTTAGTTTTAGACTTTGAATGTCTTTTCAAGGGTTTGTTTCCATTTTCTGATGGTTTAGGTAAACTTCTTTAAGTCTGGTAACATGTCATTCATTTTAAGCTATAGAATACAAAGGCAGACGAGCAGAGACCCATTCTCTGTGCACGTGCATTAAGAGTAACTCCAGATAAGATCAGCACATGTGTGGGAAATCACCATATTGCATGATCAATGTGTTAGGCGATTGGAAAATAAAATTTATGCTTCATTTTCAGATTAAACCCTTCCATGCTGAGTGGGCGACACCCACTTTTTTGGGAGGCTTGAGCACTAAAGTACCTTTACCCCTGATTATCTAGAATCTGATCGATTGATCCCATGATTTTTACAATTGCAAATGATGGGCCATATGGGTGATCTACGTAACTGGCAAAAAAAAAGTGAGACCTTCATGCAGATCTGCAGCAGCTTCACCTGGATTCACTCCATTCATTGACTTTGGTCCTGCAAGGAGGACAGTATCTCACGCCTTCTTACAGGTCCCACAGATTTCTTTATTTCCTCTTAATCAGTGTTGGATGGATATTACAAATCATCCAAAAGAATTATGGGTACGCTCAGCAGATTAAAAGTAGGGTCAGATGGTGTGGTCACTGAACTTCAGGCCACGCCCACTAAAATCTGCTTACACTCTCAAGTCCGCTTAAAACATATAAAGATACATCAATATGTCCAGTTTTAGTTCCTATCAAAAAATGTGTGGGCATTCACATTTGATCATTGCCTCGAAATACAGAATGCAGAAATAAAGGTGTGAAAGTTTGAACTTCATGCATTTCCGTTAAGTCTGTGAAGAAAATACTAAATTAAACCATCACTTAATCTGAATGTGCCAAAAATTGCTAATTCAAGCACAAACATTTCTGTTTCTACAGAACATCTTCTCTGTCTGGCCGTCATGACATTTCTTGCGATTACCTGTAAACAATTATGAACACGATGAAGAACGCACACCGACAGACCTGCGATATGATGCAAACAGAAACAGGCTAGTTTAATTCTCTTGTGGCCTTGAAGAACTGAACAAACTGGATTAGCATCCAGATTCTGGATCACCCAGCTGATCTTAGATAGTATAAAAGTTGCACAGAGAATGGGCCTCCTGTTTGTGTTCAGTGTGTTGATGTCATCTCATCTGTTACTTATAAGATGGAATAAAACTTTGAACTGAAACATTTAATCTTTATGCTCCACCAGGGACCCCAACCTGCCCGTCCCTCAGGACACCAAGTTCATTCATACCAAGCCCAACCGCTTTGAGGAGGTCATCTGGACCAAGTTCAACTCTAAGGACAAGCAGTACCTTCACATTGGCTTAAAACCCCGTGTTAGAGACAATTACAGAGCCAACAAGGTGGCCTTTTGGCTGGAATTAGTCCCCCATCTTCATAGTCTACACGAGGAGCTCTTTCCCACCACTACCCGCTCACCGCCGGGCTCCGGCTCTGGCACCAGCCGAACTTGGCCGAAAAATCAAGGTCCTCGAACCACTCGTCATCCTTACCCCACCTTCCCGTCAGAAACTGAGCCTGATGGTTCGGAGCGTCCGCCCCAAGACCTCTTTCCCGGAGACACCCGTGACTACTCCACTGAACTGAGTGTGACAGTTGCAGTCGGAGCCTCACTCCTCTTCCTCAACATCCTGGCTTTCGCCGCCCTTTACTACAAGCGCGACAAGCGGCACGAGATGCGACGGCACCGGCTGTCTCCTCAGCGGGGCGGCCCTGCCAACGACCTGGCTCACAGCCAGGAGGAGGAGATCATGTCCCTGCAGATGAAACACTCGGAGCACGATGCTCACCACGACATGGAGCCCCTACGGCCCCACGACATTCTGCGGCCCGCCTGCCCACCCGACTACACGCTGGCGCTGCGCCGCGCCCCCGACGATGTGCCGCTGATGACACCAAACACCATCACCATGATCCCCAGTACCATCACCAGCATGCAGCCCCTTCATGCCTTCAATACATTCCCCTCCACTGGCCACAACAACACCCTGCCCCACCCTCACTCCACCACCAGGGTATAGTAGGGACAGTACCGACACAGCGCCATCTAGG
The DNA here is from genome assembly GCA_034780415.1 of Cichlasoma orientale. Lineage (NCBI taxonomy): Eukaryota > Metazoa > Chordata > Actinopteri > Cichliformes > Cichlidae > Cichlasoma > Cichlasoma orientale. Next base: position 51,995 of record JAVDPK010002859.1, read on the forward strand.
GACCAGGAATACTGGCTCTGCTACCGCTCTAGAAGGGAGGCCTCTGGATGTGGGCCTTCGTTCTGTTCTCTTATTCTCTTGTTTCTTCAAAAGCAACTACACCTGCTGCATCACCTGCTGTAAAACTTGGCAGCTCCCTCCACTGGTGGCATTTGGAGATGCAACTGAAGCATACAGCAGCAGATGAACAGTTTGGGGGTGACTTAGATCTTTCAAAGATACTGTTTTCAAAGTAAGTCTGCTGTTTCCAGACTTAAGGCCTCCAACATTTGTCTAAGGGACGAATGCTTTCTTGCTGTTTTCTCTTTTTTACTTTGGTGTCATCTCTTTTCTGTCCCCGTGTGTTACGTGCGCATATGCTTCTCTTTTCTACATCCGTGTTTTATTACTGATCTCTTCCTCTCATTTGACACGCCCCCCCTCTTGCTCTCCTCCTCTGAAAATTCACAATCTACTGAGCAGTCGCAGGGGGCATAGAGGCATACAGTAAACATATAACTATAAAAACACTGATATCTTTCATTCTACCAGCATTTTTGGTGCCAAGTAAGTACTACTGTGTTTGCTTTCTCATCGAGGGAGAAGAAAACAAAAGAAAATAGAGTATTCCTATTTACTGTCAACTAACAGAGGCTGTATGACCTCGTGACAAAGTGCCAAACCGGCCCTCAGTTGTGTTTTTCTCTTTCATCTTCTCTTTTTTTTCAAGCATTTGTTTAATTGTTGTTTTTTTGTGGAAAGAATTTTTCTGAAAATATAGATATAGAGAAATGATATTATATATAGTTCTATATAAAAATGTGTACAAAGGAGAAAGTATATAAAAGGGTTTTCTCAGTGGGGATCTATGCATGAATTATTTTTAAAGATGGGGGAAAGGACACTGTATCTGTCAATGCACGTTTCCCCAAATCTAAACGAGTCATATCAGCCCATGTTTGATACGTCGGTCTTTGTTTTCTCCCGCAGAATAAGAGCATCACAGGAGCCCCTGAAGTCACTCAGCAAACGATCTCTCCCGACACTCACTCATTGAAAAGGAGCCGATGCCAAAAGTCGTAGAAAATGTTTGAATCGGATTATTCGCGGCGTCATTTACAGCCCTTCGTCTCACCGCAACTGCTTTTTCTTTCTTTTTAGGGTACATGAGGTAAACATCGGTTGCTGTACTTGGTCGTGCAGAATTATTTTTCTATTTCAGTGGGAAACAAAGCAGAGACTGATGGCCTCTGCTCCTTTACACCTTCCTACTGCTGTCTGCCCCCTTATTACAGGCGTGTGCCCGTAAGAGCGGTCGCTGCCGTGTGAAGGTGATTGCAGCGCTGCGTCACGTAAGCGTAGGTGGGCCCCGAGTTAGACAACAATAAATAGAAAAGCGGAAAGGCCGGATCAAGCCAATAGTAAAAACTCAGACTCCAGCACGAGCTCCTTCCTGCTGCTTAACCAAACACCTTTCTCCATGTCATCGCCGCTCCCTCCTTTCTCCTTTCTCCATCATCCGCCACCTTTGTATCTAACGCTGGCCCCCCGTATTGATAATCATGCAAATTCCAAAACACCTGACGTCACTGTGTCAGCACCGTTCCTCACTATTTCTGACCTCAGTTCAGCTCTGCCATTATCGTCACATTCAAGGGTTCGTCCGCGAGCCCGGAGATGTTCTGTGAGCTCATCGGTTGTAAATTAAACTCTAAGCACACTGAGGGTAACCGGTGGGCCGTCACGGCCTGCAGTGCAGAGCTGCAACATGAAAAGGGGGGCTTGGATGTCCTGAACAGGGTAAAAACAACACAGTTGATGAGTTCTGTTTGTGATTCTGCTCCTTCCTTCCTTCCTTCCTTCCTTCCTTCCTTCCTTCCTTCCTTCTGGTTGAGATGACTGCAGCTCAGCAGCGCCCCCCTCTGATTCAATGATGAAGATGTCAAACATGATGGCTAATGCAGTCTGTAAACTGAACTGAAGTGCTGCTGTTTGAGCCCACATGGTAGCTTAGGTTCAGTATGGGAGAACTTAGTCACCGGTGCTGTCTTTGCTTGTGCTCTAGCTTTAGCTTCTTTGATTGTTTGTTTTCTATTTTATTACTGCCTAAAGGGGTGGTGGGGGGAGGACCGGAAGGGGAAACACATTCTGTCAGAGATTTTGTAAGCCCGCTGGAAGGAAAATGTGCACAATGTAAATCATAAAACAACTAACTGGGGTGTGCTGCCTGAGGATCAGTGCTGTGGACCAGATGAGTGACAGCAGCTGTGGACACTGGACAAAGACTCACAGCCTTAAATTTAGGAATCACCACAAAATAAGATGATCTGTGAGAAAATGAGGGAATCAAAGGTATCTTTCTACCGACAGTGTTCAGCAGAGGGACAGCCGGCCGATGTGTCTACAGGGGGACTGATGTGTCCATATGAACCCTTTTGTACTCGCCCCTGTGTGTAAGGAGGCGATGAGGGGTTGTGAAGTTAACCTCACCACAACACAGCTACGACGGAGGAGAGAACAGAAACGAGCCGCTTCATTTGGCTTCTGTTCTTTCTCCTGGTCTGTTTTATAAGCTAACACTGGAGGGCGCCATTGTGGCAGATTCAGTGCTCACTCTGATGTAACTGGACAGAGAAGAAAAAAACCAAACTGGGCATCAGGATGGAGACAAAACATCTGGAGGAGGATCAGAACTGTACATTTTTAAGTGTAAGAAACAAACAGACAAAATATTTGTAAATATTAAGTTTCTTGTTTATTTTTTTTGTTTTGTTTTTTTTTGAGTGAATGAATGATATGCTTATTTTGTGATGACTAAAGACAACAGGTGCAGTTTGTAAGATGAAAATGGAAAAAAAAAATACACGGCCATTAGCTCGAGGGTTCGGATTAGTTGATGCTTCCCACTGATCAGTTCGCGTTTATGTTTATTTTTGTCACGATGCTGCTTGTTATCATGTGGCCATCCTGTAGCATCATGATTCCCAACGGGAACGTCGCTGTAGCAGAAGTCATTCCCACTGAAGCCCCCCTCACGATACAGAGATGCTGTTTGTTAGCATTCGCTGGTTTTCAGTGAGAAGCACATTTTCTGTACGTTTCACATCTGTTGTTTCATTTCCCCAGCCTTAGCCAGCTTTTATTTTGAAATCTATCTCGTGATCCAAGATGAATCTGTGCTGCGTGATGCGTGTAACATCAGAGTGATAAAAGCCAGCTTTGCCTTTCAGTGATTCACAGCAAGGACACAAATGACCCTGAACTGGGACTAAAAAAAACAAACAAGTCGGTTAAACGTTAGCTCACTGAACATGTAGCAGTGTTTACATGTAGCCTGTGTGTGTGTGTGTGACAGACGCCAGGGCTTTGATACCATAAGATGCCTCATATCCTCACAGACTCGTGGGATCACACAGGTGGTCCGACACCTTCATTTCACACTGTGCTGTCTGTCGTGTTTCTGGCGCAGTGATGTGATGTAGCAGAAAAATAGTTTGATGCTCTGAAGCGCAGAGGGACGGGTGACACGTGGAGGAAATGATTAAAGTCTGTCACACTCTGGACGTGTGTGTGTGCGCGCGCGTGCGTGTGTTCAACAGGGGTTAGACCCACACTTGGTCTTTTGTGCAGCCTCGTGTTGCAGCTGGATCTGAGTTTATTTCAACACTCAAAAAGTGTCAGCCAAGCGAAACGAGGCGACTTCAGACGTTATTCGGAGGTCTCGTGTCAGGTCACGTCCACGGTGTCAAACACGCGTAAAGACGGCGGCACGTGAAACCCTCAGCTTGGTCTCTGTTGCAAATGTGCACCTGTTGTCTTGTTTCTACTTTCTTTGTTGAGCTCAGAAACCCAAGACTTGAGATGAAGAAAAATGTTAAATAATGGAATAAAAAAAAAAAAAAAAGATGATTATTAAAAAAAAAGTAAAGTAAAATTATATAAATAAATGAGGTGATGATATTTCTGTTTACTTTAGAAGTTATTATACACTGTATGCTGTGATTCTGATCTGGGAAACATTAAAGACATTCATAGCCAGGCTGCTGACTTTGTGTCTTCATTCAGTCACCTAACAGAAGTACAGTGCAGTTAAAGTGTTTTATTTCCTCATTTGATGGTCTGATGTTTCAGATCATACATTTTAATATGAGACAGAGAAAACTGAGTAAATGCAAAATGCTGTTTTTAAAAACTATCCAAACCTACCCAGCTCTGTGTGAAAATGTAATTGCCCCTCAAGCTAAAAACTGGCTGTGCCACCTTCAGTAACAAGAGCTACAACCAAGAGTTTGTGATAACTGGGAATGAGTCTTTCACATCCCTGTGGAGGAAATTTGGCCCACTCTTCTTTACAGAATTGTTGAGGGTAGTCTCCAGCATCCCGGTGACCCTGGATAAGCAGAAGAGGATGGATGGGATGGTGGGCACATTGTGCACACACCTTAAAGTGTGAAGCCGGTCTCGTTAACTTCCTTTTTCCAGGAAAGAGAAATGTGTTTTACTTCAACTGTAACCTGAGGTGGGGCCACAATCTCAAACACGATTTTTAGCTTCCCTCAGTTAAATTATCACAAGATATTTCAAAATGCTCCAACCATTGAAACGAAAGCAAAAGCAAATCAAGCGCTCCCTAAATCACTGCTTGATCATCTGCATGCATGTGCCAATCACAGCTGTGCACAGCTCGAAGGTTCCTGGGCGATCTGGATGAGTAACATTGCTGCAGGTTCAAAGACAGACGTACAACAGAGTTCAAATGTGTGCACAGCAGAAGACAAAGAGCAGATTGTTGCTGATTGTTTGGAAATGCCTCCGATTTGGCAAAAGTGATGACCACAGTGTAACGTGGAGAGGGATCTCACAGCTGTCGTCTGATTTGCTACGAGTGATGTTCACATCCATCATGCAGGTACAAAGAACGGCGAGGAAGACTCTTTATTATTTGTTTGCAAAGATTAACTGATAAAGATGAAAGAACAGGCGTGTAGCACAATGCAAAGGTGAGAGCAGTGCACTCTTTACATGACAGTGCAATAAAAGCACTTTTTTGTCACTAAAATCAGTGAATATTTGTAACCAACAACAGTGATCTCAGTACTGGCCAAAATAATGGTGATAATCATTTTGGCCATAATCGTGCAGCCCTGACCTGAATGGAAGATACTGGATGGACTATCGAAAATCAATTAATAATAAATGTTACTATAATTGTCCCAAGCGGTTTCTTTCTGCGGTTTCTGTGACAGCGTTAATTATTATTGTCTGTCTGTATTTCCCATGCAAATGATATGAATAGCTTTTCTTTTGAATAAAACAGAAGGCCTGGGCTCGATTCCACCTTGGACCGGGCCTTCTGTGTGGAGTTTGCATGTTCTCCCCGTGTCTGCGTGGGTTTCCTCCCACAGTCCAAAGACGTGGGGTTAGGTTAACTGGTCACTCTAAATTGCCCATAGGTGTGAATGGTTGTCTGTCTCTCTGTGTTGGCCCTGCAACAGGCTGGTGACCTGCCTGCCTCTCACCCTATGGCAGCTGGGATAGGCTCCAGCCCTGGATTAGTTACAGATTAACAGTGAGTGTTACATAGATCTTACACTTATTTAGAAAAAAATGTAGATGATTTAGGATAACACTTGAAAAGTAGCAGTGTCATATTTACAGTAAATAACAGTGTGTTATCTCATAGAGCAAAAAGTCTATTAACTGTGTGAGTGTTAGATTTTAGTCTATGCAGTAACTCAATTTAACTCTAATCAGAGTAAAATCAACTCTGAAAATGTAACACTGAGATCAGTGTAACTTTAACAATGCACAGGGCGGGACCATATGTTCACTGGCTCAGGGTTAAAATTGACACTCTTAGTGTTGAATTAACACTGCTCATTTTACTGTGTCGTGTCGCCTCTCGCCCTCTGACAGCTTCATTTTTTGTTTTCTCAGAGAAGAAAATTCAAAAATCTGTGATGTTATTTAGTCTGTGTGAATAAACTACGTGTCCTAACTGTAAACTGAATAACTTTGGATTCAGACTGTTTGTCATAAAAAAAATATTTTTCCATCACCTGGTGAGCGCGCCTAAATATCCTGCTTATTACAGAGTAACCTGCTCATTTAAATTCAGACATGATATGTGCACGCGTGACAGAGTGTTCCATCAGCATCTTCAGACTGGTTCAAAGTTCACCCAGAGGTCGGCACCATTTCTGCCTGCTTTGTTTCCTGCTGTGGGATAACTACATTACTACACCAACATCATCCTGATGCTTTGCTGCACAGTTGTGTCGACTTAGTTTTTTAAGGTAAACTAACTTAACTGTATCTATATTAGCAGCAGTGAGGACCTGAGCCAGCCTGTTATAACACCACTGATGTAAAGTTGGAGTTAACTTTAACCAGCTGGTGGTCCTGCTCTCGTTGCTCCTCAGCCTCCTGCTTGAGAGGAGTGGAACAAAGAGTGTGTGCTGGGTGTGTGGGGTCCTTCAGGATGCAGGTGGCCCTTTTCCTGCATCTGGAGGTGTAAATGTCCGTGGT
>JAVDPK010002859.1:103335-113339 GCA_034780415.1 Cichlasoma orientale
TCCATAATCATCCAATATATGCAATAACGACAACTCAACACCAATAAGTCACCTTCAACATCCCACAAATTCTGCATTGCTTAAGAGCGGTTATAAGGAATTGAGGCGCTCAAATTCTAATCTGTCCCGACAGCTGACAGGACCGAGATGAGGCCGTGTCGGCGAATCACCTGATTGGACCGCAACCAGTCAGATTATTCACTGGGGAATAATGCAGTTGCTGCTTCGGACGTCATCGGTCACATGGTTAATTTTTTTCGCCCTGAAGCTTTGAAGTAGTGGTTCAGTCAGTGGAGTTGCAAGTCCAGGATTCGAAGCACGTATCGAAGCTTCGGGCTCACATGGTCATCAGACCCAGGCAAACAGGGATACAACATGGCATCGGCTAAACGTGGCAGCACTATGTCCGAGCTGGACGGATGCTCGTCTTCCAGCAAGCGGCAACGAGCGAAGGACAAGCGTCACATAGCAGCTGTTATTTTAGCCCGAGGAGGAAGCAAAGGGATCCCGCTTAAAAACATCAAAATGTTGGCCGGGGTCCCGCTCATCGGATGGGTGCTGAGGGCTGCGGTGGACTCCGACATGTTCGACAGGTAAGGCGGAATAAAAGCAGCTCTAAGAAGCGAGCTCAGCATACCCGGGCTATCTTTATCTGAATTCACTTGCTCTAACACCGGCGATCGAGATAAACGGGAACACGAAGCGGGTTATCCCGCAAAGAGGGGGACGCGAGCGTTCACTCCCCCCTTCGGGCAAAATTCACCGTTTTCTTGACTTTCGGGAAACGCACGGACCTTCCCCGCACCTTCACTTTCACCGTTCGGGTTAACGCTGTCCCCGGTGGCGGCTAGACCCTTTGCCCCGTCACGACCACCGCCTCCGCAGGGGCTCCAGCTTTCCCGGCACCGGGAAGTTTGTGTTAAATGGCGTTCTGTTCAAAGCGTAACAAGATCACCGCTCCTACACTGAAAACATAAAGTGTCACGCAACTCTGAATATTTTGCAAGCCGTTTTTTTTTTTTTTTTTTTTACTCAGCTGATCAATGAATTTTGCATCTTATCTATCCGCTTTTTTATTCCGGCAGCGAGTGACACATCTGCACGGGAGAAGCAACCAGTTACTCGGCCCCACTTCCAGCTCCTGCCCGGTTACCTGCTCCTGGCAGCGCAGGGGGAGAATCGCACTCCTACATCTGTGCTCAGCTGTCAGAATACAGGAAACAGATCAAATGCAATAAATGTGAGCAGCAATTAGTAAAGGTGATTTAAATATTGACCAAAGCATGACTTCCCAAACTATTACAACTTAAGACTTCAGGCACCAGCTGTCAAATCCAGCACAACAATATACAGAATAAAACTAGTTTATATCAATCCGTAAAACCAGATTACAATAGTTAGAGAAGGTCCACTGACGTTTAATCTTTTCTTTTTCTTTTTTTTTTTTTTTTTTGAAGAAATGCACATTTTGATTAATTTATTTATGACACTTTTTTTTCCCTCTAATTCCACTGTTAAGTATCTCAGACATCAGTGGTTTAGATCCTCTGCGAGCCCTGAGACTGTGCTATAAAGGTATAGTTTGATCTCGGCAGAACACACATGTAACAAGCTCTCAGCAGACTTCTTATGAAGTGATTCATTTACAATGGATTTCACACATTGTAGATCACATACCTGAGGAAAAATATTGTGGTTTTCTTTTCTTGTTACAGTCAGAGTGCATTTTTATTTCTGTGGTTCCTCTACAATGACTGGAGGAAGAACCTAATATAGGACAAACAGCACAGAATAAAAATAATGATGTCACAGTTACCTACAGTCACCCTGTGATGAACTAACCAGCAGTCATCAACAATTTTGATCACATCACACACTTCCAAATAGAGTTTCACTAAAATCAACCAACACCGTCTGTAGAAAAGACAGAGTTTTGTTTCAACAAAACATTTTTTAAAAAATATTCTTTTACTACTTGCAGCTCATTAAAATCGGTGGTTGCAACAGATATTTTTTTTTCTCTTTACTCGTGAAACTGTAGCAGCTTCACAATCTGTTTCTTAACATATCTTCTTTATATATTTGCCCGACTGTGTCTGTAAACGTGGCCCCAATTCCATCCAAGTTAACACAAGCTGAATAAATGCAGCCGCAGTATTGCTGTAACACGCATCACGTGACTCGTCAGCCTACAGTAGTTACGACATGTGACAGTTGCTGTGACAATGCTGCTCAAGCCAAAGAATTACTGTTGACAAATAATTTCTTTTACCTTTAAACAAACATTAAGGACAATGGGCTGCTGCTCTCACACTGTAAGAAGTGATGGACAGGTACACCTTCAGGACGGCTGCCAAACACACAAAGTAACGAACACATGACAGGATCAACAACGTGTTGAAACATGTTATCGCTGTCATTCTGACTGTAAGCTAGCCTGTTACACTTATTGTAATTCTTCTCCTGTTTCATGGGTCATCTGACTTTTCTTCCACAGAAAATGATCCCTGCGAGTGCCACCTACTCCAGGGATGTTATCAAATAAAAATCTATAAAGAACATAAAAAATACACCAGTAAAATGCAACACTGTTATAAAAAGGACACGAGATGAACGCTTCAGAAAATCATTAATCTGGTGATTTAGCACACAAAGAGCAAAAATAAACATTTTAATTCCAGTTAATTTTTTTTAAACACTGAGTGCGCTCTCAGTGCTGCGACTGCTGCACATTAGAGGCTGAAACTTTAGGGTTACTGTCCCACAGCCTAATCAAAGTGCATACTACAGATATGAAAAGAGATTAATAATGAATAACACCAATAATTCGCATTCATTTTCACAGCGTGTGGGTATCAACGGACCATGACAAGATTGAGGAAGTTGCAAAGGTATGGGGCGCTCAGGTGCACCGGAGGAGTCCTAAAGTCTCCAGAGACTCTTCCTCATCAGTAGAAACCATCCAAGAGTTTATCGATGCCCATGAAGGTAGGCGCACACCACGCGTTTTAGGCTGGTGACAAAGCATCACCCTGCTGCCACACAGTGGAGACTCCTCTGCTCCTGTTTTCACAGAGGTGGATATCGTTTGTAACATCCAGGCCACATCACCGTGTCTCCACCCGTTCCACGTGAAGGAGGCCTTAGAGAAGATCACGGTGCACGGTTACGATTCAGTCTTCGCAGTGGTCAGGAGACACCAGTTTCGTTGGAAGGAGGTCAACGAAGGATGTAAGTGAATAAAAGCAGGACTGGTTCAGTTCAGAGATTTTTATTTTTTTTTAATTTTACCTTGTGCTTTTTAAAAATTTCCCCCAGATGAGCTGCTATGAGCTATTCTTGTGCAGCTGAACCTTTAACAGGGTTCTAGGCAAGCCAGAAAAAAATCTGAGCCTGGCGCGCGTGTGGGAGGGCTAATGCTAATTAGCTTGCTAATTTGGGGAAGCGGTTAGAACTATGTAAATTCCTGAGTTTGAACTTGATCAGGAACTGTTGCATCGCTGTCTTTCTCCCGTGCTTTCTGTCTTCTCTGCGCTATCGCTGAACTGCTCTTGGAGGGCGTGGCGACACTGATGGTTTTTGTTACTTTTCTCTGTCAGATAGACGCGTGTTGGTCTTTTACATGTTTGCCAGTTCTTCAAAAACACTTCCCACATTCTCTGGTTTCTGAAAAGGTCAAATTTCTTGTCCGTCCAGTAAATGATTTGAATGACAAGCGGGAACAGCCGTTAAACAGAGTTAATCTTTGCACCTCCACCTTAGCAATTATTAACTGGGATGAACAAAATCAAGCAGGTGCTTCTTTGGACAAACAGCCAAGCCCTTACTTAGAGTGACATCGATGTTTTTGTTGCTTGTTAATTGCTTGGTACTTGAGAGATGGGAACGGAGAACCAGTTCCAAGTTGAGAACTGTTTTTTTTTTTTCTTTCTTTTACAGTCCTGAACCTCCAAGCTTATGCAGGTGTGCTTTCCTGACAGTTACAAAGCTTGATTTCTATGCAAGCTACTTCCTTGTTTTGAAACTGCTCACACTCATGCTTGTTTTTTGCTTGAGTGGAAGGTAGCTCGGGGGAATGCAGAATGTTTGTTATGGAGGCACTGTACAAATATGTGGTACATCTAATCTGTTAGCTACCGTAGTGACAAATTTGCAGGAGCATAAATTACGCTGCTTTGATGCTGAAAACTTTTGTTGGTCTACTGCACACCTATCAGCCGTGTAACCCTACTGGTGTTTTAATCTAGAAAAATGTTCTTATACAGAGCGGGGTTATTATAGTTAACGAAAACGAACGAAATAATGAAAACTGAAATTGAAAAAACATCGTCGTTAACTGAAATAAATAAAAACTATAATTAAAAGGAAAAAACGATAATTAAAACTGTATTGTGAGTTTACAAAATTAACTAAAACTAACTGAAATATAGATAAACTTTCATTTTCTTGTTTGCCTTTTTTTTTTTTTAAAGCCTTGTGGATTGATATGAAATCATTTATTCCGCTCTCCGAGTTTAAGTCTGGAGCGCCATCGGGCAACTGTGCGCATGCGTGTGCATGTGCGTACGTGCGCTCCCCGTGCTGGTCCATAAAGTAATGGCAGCTTGCTGCCGAGAGAGCAGCAGAGTCCCAAATGGAGTTTCTTTTATTGCAATAGCACAGATAGAAGCGAGTGTGTTGTTGTGGATGATGAAAACATGTGCGGAACACTTCTCAGGAAAAAACCACCAACATCAAAGTCCACCTGAGAAGCGCACAAGGCCGCTACAGAAACCGCTCTGATCCTACGAGGTAACCTGGCGTGCACCTCTGGAGAAACGTGACTACTTTTCGGGTCCACGCAACAACGTTGTGATTAACCTGTTCAGTCCTTGTGCGTTTCCGGCTACTTTTCGCCGGCTGCTTTATCAGTCAGAGAATAACAATCAGGAATACTAATCAAAGCATCAATTTAAGGACTCAAAAATGTCAGCAAATTCCTGGAGGGAGACGCTGAAACTGTCGGAATGGACGTGAGGGAATGAAGAAAGTGAAAAAACGGGGACAAATATGTTTGCAGCCAAAAAACTGAGCACAAAGAGCGAGGACCAAAAAAAAGTCCGTTAAGTTATTGAGTTTTGGAGTTCATATTTTTCTTTGATTCTCCCTGTTGATGTTCATGTGTGTCCTTAATATTACACACATTTAGCACGTAGTGCTGCTGTCTGTGAATGTATTTCTTTAAAGGGTATCTTTGTCAAGTTTTTATTACACAATAGTCACTTTTGGGCCTTTAATCTTGCAGTGGATTAAGTATGAAAATACTAAAACTAATGCTGAAACTAATTAAAACTAAAACTAAGCGTGAAACCAAAAATAAAAATGAGCAAAACCACTCTGAAAACTAATTAAAACTAACTGAATTAGAGAAAATAAAGTAAAAACTAACTAAAACTAAACTATAATGTAAAATCCAAAACTATTATAACCCTGATACAGAGGCATGAAAAGAATTAAAATTAACCATAATTTAATGCAAGATTTGCGTGTAAAAAAATGTCAAAAGCAAAGGAGCACCATGCAAAAGCTTGAACATCCCATGAGATTTGAGCAGTCAGATAACTTTTACCAATGTCTCTCATTGGAATTATCTTGCAAATTTCACAATTTCTGAATACACTTGACCCCTCACACTTTTCCCCCCAATAACCAGCAGCCATGGTTCCTCTGTGTAGCTGTCTGGCACTCTGAAAATGTAAGTGATGGTCACACAGCACAAAAAGTCTTTGAAAAAATAGCAAAGTGTTTTCTTTTAGACATTTTCTCAGTTCATAAAAGAAATGATGGTTAACAGGAAGTCTGTAGCCATCCAGTGTCATTGAGGCATTGCCTAAAATATGTGGAACAACCAGTAACCGTGGGACTGATACCAGTTTTTAAACAGTGAAAAATTGTCCACTGCAGCCATTGTTTGTGCTCCTCATTGATGGTTTTTTGATGTTTTATGTTTTTTTTTTTCTTTTGCTTTGCTCTCTTGCAGAATTTGCTACAAACTTTCTTTCATTCCCAAACCACTTTTTCATCAGCAATCAGCTTGCAAATTGTTTTATCGCTGTCGGGCTTTCGGGAGCATTGGCAGACTGAGGATCACTGGTAGAGGGGAAAAATGTGCTTTATTACATACCCGAAGGTGATCCTAGTCCTCGATGACCTCACAGTCCCCCAACCTGAACTTAATTGAAAATCTGTGGATACACCTTGAAATCAGGGATGCTCCTCGTGATAAATTTGCTATTTGTTTAAATGCGAAAAAAGGATTAGACTAGTCAACTAGTCTAAAAGACAGAAAGCTAAAAATGTACTGATTGATCGGCCAGGGACTGGAAACAGACTATTTTTAGTGTGCTTAGCCTGGACAGGTGACTGGTCAGTCAGCCTCCTACATGGCCGATAACGAGCCAGTCTGTTTCTGTAAGATATGTCAGGTAAAGGTGGCTGTACAGCAACTCAGTTAATTGTTTGTACCTCTTTCCAGTAGCAGAGCACTTTATTTTCAGTTGTTTAATTGAGAGATGTTGTAACTTACTGCAGTTTGGGGGAAATTGTCAAGTTTAATAATCCTTTTATTATGAAAATAATATTTTGCACGGAAGAAGATTTTATTTTTGTTTGTATGTGCTGTCAGTTATAATTCTTTGAAAGAAAATCAGAATCAGCAGGTCACACTTGGAGAAAAATTGGAGATCGGAATCAGCCAAGAAAATTGGAATCGGCGCATCTCTACAGAAAACCCAAAAACACTAAAGTACTGCACCTTTGCTCCTTTATCACTTGCATTCACAGAGCGCGAGAGAGGAGCTGTCAGGGATGCAGCCTCAGGTAGTGGCTGGTGGCATCATAACGTCTGCTGCTGTACATTAGTAAAATAAGAATAATGTGTTTAACCAGTTAGCAAGGGCAGCAACATTTACGCAAATAGTCAACCAGTTGCACAGTTGCCATTGAAAAGAGGGATGAAAGACCAAGAGTCTCACAGAACTGGAAGCTTTTTCTCAGGAAGAGCACTTTGTCCTGATGTAATGATCCACTTATCTATTACCAGTAATAAATTTTGAGCCACACCTTTCTCTGCCATAACACACCCTGCTTCCATTGGACTCCAGCACAAGAGCAGTTTGTTCCCTATGTCTTGATTTCAAAGTTGTATCTGTAATTACCCACACGCGCATACAATCTGCCAGGGACCTGATTACACACCTACCTCTAAGCTCATCTGTGTAAATCAATAAACCAATTCTTGGAAGTATGAAAATGCTTGGCAACTGCTGTTCATGGAATATAAATTTTAGCTATTACAACATTTACAAGTGGCATGTGGTCTTTTAATCCTCCGATACAGCTGGGTTGTGATTTTTTTTTTTTTTTTTTTTATATTTATTTTTTCTGGCTAGATCCCTGCATCATGGTTACTACACCAGGAAGCCTCTCTGTGTAAATAAGTACTTGATGGAAAAACATGTTTCTATTGTCTGTAATGGATCCTCTTTCCTTCTAGCTGGTGAGCAAACAGTGCCATTCAATCTGGACCCAGCTCGCCGCCCACGGCGTCAGGACTGGCCAGGAGAGCTGTGTGAGAATGGCTCTTTTTACTTCGCCAAAAGAGAGATCCTTCTGAAGGAAGCACACTTGCAGGTAAGGGGGGGCTGTGCATATGACTGAATACTTTGTTAGTCCCGCAATGGGGAAATTACAGTTAACAGAACACCCATCCAAGAAATACAAACAACAGAACAAACAGGGGAGACAGGTGTCTGAGGTCATGCAGCCGTTATACCAGCGCTACCTTTAGCAGGAAAACAGAAAGAGATACAGTAGGATAGGTAGGTTCAAAAAAATCATCTCGTACTGTGTTCATTATTGAGCACCTTCCGAGGTTCCAAAAAACACCTCAGCAAAGCAATGGCATATTTAAAGCCTGGAGAGCACTGGGGTGGGGGAGGGGAGGGGGTAAGCCAGGATACTGTGGTGGCAAGCCAGCTTCCTCGAATAGCAGTTCATGATAATGTTTATTATCATGAACTGCTAGTCGAACAAAAAGAGTAGTCAGCCTTGGTCGCCAGGATACCAGTTCATACAGGTCACAACACGGGGTGGGGGCATAGAACATCTGTTTACATAACATCTCCAGGAGTTGATCTAGATACACAGCCATCCAAGGCTGTCTGGGAGCCAAATTCCAAATACTACAATTGTTTTGATACACACTGTCATAACTGATCGCTGACAGAGCGTACAGTTTCCTGGTTAACTCTCAGGCGAAAAATCTATGGTTTATCAGCCATCTGATTGCCCCCACAGTTAAAACATGCCTGGGTGTACTCACTTATTTATTCTGGGCTGGAACCAATATTAGGAAATCAACCACAGCCGTCTGCGCCCCCCGGCCTATAGATCACCTTGAATTTGAATGGTTGCAAAGCCAGATACCAACGGGTGATCTGGGCATTGGCATCTTTCATGCGATGGAGCCACTGTAGTGGGGTGTGGTCCGAGCAGAGGGTGAATGAGTGTCCCAGAAGCGTGCTCTGATAGCTTCCAGAAAATATGTACAACTAGGCCGTGGACCCCCCCCCCCCCCCCCTTACCTGCTGAGACAAACTGGCTCCCAGCCGTCTGTTTGAGGCCTCAGTCTGCAGAACAAAAGTGAGGGGAAAGTTAGGCATGTGGAGCAGGGGTTCCTGACAAAGAGCCTGTTTCACCTGGTCAAGCGCTGCCTGGCACTGCTTCGTGCCTTTCAGCTTAGTGCCAGCCCCCTTAGCTGACCTCACCCTTTCAGGTGAGGTCAGCTAAGGGGCTGGCCAGCGACCCAAAGTTTGGAACAAACCTGTGGTAGTAACCAGCCGGCCACAGTGCCAGTAGCTGCCTTGCGACACAAACTCAGTGCTGCCATCTGAGCCTCCCTGAACGGGTGGAGGAGCAGCAGTCGCATAGCCCATTCCGCCTTCAAACACATGCATGCCTCCGCTGTGGTCTTCAATATATCCAAGAAGGACTGAATATCATCCACCTCCCCCAGTTTATGGAGCTAACAGATTTTCCAGCACCTGAGTGTGCTGCTCGCCCTGCGCTTGCTGCGCCTTCAGCTACCGTTGCTGCACCAACACGTCTTTTGAACTGCGAATTGTTTTTCCAGGCTTGACCGCCAGCAGTCTTGATGCTGGCCTACTGCTGCCAGCTCCAGTCTCCTCCTCTGACACCAACATCCCAGTACACTACTGCAAATCTAGAGAGACATAATTAGATCGTGCTGTTCAGCAGAGCTATCCCGCCACCCCTGACACTGCTCTGCTGAACCCACTGCACCACCCCCTCCCCTGCAGCTGAGCCACAAACTACACCCCACCACCACAAAGGGAGAAGACTAGAAATTTTGTGTTGGGACAGATTAAATGTTTTGTTATTGCTTGGATTACAGAAAAAGGTGTGCTCACAATAGGAACAATTTCTTCACGTTGGTAAAAAAAACACAAAACAAAAAAGTAGCAAAGAACAAGAAACTCAACGGTGGGAGGACGTGAAGAAAAGTGGACTGTTGGAATTGCATTTCCTGAGTTAAAAGGTTTTTGTTTTTTTTCAGTTGTGTTGTATTCTTGTGACTCTGGGGTTAGGGAGAAATTTTTGATTTTTGAATATGTCTTTTTGTGTGTGTGTGTGTGCGCGCAATTTTTACTGAAGCTGATGCTTAAGGAAAGAATCTGACAAAAACAAATCTTACATGTCAGGAGAGAGACCTTGCTAGCAGGTAGAAAATTGTAATAATCCCAAAGAACTAAACAAACCGTCACAACTCTACTTTATTTCAGTTTGTGTAATGGTGTATTTTCGTCTCTCCAGGGTGGTAAGTTAACCTACTATGAGATGTTGCCGGAGTACAGCGTGGACATAGATGTGGACATCGACTGGCCTGTGGCAGAACAGAGGGTCCTCAGGTAAGAAGCTCCCCAAATAATGCCTTCCAGTCAGCC
>JAVDPK010002859.1:128245-148742 GCA_034780415.1 Cichlasoma orientale
GGCTGACTGGAAGGCATTATTTGGGGAGCTTCTTACCTGAGGACCCTCTGTTCTGCCACAGGCCAGTCGATGTCCACGTCTATGTCCACGCTGTACTCCGGCAACATCTCATAGTAGGATATCTTACCACCCTAGACAGACGAAAACACAAGTATAACATAAATATGTTGTTACACAAACTGAAAGAAAGTAGAGTTATCATGGTCTGATGGTTCTTCTGGCAGGTTCTCTACCAATCGGAAGGTCGGTGGTTCGATCCCCGGTTTCTGCAGTCTCCATGTTGAAGCATCCTTGGGCAAAATATTGAACCTTGAGTTGCTCCCAGGGTGTGAGTGTATATGTGCAAATGATTGAACTAGACAAACTGACGGTTTGTCTAGTCATCCCACCTCAGCTGACATCTGCTGCTGTTTGTGCTTTTAATGTTGATGCCGACTAGAAATAAATCAGTGAGTGGTTTGTGTGTGTTCGTGGGCATTTCCTAGCATGTTTAACTGTGGGGGGTACCGTACCTGCAAGAGTCCTTCCTTCACAATGAGATCTCTTTTGGCAAAGTAAAGTGAGCCATTCTCGCACAGCTCTCCTGACCAGTCCTGACGTCGCGGGCGGTGGGCTGGGTCCAGATTCAACGCCACTGTTTGCTCACAAGCTAGAAAGAAACAGGATCCATTACAGACAATACAAACTTCTTTTTCTATCAAGTAGTTATTTACACTGAGAGACTGTGAACTTCCAGGGTATGAATTTAATTTGGCTTCACAGTGTATTACATATATTTGCATGGAAAGGTGTGGCTCAAAATGTATTACTGGAAACAGGTAAGCAAGTGAAATGTAATTAACTGATTAATGATTTACATTTTGATTTTATGGATTATCACATAAGAAGAAAAAGGAAACAAGACCCACCACTGAGGGGGATATCCTCCCGCAATTAATGAAAACATAAAAATAAATGTCGGAATAACATTTCAGCCCCATTTGACAATAGAAAACCCTTCAGACGTCTTATGACCTTCTGCAAAACTATTCTGACCTCATTTGGAGGCCTTGCCCTAAACTTTTATCCAAGTGCTTTCAGTCACCCCTGGGTTGCTAAAGACAGAATACATATTCCAGCAAAAATATGTTTTCAATATTAACAATACTCATTAAATGCAGCTCTTTTTGCATTTGTGCAACATTTCTAAAATTAGAAACATCCTGTCTCAGAGTGATGCTGAAAAGCGAATTCATGCGTTTATTACTTCCTGCTGTAATTCATTATTATCAGGCTGTCTTAAAAGCTTTAGTGATTTGGCGCTATATAAATAAAACTCAATTGAATTGATTATCTTTAACATTTCTACAAATACTTTTTGGAAACCACATCCTGGAACAGACAAACAAGAATTCTATGGTAAACAAATTAGAGAAGGTAAATACTGCACTCTTATACAAGGATGTACACTACATAATGTCTTAACAGTGGTTCCCAAATTCAGGAGTGCTGAGGCCCACTTAAAAACCAGAAAATGGAAAATTACTACATATTGCACCCATACTACAGAATCTGCTGAAGATGAATCCTTGAAGGGTAAAGAATACATATGCCAAATGTCATGGCTCTACTTTTTGTGATTCTGCAGTCTATAGAGCAGAAAGGTAAAACCTCACACAAGGACAGTATGACAACAACATCCTCCTGCTTTATTTGCGCAGGAGGATAAAAGCTGTCACCGTAAGGGCTTGGTTGTTTGCCCAAGGAAGCACCTGCTGGATTTTGTTCATCCCAGTTAATAATTACTAAGCACCGTGTTGGTTTTAGGAACAGCAAATGCTTGTCTCTTAGGTTTTGACACCTCCACCTGCAGATGGGCATCAGAGACTCCACTCAAGCCATTTTCCATGCAAAATCTCCTGATGCGCCATCCATAGCAATGTGAGAGATTGCTGTAGAAGACAGTCCCCTTCTTGCCGTGTCTACAATTGCTTCAGAATGTGGTTCTAAAGCCATCCTAACTAACAGCTCTGAAAACCGTAAACTGACAGAAGCAAGCGTCAAATAAAAGTGAGCGCTTTGTATTTCTGTGCCTTGAGTTGCCTTGACTACGATGTTAAACTTCTGGTTTGAGAAAAATAAAAAGACGGGCTCTTTTTCTGTTTCTTATTCTTGCACATTTATGTTTTGATTTCAAAGGGAACCAAAGAAATGCAATGCATTTTACATTATATGGATTTGGAGTATGAAATGAAAATTATTATTTCAGTGTCGCTGGTGTTAGCAGCACTTTAGACAAAGCAGCCATCAGCAGCAATGCTGAATCCAAACTACGTGAAGCTTTAAAGGAGGCAAAGAGCAACAGCAGTTCCTCAAAAACTTAAATTAGTAAGCAGTGTGTGTGTGCTTTGAGTTGTCTTGCTTTCAAAGCCAGTAACTAATTAGTTAGTAGTTCGCTACGACAGAATCACTGTGATTCTGCAGTAGCGATGATTGGAGGTTCAGCTGCAAAAGAATAGCTCATAGCAGCTCCCGCTTTTATTCACTTACATCCTTCATTGACCTCCTTCCAACGAAACTGGTGTCTCCTGACCACTGCGAAGACTGAATCGTAACCGTGCACCGTGATCTTCTCTAAGGCCTCCTTCACGTGGAACGGGTGGAGACACGGTGATGTGGCCTGGATGTTACAAACGATATCCACCTCTGTGAAAACAGGAGCAGAGGAGTCTCCACTGTGTGGCAGCAGGGTGATGCTTTGTCACCAGCCTAAAACGCGTGGTGTGCGCCTACCTTCATGGGCATCGATAAACTCTTGGATGGTTTCTACTGATGAGGAAGAGTCTCTGGAGACTTTAGGACTCCTCCGGTGCACCTGAGCGCCCCATACCTTTGCAACTTCCTCAATCTTGTCATGGTCCGTTGATACCCACACACTGTGAAAACGAAGGCGCATTATCATTATTATTAATTTCAATATAATGATTCTAATTCCTGTATTGTTTCCATATAGCCAAAGCTATATTGATTAGAACCCGACCAATACGTACGGCAACATATGTAGAGTAGTTAACATTTTTGGTGCCCATCAGTTTCCCAATACAGTATATATTAGTGCATGTCACTGGTCAAATGCAGCTTTTTTGAGTTTTAGTTTCATTTAATCAAATTCATTTGTAGTTCTAAACACATTCGGGGTTTGTTTTGTGTGTGTGTTTTGTCTCTCCTACGGCATTGATTACTAAATTATGCAAATTAGGTGAGGACATCATACAGCGACATTCAGGACAGCCAATAGGCACCCTCCTTATAGAGGCGTCGGCAACACTGTACCTGTCAAACACTCCGGAGTCCACAGCAGCCCTCAGCACCCATCCGATGAGCGGGACCCCGGCCAACATCTTGATGTTTTTAAGGGGGATCCCTTTGCTTCCTCCTCGGGCTAAAATCACAGCTGCTGCGTGACTCTTGTTGCTCAGACGTTGCCTGTTGCTGGAAGACGGACATCCGCTGTCGCCGTGTCCCCGTTCGCTCGCTCTGCTAACCACATGGGTATCCTCTTTCGGTTTATGTGATTCGACTCCGGTTCCGGAGTTGGTTCTCCGTTTTACTTTGTCCTTTTTCGTGTTCAGACGTTGCCGCTTGCTGGCAGACGGATTTCTGTTCTGCCTGAACGTGGCGTTTCTCCTTTTAGTCCCTCTCATGTCGACATAAATCACTCTCCCGCAGTTCGTGTGATCTGTTAAAAATGGTGACGCTTTAGCTGACGCTGCGGCTCTGTTTCCGACAGTCGCTGCAATGAGGTTTAACCTGTGACCGTGTGGAAATACAACAGCTGCGCAAAAGTTTTCTGCAGCGTTAAGCTACGTCTGCACCGGAAGTAATTCGCAGGTGCCGCTTCTTCTTCGTCTTCGGACCATAATGGCGGCTGGCAGACCGACTCACAGGTGCATTATCGCCACCTACTGGAGAGTAGCGGTGAACAACAAAACAAAAAAATGTATTCTCTCCATCAATCCTGTAATTTGAAGATATTCGCAGAGATTGCACAAGTTCCCTGTTAATGTCGCTAACAAATTCCCCAGTGTAAAATTTTGATTGCCATCCTTAAATAAAGTCAGTAACTTACTAATTGTTAGAGTTATTACATGATCAACAGTTTCTGATGTACAACAGTAAAAACAGACTTGTTGGGTGGAGTGTATGGTTTAGTCCTGTATGTCCTGTTCTCAGCCGAGTAAACAGTATCTCTTCCTGCTCTGCATTCTGTTCAAACGTGCATACTTTTGGACGCCATGCAGATGCCTCCCTGTGTCAGCTGTGATCCAGTATTCCTGCCAAATAATATACATGTCATTCTTAATGATATTTTTAACCTCTGCTTTGTTGAACAGTGTTTCTGTGTTAATTTCCTTTAATTTTAATTATTTGATTTTGCCAAAAAGTTCACCTTTTCATTCCCTTCAATCCCTAAATGAGCAGGAAGGCAAAGCCTCTAATTCATCCCAAAGGTTTTCTGTCAGGCAGAGGTCAGAACTCACTCATCCATGTCTTTATGGTCCTTGCTTTGTGCACTGGTGTGCAGTCATGTTGGAACAGGAAGGGGCCATCCCCAAACTGTTCCCACAAAGTTGGGAGCATGAAATCATCCGAAATGTCTTGATATGGTATCTGGCTTGTCTGTCTGAATTATTGAAACATTTGGTGATACCGGCTCATTTGTCTCTTGAGTCAGCGGCAGACTCAAATGAATACATTTTAGATGTAGTGTCATTAACTGAAGCCTTATTGGTTCACGTGATCCTGTAGAAACACTGCAATATTAAGCAGATCGTCCGTAACAGTGCCATTTAAAAGCTTTCTAAGAATTTCTAAGTTTATTATCTCATTAGTTCAGAAAATCCCTAACTGAACTCATTAGTTCAGTTAGGGATTATTGGTCATTTGTGACCATTCATTGTGTACAAAGCTTCTTTGAAATTTAATAGGACTGTATACAGTGAACATAGCTACTGGGTCTGAAAAATGAAGCTAATGCAGGAGTGGTTTAATTCTGCATTCTTTCTAATGGCCAGCAGGAGGCGACTTCTAGCCAAAGACTTTCATGCTGTATGGAAGTCTATGGCGAAAATGGCTCCTATCTTCTGAGACCTCACTAAATAATTTCCTGGTGACTGTATGGGCTAGTTGCAGATCGTATTAAATAACTTGTGTAACTCATGGTCATTATTAGAGTCAGAAAGGTAAGATAAGAAGAGCTTTGATGGGCATGTTCACTGAGCTTTCAGTCTACAAGACTGAAAGCTCAGTGTTTTTACCATAATACCTGTACTGATTTTCCACAATCTTGCCTCTGACATATACCCTAAATACAATAAACTCAGCTAAAGGGAAACATTTTCCAACAATAAAAACTAAAGTGAAACCAGCAAACTGCTCTGAAACTAAGGGAAACTAAACTGAATTAAAAACAAAATGAAATTAAAATAAACAACTAATTAGAAAATATCTCTGGTGATCACTTTACTCCATCATCACATTTTCACTTTAAATCCCTTTAAAACGTTTTGATTGTGTGATTGTTTTAACGGAGCAGTCGCAGAAAATAACCGCAGATTTAAAGAAATCAGATTGATGAGACGCGCTTCTGATCATTCAGGTGTTTGTATCAGATTAATAAAACTGTTAACACACCATATAAAAAAATATATATGATATAATAGGCCCTGTAAAGTTTTCAGTGACAGAAATGAATGAGTGTGCAGAGTTTAGCGGGTGTTTAATCGTCTTTGTGTTGTGATGGATGGAGGCTCGGCTGAAGCTGCTGATCCTGGTTACACACTACAGAAAGAATACAAAACAACAATCTGCACAACCCCTGAAAAGTTCAGTAATCATGAAACTCACAAAGATAAAGTGATGCTGGTGAGTGCTGATGATCAACGACTGGAGCGACTGCTTTTATTGATCAACAGCGCCACCTTTTGCCTTTGGACTGTCACGCAGCTTTCCCAGCTGATTTCCTGGATTGTGACTGAATTTCTACTGGACCAGATAGCTCATTATGTTTAGTCACCTGCTGTAGTAATAAAGGCCAGTGTCCTTTTGTTTGTTGTTAGTCATGTTCTATAAACACCTGTGAGCAAATAAAATTGTGTCTTCCAGGTTATTGTTATTGTTTATGTAATTAAAGTAAACAGTGTTGTGATGACTGTCGAGATTTTCAGACAACAGTCTCATGCCATTAGTAGAAAAACGTGTGTAGGAAACTGCAGTCAGTCATCATGCTGAGAAATGCTGCTTTGTTGATATGTGTAAACCTGGACTGTGAAATGTACAGTTGATTATTCAGGAAACGGGTGTATTAAATCCGAGCTTAGCCAAGTTAATCACAATAACAGTAAAATACGTTAATTATTACTGGATCAATAATCAAGTGACACTGTAATATACACTCACAGGTCAATTCATTAGGTACACCTTGCTAGTACTGGGTTGGATCTACCGTTGCCTTCAGAATGGCCTTAATTTTTTGAGGCACAGATTCAACAAGGTGCTGGAAACATTCCTCAGAGAGTTTGGGCCATATTGACATGATTACATGATCATTTTAGACATATGATTCAGCTGTTGTTTTTAAATGTGCTATAGAAATAAACTTGATAGCGTCGCACAGTTGCTGCAGATTTTCCAGGTGCACATCAGTGATGCGACTCTCCAGTTCCACCACACCCCAAAGGCGCTCTGTTGGACTGAGATCTGGTGACTGTGGAGGCCATTTTTAGTACAGAGAACTCAGTGTCACGTTCAAGAAGCCAGTTTGAGATGATTTGAGCTTTGGGACATGGACCGTTATCCTGCTGGAAGCAGCCATCAGAAGATGGGTACACTGTGGTCATAAAGGCATGGACATGGTCAGCAGCAATACTGAGGTATCCTGAGGGATTTGATACTAAGAGACTTAGTAAGAAAACATCCCACACATCATCACACCACCAGCGG
This sequence comes from Cichlasoma orientale, assembly GCA_034780415.1. Classification (NCBI taxonomy): domain Eukaryota; kingdom Metazoa; phylum Chordata; class Actinopteri; order Cichliformes; family Cichlidae; genus Cichlasoma; species Cichlasoma orientale. The sequence continues at coordinate 135,227 of JAVDPK010002859.1, forward strand.
CAGCCTGAACAGTTGATATGATGCAGGATGGATCCATGCTTTCATGATGTTCTGACCCTATATCCTGTTGCTGCTGTATTCCGGATTCTTTGTGTACATATTCTGATTTATATTTATAGTGTATTTATAGTGTATATATTACCCATTATTTATCAATGCAGTTTGCACCACTCTCTCGTACAATGCCAGCCTTAATATAACTCTTCCTTACCTACTTTTTAAAAAATATTTTATCTACTTTTGTTTCTATCTGTATTGTTTTGCACTCATCGTTGGCACTCTCACTTTGATGTTTAGTTACTGTAGATTGTATTTTTTTCTTGCTGCTGTAACGCAATAATTTTCCTCATGGGATCAATAAAGTATCTATCTATCTATCTATCTATCTATCTATCTATCTATCTATCTATCTATCTATCTATCTATCTATCTATCTATCTATAGTCACTGAAATCACCTTTCTTCTCAATTCTGATGCTCAGTTTGGACTTCAGCAGGTCATCTTGACTGTGCAGAAATGTTGCTGCTATTTGATTGGTTGTCTTCATTGAATCTATGCCACGAAGAAATTAAAGCGGTTCTGAAGGAAAAAGGGTGCCCATGAGTGTCGACTTTATTCTATATTTTTGTGGCCAACAGTCGTGTTTTCACAAACATGTAACTCGTTGCTCTTTGGTCAAATTACCTCGACGCTGCAACGCGCGTGGATTGGAATTATTTTGTTAATCTCTCGTGCATATTTAAGTAATATTCAAAATGAAAGATTTGTTGTTGGAGCAGTTCACTTTCCTTTTCTATAAGGCAGAATAAAAAAAATTAGTCATTAATCTAAAGGTGTAAAATAGTCTGTGATTTGCTTTAGGAGAGTGTGTATCCCACTGATACTGATTGAAGGTATCACACTGCAGAAAACTGTCACACCAGGTTTTTGGGGTTTGTTTTACAAAGAAAATAACTTAAAATGGAAAATGTAAAAATATTAAAATGACATATATGGTAGAAAAGCCACAGATACATAAATAACTGTAAGTCTAATCATGACTTCACTGATCCTGGAATGGACGTGTATAATAAACAAATCAGTTAATAATCTAAAATTTATGGCCTGGCTATAGCGACTCTATGACAGCTTTGTTGACCCTTTACTTCCCTCTAGAAATATCACAACACAGTCTTTCTTTTACTGAGTCACAGAGACTGGAAACATGCGAGGATTAAAGCAGACTGCGCTCCCTTATAATTGAACTTTATTGGTCAGTTTTAGTTTATTTGTTTCTCTAAAGCACCTCACGTGAAAAACGTCACGTGTGATCGCGTAAGAAGCGTCGACAGCAGCTGGCGTCTCTTCCTTTTAGCTGCCGAACTTTCATTTCAGCTCTCCTGCAGGCGCTTTCTTTCATTTCTTTCCTGGAATATAAACCATTGTGTATCTATCAATCACGAAGTAAAATGCACTTCACCGCTGCTGTGCTACACCCAACACTGTACATTTCTCATCAACAAACACACATACACGCACGCGCGCACACACAGGTATGCTACCTGACCAGTGCTCCTACCTATGGTTAAAATAAGCAAAGGCTATAAATATAAAGGATGCATACTGACCTACTACAATAATATGAGAAGAGGGACAACGATGATTGAAGAAGACTGAAATTTAAAAAATAAAAAAACTGAAATAAGTAGGTGAGTAAAAAAGTGGTGACGGTCAGCCTGAAACTAGACTCTCATCACAGCTCATCCCCTTAAAAACATGAATATTTTTACTACTTAAGGTCTCTCTCTGCTTCTTACAGTCATCTTATTCCAGTGTTGCAGCTGACTCATAATAAGCACAGCATAATTTATAAATGACACATTCTGATCTGCTAACTTTTCATTTAGCGTCTCATCTTTAGTTACCCGTTCACGAGCAAACACACGAAGAACTAATGAAAATAACTCCCATCATCCTCCCTGGTGTTAATATGTTAATAAACTAATACTTCTCAAACTCCTTCTGGTATGGTACACGATCTCAAAAGCATTCATATCACACACTCCAAAATCAATCAGCAGCAGTAATAAAGACTCCAAGTATCAGCGCGCTCTTTTGTTTTATATAGAATTTCTTCTATTGAATTCGCTTCTTTATTTTCCCCCCTCAGTCTTCTGCGCTACACCCAAAGCTGCTCTACGCTGCGCTAAGGAGACCCACTCCACTGTTTGAAAACTGCTATAAAATAAGAAATTATTTATTTATCCCAAAAGTAGTGAACGTGAAAAAAAATCAACTTAAATCAGTAAAATAAATACGATATGACGCATCAAAAAAGGTTGGAAAGTTCAAGATTATACTACAAAAAGGAGCTCGGGTAAATAGAAAATGCACAAAGGTGAAGACCTCAAGAAATGAAAATCCAAATATGATACAATAAGGAGCTCGAGTCTGAAATGACTGCAGGTATAGTGATGAGACAGATGTTAGCGCTCAGCTGCACGTACAGTAAGTGCTGCAAAGAATGGTTGGGACTCATTAATTAACCTCAGCCATTGTTGTCAGGATGAACGCTGCATCGGCTGGTGGAAGAATCCAAACAGCGCGTCGATTCAATCAAGCAGCCACAGGAATGATGAATTCCCTCAGCGAGGAATATGGACGCATTCCAACATCTAGCAGGTCAACATTCAAGCCAAAGAAACATTCCTTGGCAGCAACATGTCTGGGATTACACCCTTTTCATTTACAGTCAGCGCTATCCTTTCATAGTTCTACTTTATGACACCAACTTGGCAAATTCGCCAAATCAGTCTCAACAACGAAACCAAGTGGCAGGTGAAGTGAAAGACAGGTGTATAAAAGACTGCTTCTACAAACATTTGGGAGAGAATGGGTCGCTCTCAGGAACTCAGTGATTTCCAGTGTGGTACCGTGATGGGATGCTACCTGTGCAACAGATTTCCTCACTACTAAATATTCCCCAGCCAGCTGTTTGTTATAATACCACTAGTGGAAGTGATTGGGAATGACAGCAACTCAGCCACGAAGTGGTAGACCGTATAAAATCACAGAGTGGGGTCAGCAGATGCTGAGGTGCATAGTGCACAGAGGTCACAGACTTTCTGTAGAGTCAATGCTACAGACCTCCAGACTTCATGTGGCCTTCAGATTAGCTCAAGAACAGTGCGTAGAGAGCTTCACGGAATGGGTTTCCATGGCCGAGCAGCTGCATCCAAGCCTTACATCACCAAGCGTAAAACAAAGCGTCAGATGCAGTGGTGTAAAGGACACCACCACTGGAACGATACCTGTCTGACTGCATTGTGCCAGGTGTAAAGTGTGGTGGAGGGGGGATTATGGTGTGGGGTTGTTTTTCAGGAGTTCAGGCCCCTTCCTGTTCCAACATGACTGCACACCAGCGCACAAAGCAGGGACCATAAAGACATGGATGAGCGAGTTAGGGATGAATCAGAGCGGAGACTTTGAGCCAGGCCTACTTGTCCAACATCAGTGTCTGACCTCACAAATGTGCTTTTGGAATAACGGCCAAAATTCCCATAAATGCTCCTAAACCTTGTGGAAAACAATCCCAGAAGTGTTGAAGCTGTTACAGCTGCAAAGGTGGGCCGACATCATATTAAACCCTCTGGATTAAGAATTGGATGTCACTCAAGTTCAAATGTGTGTGAAGGCAGACGAGCAGTATGTAGTATACCACCCACCTGTTACAGACCAAGCACACACACCCCAGTGTGGCAGTATGGCCTCATGCCATGTCAAGGTTTGACATCACTCATGTGAAGAAGAACTACACTCCCCAGCTTATCTTAACTGAAGTTTGCTCATAGCCTCAAACAATAGCCTCTGACATTCACGTATTACCGGTGTTGTTAACTGTTATTTCAGCTGCTGGTATCTGGTAATCATCAAACCAGTCGAAATGTGAGAGTCTCAGTGTCGGGCACAAGGAATAAAAATGCTGTGCAGGTCACATAAAAAGGTAAACCCAGTCCGTGTCAGAGCCTTTGGGCAACCCAACGGCACCCAGGCAGGAGGATCAGGGTGTTTCCTGCTAAAAATCTGCATATTTCCACTTCCATTTGGAGCGTATTTTCATGCTGTCTGATGCTAGCTCAAAATGTGGGCTGTCAGGCTCGCAGAGCAGTTAACGCTGATGTAGGCTGTGATTCAGAGCGCCACCGTGGCACCACTCAGAGCTGCTATTCACCAGTTGTGCACATGAGGGCTTTAAACCTACCAGGTCAGGTAAGCCATGTATGGAAAGACACACTTCGAAGTGTCCTGATAGAAATGAAAACAAATCTAACACCTGCATTTTCATCTATAGTTTACAAAGAACAACAAAACGTAAAAGAATCCGTGCTCGTTGAATATGAAAACATACAGAGAGGACGAAACTGAAGGAAGTAACGTTCACATGGAGGAGGACCGAGAAGGCACGAGGCTGCCGGTCAGGTTGAACTGGTGTGAAGTTGGCTTTGCTCCATCTGATCGTGCTCATCTCTCTTCTTCTCTCTGCAATTTAAAGGAAAAAAACAACCTTTTTTAAGCAACATAATGTAAATCTTTCTGCAGGCCGGTTTGAGGGGATTCAGGAAAGCAGGAAAGTAACACGGGGAGTTGAGTTGCAACTTTTTAGGCACAAGAAAGAGAGACAAATGTAACAGAAATGTAGATGGCAGTTAGAATGCAAAAAGAAAAAAAAGAAGAAGGAGAGAGGGGAAGAGGTGGGGTAACCCTTCTGCTAAAACTCCTCCAACAGCCCGGGCAGCATACCACTCATTCATTTATCCTGCACCACTCCTCTTCTTCTTCATACCTGCCTCTGACCTCTCCTCTTCTGTTCAGACTCAGGGATCAGCTGCTGAAAAACACTGCACAGGTTTTGCATAAGTTTATTTTTGGACCGGAAAGATTTTGTTTACCGTGTGCCAGCGAGCTGGCACGCAAGAAGAAGAAGAAGAAAAACAGCAAGAAAGACAGCAGGAGGAAAATAGAATAAAACAAAGAGCATCATTTACCTGTAAAAGACAACAAAACGTGTGCATTCGCTCCCTGAAACATTCACTTGGAAAAAAATCAAACAATTAAAGACACGTAAGCGACCAGTAAATGAAAATTACTGCTGCATGTGACAAAGGGGATTTCTCAGGTAGTTACATAGTTTGAAGTGATCCCAAGCAAAGAGAACCAGGGTTGCAGCTACCGCAGACGGTTCTTCTGGGAACAGTTTGGGACCTTTTTTGGGATCCAATTAAAACATCCTCCACGACTGCACGATACCACAAATGTAATGACCAAAGCTTCAGTGACATCACAAGTTTAAAGAAGCGTAATAGTGTATTTAAGTCTGTGAGGTTTACAGGTGCTGATAATCTGAATGTTTTTTAATTTGAGATTCCAGGTGTGAATTTTTTTGGTTGTAGCAAACTGCACCTCCGCTCAGACGCAATCAGACAGCATTTAGAGCTCATCCTGTCCTCAGCTCGGTATGCGGAGTTTCTGTCGGGTTCAGCTGTTACTTTCACTTCAGTACAAACTCTTCGTCTAATGTTTTCAGCTCCGCAGCCTTTTATTCGTGACGGTATCACAACAACTTCCTTTCTGTGGCGTTCGAGGGCTTTCACTCAACTAAACCCATCGCTGAGTGCCCGACTGATTTATGCCGCTGAAGCTGTACGTTTTTCCAACACACTGTTCAGTCCATACGTTATTATTTTTGGATATTATATCAAACAATCAATATGTGATTAAGGTGGAGCGTTTCAGCTGCAGTTCAAGGGGTTTAACTAAAGAATTGCAGCCATTTTTATACACAGGCCCCCATTTTCAGAGGTTATAAATTAATTCATGACGAGCAGTTTCATGTCCAGGTGAGTCCTTCATACTTCCATGACAAACTAAGCAGATGAGAGATCTGAAATTGATCCCGTGCTGAAAATTTCATAGCTTTTTGTCCGGAATGAGGTCCAAAGATGTGTCGATACAAGCGAAGGAAGCGATGATTAGGCTGAAAACCTGAAAATAATCCTATCAGAGAAAGAGCAAAAGCTTTAGGAGCCGACAAATCAACAATCTGGTGCATTCTTAAAAAGAATGAATGCACTGACCGGCTCAGCAACACCAAAAGGCCCGAAAGACCAGAGAAGTGGATGATTTATTTCCAGCTGTCATGTAAGGATGGTTATTCAGAGAGAAGGCCGGAGCCCAGAGTGATTGAAGAATGATACCAAGAAATATGGTTACAATGTTATTAAAGGTTACAGTGCTATACCAGTAAGTGAAGCTCCACTGGTTAAAACTATTAAAACTATGAATTCAAAAGCAAAATTTCCCCTAACTGAATGCCGTGGTGAGGCATGACAGGTAAGAGAAGTGACACAGTTTAAACCAAAATATACCAAAGTAGAAACCATTAAGATGCCAAATCTCATTACAAGGTGTGTTAGTCAGTGCTATAAGTGTGACAACCTAACCAAACAAGTAACGCAACACCACGGGAGACATTTAGAAATCCTCTCTAATAAAACCGAGCTGGAGATGGAGGCTGTGGATGGAGCTTTTCCACTTCAAAACCAGTCTGGACTGAGGAGACGGAGACCCTCTCTAACTTTCAGATTAGACTTGGAATTTTGCTTTCTGATAAAGCTAACAGTGGATCAGGTGACCCTGAAGCCTGCCTCAGTTACACTGCCATAGGCCCAGGCTGCTGGGGGCTTCCCATGATGCACTGAGTGTTTCTTCTTCACTCACCTCTTTTCACTCTCTGTTATTATTAAACCCTGGCTCTCTTACACAGTGCGTCTTTTGTCCTGTCTCCCTCCCCTCACCCCCCCCCCCAAAACTGGTCTTGTTCTAGATATTTACATAGTACCTTGTGAATTGGCCCTGAGTAAATAAAACTGAATTGAATTAAAACTACATTTAGTCAGATGCAGTTACTGTGGAAACGCTGGAAGTGCAGAATTTGTATTTAGACACGAGAAAGAAAAACGTTGAAAAAACATTTTTGCCACGAAAACTAATTTTGTGTTATAGTTCTTAATAACAGTCATTACTATTCAAATTAGAAACACTTAGTAATCCATTAATCAAAATCATTGTTTAATATTCTCTGCAGTGTCCAGAGCAAAGAGAGAGAGAGCATAAGGATGCTAAAGGGACGGGGAGAGCCGGTGGCATGGAGGTGAGAATTAAAAAAGTAAAGTCCTGAGTTAAAATCCGCGGGCTGGCCGGGGCCCTTCTGTGTGGAGCTCTCCCCATGCCTGCGTGGGCTCTCTCTGGGTACTCCAGCTTCCTCCCACTGTCCAAAGACATGCAGAGACGTGCCTATTAGCTTAATTGGGCCATGGTTACTGCATGGCCTTGGTTTAACAGTTCAATCTAAGCTGGATGGAGAGTCGAGGTCAATAAAGTTTCAGTGTTATTATCGTTAGGTTTTAGGCTTTTCATGCAGCCATTAAGGGAATAGGGTGGGTCTGTGGAACAGTGAGAAAGCAGGAGGGGGTTGTAAACACACAGCAGGGATGGAAAGGTGGGGGCAAACAGTGATCCTCAAATGAGTCATTTGCATACCTGCAGGCTGCTGTTTGTCCCTTTATCAGTGATACTACACTAGCTCAACGACCACGGTGCTGCCGTCACACCGCTGCTGTCGATAAGCACACTACCAATCAGCTGGTGATGTCAGCATCATTATTAAACAGGCAAAAAAAACAAAACAGCAAAACAAACTGAAACCATTAACAAGAACAAAAAGAGGCGGCTCCTCAGGTTTAAAAAAACAAAACTGACTCCATTGTCAAAGTGTATCTTACACTATTTTTATCAAGTCACTGTTTTACTTCTAAAATACTAAACTACTTTAAAAATATACAATAAAAGAAAAGAATACCGTACACTTCTGCTGTCTGTGTCGCCACAGGTTACATATTTTGTCCATTGGTTGTTCAAACCTCTTTGGCAGGAAAATTAACACATATTTGTTATTTCATTAAAAATAAAACAAGCGATTATACTCATATCACAACAAATTTGAATGCACGTCATCACAAACGACAACATGCCACCCACCCACCCACCCACACACACACACACACACACACACACACAACACTGCCCTGCGTTACAGCCTGTCCTTGCTTAATAAACAAATACTTTGCTTATTAGCTGTCTTGAAAAGCATTTCTTGTGCTGTTAGTCATGAGACGATTGGAGAGGTAGGAGGTGAATTCCGTCGTACTGGACTTTCCTGTTGTATATAAAGGCAGCATGGAGACAGGAGACTCTTTAAAGGTCAAAGTCCGCACCGGTGATCCCCCTAACCTTGACCCGGTGCTATCACAATGCATCATTTTTGTTCTTTTTAAATTGTTTCCACAAATTTTGGCAGTCAAGGGGCCGAACATCTGCAAAGCACAGGGGCTGGGGTTTGCTCTCACATCTCTTTCACTAAACAGGAACACAGAGTTATGAGTCTGCAGCTCCACAGCATGATCACAGGAGCTTCAAGTGTTTAATATATTATGCAAATACAACATGATGTGAGTGATCTGAGCGGGCCTGCACAGGAAGCCTTTTATGATGTTATGCAACGCTCAGCCGGTACAGCTGTGCATCAGAACCAAAGAGAGGCAGAGAGAGCAGAGAGAGAGTCGGACCTTCCTGATGACAGCCTCGGTTTGCAGGAATGAAGCAGCTCGCGGTCGAAGGCGGCAGCCCTCCCATCGGTGTGCAGCTCCTGTGCTGTTGAGCTGTATTACATTATGCAGAGAGGTGGGTCATTTATTGAGCTTGCCTTCACTGATTAATGTCAAATGGGGTGGACAAATTAATAGAAACACAAGATGAAATAAACAGCACCATAAACGACTTGTTCTGAAGCCTTGGTAAAGTTTTTTTAAAGCTGAATCTGTATGTTTACTAAATAACAATGGCTGCTAAGGATACATAGAAATACATCACTGGGTTTCAAATGTGCCTGAGCTGAATGCAAATGTAAACAAACAAGACACCTGGAAGGCCTGAGAGCCGTTTCACACATCCACTCACAGCAGGCTCAGACTGCAAAATATTTTTGCCTGTTTTATTAGTCTGTCTGTCGGATTATTTTCATGACTGACAGGACAGACTGCGTGCTGCTCCTTCGATCACTCATCGCGTCTTTTCAGTGTGCGTGACGTTAATGCTAGCAGTTTACAGTAAAACAATGTAAGACCACCCCCATTCCAATAAAGATCGACTCAGAACGCAATGACACACAAATCTCAGAAACCCAGGACATATAAAACATAAATGTTTAAACTGAGATGTTCAATTTCATAAAAAAATATTGGCTCAGTGGTACTAAGACTAAACAGCTGGAGAAACATTTTGTACCTAATCAGGTAAAAACAGGCAGAGCAAAAGAAAAAAATCAGTATTGTGTGGTTGTGATCTTCAGGCAGCACTGCATTAAAAACAGGCCTGATTCTGCCGTGGAAATCACTGCATGGGTTCAGAACACGTCACTGTTTGTGATCACCGTGCCGTCCACAAATGCAGGTTAAAGCATGCAAAGAAGCCGTATGTGAACATGATCCGGAAATGTTGCCACCTTCTCTGGGTCAAAGCTGTTTTGTAGCCAGATAAATCAACATTTGAAATTATTTTTTGGAAAACATGGACGCCATGCTCTCTGGATCAAAGAGGAGAGGGACCACCCGGCTTGTTATCAGCCCTCAGTGCAAAAGGCTGCATCTCTGCTGCACGAGTGTCTCTGGAAGCATGCACATCTGGATAAGCACCGTCAGTGCATGAAAGGTATGTACAGGTTTTAGAGCAACATGGGTTCCCATCCAGGCAACGTCTTTGTCGGAAACTTTGTCACATGTTTCAGCAAGACAGTGCTAAACTGCATGCTGCAGCTGTGAAATAAAGTCCAGCAGCTGGTCTCCTCAATTCCCAGATGTTTATGGACTGTAGTTAAAAGAACGATCGAAGGAAAACTGCTGGCGGAGTGCTGCGTCCACACCTTACAGAAGTGAGAGAACCACAGAGGAAGACAAAAAACAAAACAAAACATCATAACATGATAGATTTTCTGTTGGGATGTTATTGAGGCTTCCCAGATGCAGCGTTGGGTTTCCTTCATTATGACATACTACATGATATAAAAGGATCCATTTAATGGCTAAGCTACATGGTCCTGTTTGTAATCTACAGCTGGTCTAATGTTCTGATGTGTCCCCAACCAGGAAAGTACTGTGCTGTTGGAACAGACCTTACAGTTCATTTCAGAGCATCGAGACCTTTGACCTTCTAGAGTAATCAACTTAAACAGTAATGAATTCTGTAGTCAGCTAGACACCACGGAGACACGTGGCAGACAGAGCAGTAAATAGGGGCTTATATCTCAGCTGATCCAATCACTCAGGACACATTTAAAATAAATAAAAATTCACACACAGCTGAGCATCCTCCCAGATCAGTCCGCAGCACGTACATTCAGCTTTGACACTTTTTTCCACACTCGTTAGGGTGAACTTATCTTCGTTCAGCCGATTAAGACAAACGGTAGTTTCTGTTTCAGTGATTCACGACAAACTGGTTTTTTATTTTTGTCTCGGGCTAATGAGAATCATTAAAATGTTCTCGGCTGTAAAGATTTTCCATCTTTAAAGTGCTCAGAGACAAAGACAAGAGGAATGCCAGCCTCTGACTAACTGTCTCTACAAACATCTATTACATGGATCTGCGAGCTTTCTTTTTTTTTTAAATCACTGCATTAAACTTCTGACTGCTGTGTTCGTGCATCTGCAGAGTTAAAGTGCGGATGCGTGCCTGTCTCTCTTTGTGTCTACAGTTTATTGTATAGCTGCCCTTCACTCCTTCACACACACAAACACCTACGCACACTTACACACACAAACACTCTATCTTCCACTCTTTCTTCTTATCATTTTCACCGTTCCCACACCTTAAAGCGGAATGGAGAAGAGGTGGAGGTAGAGAGGAAAGGAAAGACCGAGACAGAGACAGAGAATGAAAGGAGGGGTAAACCGGTTCAGCAGGTAAGCTTTCTCCAGCTTGTTGTCACCGTTATTTCTGCCGCGCATGCGCGCTGGTCGCTGTTTCCTGCTTTTTAAATGAGTACCTGTGCAGCTTTCCGACCCACCTCTATCGACGGTGTGTGTGTGTGATCTGCTTTTTTTTTTTTTTCCCTCTCAGCCCCGCTCCCTCAGTGACGCCACACTCCCGTTATTTCAGGGCGCTGTGGGCGATATCCGTCTTTACCTGACCGGGTTGCTCACCTGAGCGGACTCACCTGTCCCGACGCCGAAAATACTTTTGTTTGACGCTTGGAAACAAATGAGGTTGAGAGGAAAGGTGTGTTGGAGGGGACAAAAAGCGAGATAAAAGCGGGACGCAGCTTGCGAAACGAGAAGAAAGGTGCAAGGAGGAAGAAGAAGGAAAGGGGACCGACCTTCCAGTTTTTTTCCTCTCGGTTTCCTGCTTTTTGCGACTTTTACGTGACTTCACGTCGCGAAAAAGCGGCTTTTCTGCATATACCTCTCAAAGGGACTCTGTGCTGGCTGAGCATGCCGAGGGCCTTTCTGGTTAAAAAGGCGAACGTTTCGCCGGGAAAGCGGAACTGGAGTGAACTCCCTGATCATGAGCGAGGGGACGTCTACATCCCAGGTGAGTCCACGCTGCTGTAATGAGCCATATTTGTTGTTGTTTAAAAAAAAAAAAAGAAAAGCAAAATCAAGTGTTGGCGGTGGCGTGTACAGGCGCGTTTTGGGGCGCCTTTACGCACGGATTTGTGGATTTTGCGCGGTTTGGGAACCAACAGGAATGTCAGTGTGGCAGGTGGGGAAGGGGTCCGGTAGTGATTGTAACGGGGCCGCCGCAGCCCGGGGCCACCGAATAACGGGAAAAGCAGCGGCCCGCCGTACACAAAGTAGTTCCTGTGTTGCTTGCGAGGATGTGTCCGGGAGGGAGCTGCGCTTGTCTTACTTTAGGTATATATTGAGCTTTATTTTATTTACATCCAAAAAGTTTAGACCTATGCATGGTCTCTGTGTTATTTGTAAATAATTTTAGTACAATGTCACAAAAACAAAGGGTGAGAGGACAGATATTATTGCGGCCTATAGTAAGCGATAGCAAGGGCCCGTTGGTTTTTTGTTTTTTTTTTTCATATCGACCTTCAACCCCTGATTGTTCTTCCTTGTACAGCGAAGCGCAAATAACGGCCTATTAAACAGCTTCTGATTAGTCATTCAATACAGCCCAATTAGTAAACACTTACATTGAAGTCTCTCTACAAGGCTGTGATTTAGGAACTATTTTCCGAGTTCTAAATGAGATATTTTACACCTTTGACTGATTGATTTATTTATTTTCTCTATATGAACGCGAATTGGCCCTGAAAGAAACTGAACCCATCAGCTTTCCAGACCTGTGAAATGATTTAATGGCCCATTCACACTTTAAAACTTTCTCACAAGATTTAAGTGCTGAGTTTGATCCTTTGGATGTGCTCGCCACCGACTTTACATTAAAATGACACGTTGAAGTCCCAGTGACCCCCCCGTTCGTGAAAACAATCCCCATTGTTGCCATCGGCGGAGTTTTTATTGTAAGACCCCGCCGGTATCAGATAACAAGTAACGGACTACACCCTAAACGTCTCTCCAGCTCTCCTTTCTCTCGCTCCCTTCCCCCCTTCTTCCTCTCTCTCCCTGTCCGTGTATCCTTTCCCCTCTCCTCATCCCATCACCGTTAACTTTTAATCATTGACTTCTACATCCTATTGGGGCGTTTGCGACCGGAACACTTGGATGAACTGAACCAGGTCACATTTTAAAGTTGTTTTTTTTTAAACAGCATCAAGAAAAATCCACACAGGATGTAATCAACCTACACAGAAGCGCACGCGCATTTCAGGCTTTATCCACGTCCTCATGTGTAGCTTTTGGGAGCAACTTTGAGTACTGAGAGGAACAAAATGAATCTTTCCCCTGCAGTCATTTTTGCACCCCCACCCCCACAAACAAGGGGACTTTGTCATTCTTGGTTTTAGGCAGTAGGTTATTTGTCCTTATCCAAGAACCAAAAACAACAAGTTAGAGGAAATAAATTTACTCAAAAATTGAAAGAAAGAAAGAAAGAAAGAAGGAAAACCCTGGATGTCCGTGCGTAATTGCCGCATACAGTTAACGCTTTGCCAAGCCCAGCAACGGTCTCAGCTAAAGCTTCTGGTATGTGCCGTTACTTGATGTACCTGCCTGGCGTGTGTTTGCCTGGCGTGACAGATACACGCACACACACAAACGGATCAACTCTGACACTGACACACTCACACGGAGAAGAATGATAATTGCCTCCAGTAACCTGCGTGTTGAATACTTCTTTGAGACGTCACATGCCGTCAGTTTGGACCGTATTCTCACCCTCAGTGTGTGTGTGTGTGTGTGTGTGTGTGTGTGTGTGTGTGTGTGTGTGTGTGTGTGTGTGTGTGTGTGTGTG
>JAVDPK010002859.1:148842-171528 GCA_034780415.1 Cichlasoma orientale
TGTGTGTGTGTGTGTGTGTGTGTGTGTGTGTGTGTGTGTGTGTGTGTGTGTGTGTGTGTGTGTGTGTGTGGATGCAGGAGTTTATTTTTAGCTCATTATCCACAAACATGTGCCGGGGCCTGTTTCTGATGGGTCATCAGTCTGAAATCAAGCTCTGTTTATACCTCCTCTTCTTTTTTTCCAGCCACACATGAACCGAGGCAAGACTAGATTCATACAGAGGAATAAAAGTAGAAGTAGGGACATTATTCTGGAGCAATATGACCGTTAAAATAATCCTTAATTTAAAATCTCCAGGAGGATTTTCCAGTGCAAAAACAGCGGACAAGGTTTTAACTTTCAGGAGGGTAAAAAAAAAAAAAAAAACAGTTCTGGGACAAATTCAGAAAACTTTAAATTTTATTAGTGATTCCATACATGCAGTTTTCATGTCCCAGTGGCTGCTGAAATTAATTCTTCATAACTGGTGCCCACATAAAGGTTGGGGATGTTTCAAGATTTGTGCCAGGAGGCGAGACTTAGAATGACTTTTACACATATTAAAAACTGCAGCTGAATATCACTGCTAACATCTGCAGGTCTTTGCTGATTATTCACCGACGCACCCACACCAGTGTTTGACATAACAGTGCACTGCTTCCTTATTTTTGTGGTGCCAAGGAAATGAAGAAATCTTCACCATAAACACCGAATATAAACCGGTTCATATCCTGTGACTATAAATAAGGAATTACTTAATGGTTCCGCCCTTTATTAACTTTGCATCAATACGTATTCAGTTGCGCAAGTTTATGAAATTGGACCTGGATTTAAGTGCCAGATGATTAATTGGTCACAGCAGAAAAGCAACTGACTTCTTATTTAAGTCAACAAGATGAATTATTAACTGAACGTCAGTGTTGGCCAATAAACTGGAGCTACATATACCAGCACAGACCTTTGATTTCAGGTGCAGGAGACATGACATTTCAGTTCTAATTATTATTAAAATAAAAGATAATATTGAAATATTCAAATGCTCTTTAAATGAACCGAAAAAGAAGCATTTTATATTTAGAAAGAAAGCCAAAAAAATCCCAAATTTAAAATAATAAAAAATACAAAAAAAAGCCAAATGAACATTTTCATTTGCATCTGACATCCTTTTCTAATAATAATAATAATAATAATAATAATAATAATAATAATAATAATGCAGTTGTAAAACTAGTGTATAGCCTAGTTGTTTTTTCTTTAACTCTATGTAAGCATTATTTTCCTGCTATTTCACAACTCAAAGTTCATATGACTGAATTATTATTTTCCAAATATCTATAAATCTACATTTTATTTAAAGGCAGATAATATTTGATTTTACAGCTGGGAAGGTGCTCCCCTCTAAAGCTCACCAGTGAGCATCTTATGTCACGGTTAATATGCCACTTAGTGCCGTTACAGGAGGCGCGGTGTGTGCTGAGAGAGCCGCGGCTTTCTGGAGTTTTGTCTCCAAGTGTTGACTTCAATCTTCGTTTTGTAGTTTTAACGGGTGCCGGTTTCACTTTGGATCATGCCTGCTTTTCTTCCACA
This sequence comes from Cichlasoma orientale, assembly GCA_034780415.1. Lineage (NCBI taxonomy): Eukaryota > Metazoa > Chordata > Actinopteri > Cichliformes > Cichlidae > Cichlasoma > Cichlasoma orientale. The sequence goes on from JAVDPK010002859.1 coordinate 150,409, forward strand.
ATGCTGAGCTAGGTTTGCTGTAGCTTTGTATGTAAGACGCAGACATGAGACAGGTGTCATGAAAACAACCAAACACGTCACTCAGGTTGTCAGAGTAGTCCCGGAGAAGCTGATGTCTTGTTATGTTTGGGGGTTTTTTGCGTTGCACCAATAGCTTCTACTATCTGCTCAATGGCTGCTCCAAGGTTAATGTTTATTGGATGGAAGGAAATGTAACGGACCCTATGGACAGCCTGCTGCTGCAGACAATACGCCTTAAGCAAACACACACACACACACACACACACACACACACACACACACACAAACACACACACACACACACACACACACACACACACACACACACACACACACCTCATTCATTGGTAAGGGGGGAAGGAGAGGTGAACAAACAATACAAGATGAGATTAAATGTCCAGCCAGCAGCACTCACCACAGAAACTATCACCTCCCAGGAGTAATTAAGAAGGATTTTTAAAACGTGACAAAGAAGTACGGTGAAAGTTTCTGTTCACTTCAGCAGCTTATATTGTGCGATTAGGCTCTCATTCGCAGATAAAACACATTTTACGCAGTAAAAAGGGTCAAAAAGCCACAAACTCTCCTCATTCAACTAAATATAGAGAAGTTCTTCGTGGAGCTCAGTCGAAGATAATCTGATTAACAGAGTCGTTCATGAGGTGTTAAATGCTAATGTGAAATGTTGAGATGCAAGTTTTTCAGGCCTCTGAATAGAGTATTTCCTGTGTACAGGCATTAAAATTTAGCAACTTCTAAAATGCGAGATCTTTTTTTAAGTTAAAAAAAAGTCTCTAAGAACTTTTATAATTAATCCTGATTTATAGAAATAGATTTGGCAACAAGTCTGTTGATCATTATTGACTTTTTAATGTTTATAGGCAATAATCTCATATAGCTGCTACCATCTTTGAAGTGTGAAGCTTTGCTACTTTGTAAATAATTATAAATTTAATATATTTAGGATTTAAAATGTTTATTGGACAAAATTTTTAATGTGAACATTTTGAAATTTTATTTTATACACCAAAGCAGTTAACAGCTCAGTAACTGTTTCATTCACTGAAATAATAATGAATATTCAGCAGCTAAATGAATCATTAAATCAGCTATAGCTCCAGTTATGTCCAGGGAGTCTTCATTTTTCCTGAAGTTCCTCTAAGGCCTCACTCGCTCGGGCCTACAGAGCTGTCAGCTACCCTCTGGCGACCGAAGAAAAATGAGTATTCGCAGACCGGCTGTGAGAGGTTCCTGAAGGATGCTGTTGCTGGGAAATCCACTGCTGTACCCCAGCCATGCCATCCTTGACACCAGTTGGTTACCATCTGGCAATTACAGGTCACTAGGGGAAAATGTGTATTCCCCGACCAGTCGCTAGGTCAGACTGGTCACAACTGGTGCCGTTGCTTTGGTCGCTAGCAGAATGCCACAGTTGCCTGTAGTTTGCATGGAAGACACGAACAGGTCCGCAAACATTTGCCAACTACCTGCCAAGCGGTAGTGAAACTGCGAGGAGTGCAACACAAACCAGAAACGGAGAACATTCCCTTCAAAGTAAAAGTTGCCCCTTTTGAAACGTCTCGGTTGCAGCGTTAGGATGCAGCTTTTACTCTGAAGGTGAACACACTTTTTTGAGTTTCACTACCTCTCGGCGAGCAGCTGTTTTCGAGTTTTCCGCAGGCGCCAGAGCAATCAAGGAGGTTTTTGATGAAATGATTTTTATCTAGCAACAGTCAGCAACCACTCACTAACCAGTCAGGAAATTCACATTTTTGCCCCAGCGACCAATGATTGATGGGGATCAGTGACTGGTCTCTAGGCCTTTGTGACTGAGGCCTTACAGAAATGCTCAGCCGTGTATTTCATAATAACTGTTTGCACAAATAACTTGCAGAGCTGGTTTAGAATCCATAAATGGATGAATGAAGCCTCCTTTAACCCTTTATAGGGCACTCATTGGAATACTTTGAAATTCAAAATATTAATCTTAGGAGAACATAAGACTACATGACTTTTGTGGCATTTTTCAAAATGTTTCATTTTCATGTAAAAAAAAAATCAAGGTCACCATGTTTGGTTTCTTTCTCGTAAGTGGTAAAAACAAACAATTCCAAGAAGTGTATAAATGAAAAACACATATATGGTGAAAGGAACATTTATTTTCGAACATTACACATAATAAATTTATATAACATTGGGCCATTTCTCCATGACCACATCACCTGTGCTTCTTAACCTCACTGAGGCGCGGGATGGACGTCACAGATAAAGTGTGTGGAATTTACCAAAAACGGCCACTTGCCCCATAAAAGGGTCAGCGTACGCCCTAGCTTTATATATTTTTATCAGACTAATATGGAGATCAGTGAGGTCAGTACTAGAGCACTGAATGTGTTTATTTATCCAAATGTGCATGAAATCTTTCAGCAGGTTTATTTTGAGCTGATTAAATACATTTTTATATTATCCCCAACTCAGGTCCTCAATCCACAGAAGCTCCATGAGTGATATTTCTTTACCAGATATGCCGTTGAAGCGCCACAGAGCCGTCACTGTTTCTCTCAGTGTTCCGTTAATCCGGCTGCTTTACAGACCGCCTTTTCTGTCTCCTCTCCATATAGCTCACTGGGGAGGGGCTTCATTTGCATTTACATTTGGGTTTTATCTCATCGAGGGCCTGCCGGCAGAGTCAACTGATTCATTGTCTCGGCTTCGCTGAGCCACGCCTGGCTTTGAGTGACCAGAACACGCACACCTGCGCCTACCTCTGTGCTGTACTTCCAGCTGAATGGCTTCTCTCTGCCTCTTTCTGTGACGTTTTGTTGTGTTTCGTTCATATGCACCAACCATACACACACTTGATTCAACACACACGCACACACACACACACACACACACACAGAGACAGCCACCCCTGCGGAGGTGGATTGTTTGAGGAAGGTACAGAGCTGGTGCTGCAAGACTGTCTGGTCAAACAAGTAATGGTAATGTGTGTGTGTGTGTGTGTGGGCGTGGGTGTGTGCATGTTTTTGCCCATTGTTTAGGACAACTTTTGCACGCACGCACACACACGCACACACACGGGCAACTTTTGCACGCACACACACACATATTTAATCCTGGTTATTTGCTAATTGACAGATTGTGCAAATATAAAGCAGTGCAGGCTGCCTGCCTGTTGCTAAATTTTATGTAGTGCAGTGAATTTGTTCTCATACATGACTCTCACCCTTTTAAAAAGATTTCTTGTGGTTTTTTTTTGCTTGTTTGTTTTGCAGTGGCAGCAGCCGCAGTCTTAGAATCAAGTAAATAAAAGTGTCGCTCTCAGACTTTCCTCCAGTTCCAGCTTATTCGCGTTGATCTTTTGCAGAAATGGACGTGCACTTCACAGATTTATTAACAAGTCCTCGGCAAAAAGCCGGGTGACACTTTGTATATTATGTTACAATGATAGATGCTCATATTAATCGTGGCCAGTGGTAAACGTATGCATAACTAGTCTCTCTAAACACCCAGCTCCAGAACAAGTGGAGGCCCAGTATAAGCTAACAAAGCATTATTTTGACCTGTGAATCATGCAAAGCTTCTCTAGTGTTCCCCCTCTAATATTTGAATGTCTCTCTAATGCGTCAGATGCTTTTATAGCATTTTTTAAATTCACACTTCTCTAATAATTGCAATTGTGTAAGAGACTTTATGTATAGAACCACACAGAAAAACTTTAAAGAATAAAATATATAATCAAAGGCAAGTAGAATGAAATCCCTGTTTTTATGTCTTTAATAGGCTACATTCAGTGTATTGAAAGTAACAATGTATCAATAATGAAATGTCGTGAAACAAAGTAACAAAAGGAATTTGTTTGAGTGAATCTAAGGAGAATTAACACCTCAGTCTGCAGCTCCCCTTGGCTTTATTGTGAATTTGAGTTCACTGTTATGTACCTCAAAGCCACTCACAGTCCTCTCATAATGTGACATTTTGCTGTGGCAACAGGGGACCAATTAGCAGCTAAATCACCCGACATTTTCCTCAGGAAAAATGGGGACTTTAATATCAGAATTACGTTCATCAGCTGGCTGAAAACACAAAGTCAGCTCTCAGTTATTGCAGGTTTAAAGCAGGAAATTCAGACATGACACAGAGTCTTCCCCTCTTTCCCTCCAGTCTCCATCTTTCCCCCATCCGCCGTGATGGAGGTGGAAGCCAGCCCCGCCGAGACGACGGCGACGCCTCTCTGCCTCACCAAGCCCTCTCCCATTGACACACAAACGCACGCGGAGCTGCCCTCCAGCACGGTGCTCGGCAGACCCCGGAGCCCGGCAGGTTTACCGGAGGGGAGGTCAGAGGTCAAGAGGAGGTCGCAGAGCAACTCCACATACATCCGAGCCAAAATAAAGGTAAGAACTGAGCAGGACAGAGCACGGTACAAGGTTAATTTTGGAACTGTTTTTTTGTACATTTTGTGTTGAGCTTGCAATGCAAATTTTTGGTTTTCTATACAATTTCTTAAAGTGATTATTATTAAAAAATGTATATGTTTATTTTTACACGTAAGGTAAAATCCACCACATATGTACAGGCAACTTGTCAGGGGGTTTTTCCCTCTCGCCCAATCACAGCTGGGAGAGGCTTCAGCCCCCCATGACCCTAAATGGGATAAGTAGTTAAAGAAGATGAATGGATGGATGGATGAAAAGGTCAATCATCTCTTTTCTCTCTTTCTTTCTTTCTCAGGTCACTACAGGCGAGTTACCTCCAGATCCAGCTTCTCTTCCTCTGGTTATTCCTCCCATTCCTACTCCACAACCTCCAGCTGCACAGACCACTGTGATTCCTCCAGCGCCAACCCCCACCCCCCCAGAGTCGGTCCCAATGGTGACCAGATCAACAGGTCAAAGTCAAAGTGGGTCGACGGGCTCGACAGGAGCGTTTGTATGCCATGTAAGTCAATGACTTCCAGATGACAGGCAGCAAAAGATGTTCCTATTTGTTGAATTATGATCACGTGACTTCAAATACACATTTACTTTTGCGACATTAAGATGTGTAGAAATTCTCCCCCGTAATAAGTTTTTTTTTAAAATCATAAAACAGTTTAATTTAATTTTACCTCAGGAGCCACATGCAGCCTAATTTAATCTCAAATGAATAAAACCACTGCATAAAAAAACACTTCAAGTCTAAAGGAGATTCTGACACATTTAATGATCTGTTTATTAAAAAAAAAAACAAAAACAAACAGATGACAGACAGCTAGAGATGTCTTACATAGGCGCAGTTTGCACAGTATGCCACGAGTTTTCCACGTAAAGGTAAACACTGACTGTAAAGGTAGCTAATGTTTGTCTGCAACAAAAATGAAGCCGGCTGAGGGTCAGTGAAGCGTGGGAGAGCCCTGATCGTGTTGTCACTTCATTTAGGTTTGCCAGAAGACATTCCAGTACCAGCGGATGTTAAACAGACACGTCAAGTGTCACAATGAGACAAAGAGACATCTGTGCAGCTTCTGCGGCAAAGGCTTCAACGACACCTTCGACCTCAAAAGACACGTACGCACGCATACAGGTAGCTACTCTCGCTTTTTGTGTGTGTTTACACACAAAGTGTGTCTGGGCCGTTTCAGACCTCCGTACAGATGCATTCACAATCTTTTCACTTTCCGCGCAGGCGTCCGCCCATACAAGTGCAACTTCTGCGACAAGGCCTTCACCCAGCGCTGCTCCCTGGAGTCCCACATGAAGAAGATCCACAGCATCACCCTGAAGTACGCCTACAAGGAGCGCCGCAACAAGCTGTACGTCTGCGAGGAGTGCGGCCACACGGCGGGAACTCAGGACGAGCTGCTCATCCACCTCCACTCGCTTCACCCCGACAGCGCCCTGCTGAAGAGCAAGGCCGCAAGGAGAGCGGGAGCAGGAGGAGGAAGAGATGGAGGGTCGGTCGGAGGATCCACTCCCGGTTCTCCACAGGGAGCCGAAAGCGACGATACCACCGGATCGGCTGAGCAGTAAAGGGCAGAGGAGGCTGAAAGATAATCGGAAATACACTCAGGGGGACTGATGAAGGATGAATGTGTTAAGTGATGGATGTGAATTGGTGGCTGTTGAGCCAGAATGCATAGCCATGGGGAAAGCAAATCTACTCATTGTACTGTATAGGTGTGCATATTCACAAATGTATGTGTGCTTGGATTTGGGCGTCTGCTGTAAATAACTCAATGGAATAATGCATCTAACTTCTACAAAACTATAAATGAACATCTATATAAATATAGATGAACAGAAACATCGTGATAACTACATAATACTTTAGCGCTTTGCCTTGAGTCAAATGCTAGAGTGCTGCAACATCAGAACTTTAAAGTGTGTTTTGGAGTTGCTGCAGCTCCGACGTGTTGCAGCACATCCCGCTGGTACTCACTCGCCGCTGACCAGGAGTAACCCCAAAAATGTGCCGTTCAGGTGGTTGCCTGGCTGCAGCAGGACTTTATCATAAACTGTATAACAAAGATGGATGTGGCCACAATGATGCCACTCACTTTTTTTTTTGAAGAAGAGTTTGGCATTTTGGCAGTCACCAAGATAGCTGCGCCCTACACCATAATCCAGAGTTATGGTCTTTTTTTTTCTTTTTTTACAGCAAGTGTGGCCATAATTGACAACATTATTTTTATGCTGTATTGAAGAAAAACTGAAAGTATTTACTAAGGTTACGAATAAGTGAGTAATGGGGGTTATTTTTTTTCAGACTTCCATGCTTTCATGTTTAGAATGGTCCTAATGTTTTGGTTCATCTGTGCATTTATATATGAGATTTTGATCTGCGTGAGAACCACAAATAATACATGTGGTAAAAACAGGATATTTTTACACATTTGTTTTGCATGTAAATATTACCAGTGGGTTTCTATGTAAAGCAGAAAATATGCTTTTTTTTAAATGAAAAATACTTTATCCATTAAAGGGATTAATATATTACGAGGATTTCTTTTGTCCTTTTTAATAAGCCACACTGCAAATGCAAACTCATAAAGGATTTGAAAGTTAACTAAGTGACTTATAAGTAGCTGACTGCTGATGCGATTGAAGGCCAAAGGAGGGAACTCCTGAGACCTAAAAGTATAGCTGCATAGTAATGAGGTCCTTGAAGTGTCAGTTTCACGGTTGCGAGTTTGAAAGCAATGCCCTTGAAAATGTTTATGTAAAGTATACTAAAAACCAGCTGTGGTAAAATAAATATAGAGGCAAATAAAGGGGCAATAAATAATGCTAATAATTACAGTATTGCCCCTGACAGAAAAACTGCCTTGGGCAAAGTGCTAGAGAACAAAAACTAAGACATTCATTCATGTTGACACACATAACTTTGGAAAACACAAAAGCATACCTTTTTTTTTTTTTTTTTAGCTATAGCCTACATATAACCTTATGTGCATACGTAAAACTACATTAAGATATGAGGACACGTTAAAAGAAATTTTTGTAGATTTGTATAATCTATAAATCAGTCATAGCTACTTTTGTAGAGCCCGCAAATTACAATATGGTGATGGAGATGAGTTTAATAGCTCCCCTTTAAAAAAAAGTCCCATTCATAGAGGCCTGGACACCGGTCCACGACCCTCCTGGCAATCCCACATCCTTCCAACCTCCAGCAACTGCTTAACAGCTGAAATTAAAATATTGATTAGCTTGTTGGTGGATGGCGTCTGGGAATTTTTCTCTAGGGCCCGGGGGTTTGTCAGCTGGTCTCTAACCTTGTGTGACTGGGGTTTGAGTTAACCAATTTACTCAAGTACTAACTGAGGTACATGTACAGCATATATCTTTAATTACTTAGGAAATAAGAATTGGGTGCACAAGTTGACTGACCCAGTACTTAGAATAATAGGAGCTTGAGCCTATCATGAACTAGAAACTGCTGAAACTCCACCATCACTGTCCACAGTCAAGCAAGTGTTACATTGCCAGAAACTGAGAGGGTGCTGACCAAGAATGATGCCCCTCCTCCAAAATCGACACCTTCAAGCTTGACTGAAGTTTGCAGCTGCACACATGGACGAGCCAAACGCCTTCTGGAGAAAAAAAGGTTTGATGGTCAAAAGAGACAAAGATTGAGCTATTTGGCCACAATAACACGAGGTATGTTTGGAGGAGTAAAGGTGAAGCTTTCAAACCTAACAACACTGAACCAGCTGTGAAGCATGGTGGTGGTAGCATCATGCTCTGGGACTGTTTTGCTGCCAGTGGTATTGGTAAATTACACAATGTGGATGGAATAATCAACTTCACCTCAAATCAACAGCTAGATGCTTGACACTTGGACACAGTTGGGTATTCCAAAAGGACAATGATCCCAAACACACATCAAACTGGTTTTGGTTTTGGAACGGATAAAGCAGGCTGACATTACGCTGCTGGAATGGCCTTTCCAAAGACCGGACCTCAACCCTACTGAAAGTTTGTGAACTACACTGAAAGGTCAGGTTGGTTCCAGGAAACCAACCAATTTAAATAAACTCTACTAATTCTGCCATGAAGAGTGGTCAAATATAAAGCCAGAATTATGCCAGAAGCTTGTTAATGGCTACCAAAAGCATCAGATCGAGATGCAACTTGCTAAGAGACATTTAATTAAATATTAGTGAACGGTACAATCATTCCACCCTGGAAAAAGAACAATTCAAAGAAATGAATAAGGTCCCAAATGGCCATGACCATGATGAGTGAACGTAAACTTCTGACCACACCTGGGACAGTTAGTATTTGACAGCTTTAGTTACTGTTTTCTGAATTCTGGGTAGGACTGACTGTTAAATCTGTAAGTCCATGTTTTTACATAGGGCTGTGTGGATTTTCCTTCGCTCCCTTTGCAAATCCTCGAATAGCTCTGTTCTGCCTTTCAGTCCAGCAACTCGGCCCTATTGTATTCCATTGCACCGGCTTCAGCACCGGGGTTTCGTTTCACACCACCGCCTTGTTTTGTTGCTGTTAGTCACTAATTATGCTACCTTTCCCAAGCTTTTGGCTGCGTGTGTGTGTTTGAGAGAGGTAGAGGCTGCGGCTGGGAGGGTGAGGTCGGATTCCTGATCTCTGTCCGGTCTTGTCGGAGGATTCCAGGAGGCTGCTTTCAGCCTCGGGATATGTGTAGGAAAACTCAGGTGACAACAAGATAACGGTCTTGGAAGTTAACTGAACCAGAAGGCTGGGAGTCATAGTTATTCACACTTTCCATTTTGTAGAACAACACACGTGCATCACGTCACTTATTTATTATTAATGAATAACATTCCACATAATAAGAATACTGATATTTTCCTGTATGCAGGTTTTTTTTTTATGTGCTTCCTTAAGTGTTTAGGTTCATTAAACTTTAAAGATATTTGTGCTGCCCTGAAGATGAGTTATACTGACTACAATGGTTGACATTGTAGTTTTAGATCATTTGTGCTCACTGCTTTTGTTTGGATTTCTGTTTTTTGCGTAACGTGAGACTGGATATAAAAAGAGCCTCTCAGGTTCACCAGGCTTCACCACTCTGCAAAAGAGAGTGAGCTTAGAATTTAACAACTGAAGAAAAGTGTGTAGTCTGAGGTGTGTAGTAAAAATGCAAATAAGTTGTGCATTTAATAATTTACACTATTTAATATAATTTAAGGTTAAGAAGGTTGCCACAGCGTATCATATTCCTCCATCTCACCCCATCCCTATCATACTCCTCTGTCACACCAACGCACATGTCCAAACCATCTCAGCCGTGCCTCTCTTTGTCTCCAAAGTGCTCAATCTGAGCTGTCCCTCCGATGTACACGTTTTCACTCCTGTCCCTTACATTGATGTCACAAAGTTAGGAAAGTCTGGAGAAATCTGTGTATGGAAGGGATGAGGCTGAGAACCAGTGATAAACGGCTGTGTCCTTTGGGCCAGCAGGTGGCACTGTATTAAAAACAGATGTGATTCTGCAGTGGAAATCACTCCAAAGGCTCAGGAAGACTTCTAAGAACCACAGTCAGTGAAAACAGTTCAATGCTGCATCCACAAATGCAAATTATTTTTTTGGCTTCAGGGGTCGCCCCAGCTGATCATCTGCCTGCCATCTCACTCTGTCCTTCCCATCCTCCCCTGCCACACCAACCTTTAAATTGTTGCTTTGTTTCCTTTCCACCTGTCTCACTCTCACTCACACACATGTATTCTGTCTTGTGTCTATTGATTTTCATTCTTCTTCTCTTCCATGCATACCTCCATCTCTCCAGGTTCCCTTCCACCTGCTCTCACTCACAATGCCCTCTGTAAACACCACAGTCCACAGAGACTCCTCCCTGACCTCATCTGTCAGCCTGTCCATCACCACTGTGAACAAATAGGGGCTCAGAGCTGATCCCTGATGTAATCCCACCCCCACCTTAACCTATCTGTCACTCCTACCACACGTCCTCATACATGTCCTTCACCGCCCTCAGATACTTCACTGCCACTTCTTCATAAGTATCACAGTTCCTCTCTTGGCACCCTATTGTATGCTTTCTCTAGAGCCACAAAGACACAGTGAAGCTCCTTCTGACATTCTCTATACTTCTCTACACCATCAGCACTCTCAAAGCAAACATCACATCTGTAGTGCTCTTTCTGGCATGACGCCATACTGCTGCTCGCTGACCATCACCTCTCTTCTTAACCTAGCTTCAACAGCTCTTTCCCACAGCTTTAGGATCAGCTTTATCCCTCTGTAGTTACTGCAGCTCTGTACATCACCCTTGTTCTTGAAAATCAGTATTAGTACAGTTCTACGCTCCTCAGGCATCCTCTCACTCTTCATGATTGTCTTAAACAGTCTGGTCAAAAAGTCTACTCCCCTCTCTCCTAGTCATCTCCATACCGCCACAGGTATGCCATCTGAACCAACTGCCTTTCCACTCTTCATCCTCTGCATAGCTGCCTTCACTTCCTCCTTACTCATCCTCTGCACTTCCTGATTCATTAACTGTCCCCCATTTGTTATCCTTTCTCTCTAATTTTCTACATTCATGAGCTTCCCAAAGTTCTCCTTCAGTCTTCTCAACACACGCTTATCACTTGTTAGTACATTTTAATATCTCTGTCTTTTATCACCTTAACCTGCTGCACATCCTTTCCAGCTTGATCTCTCTGCATAGCCAATTGATACAAGTCCTTTTCTCCTTCCTCCACTATAAGCTTTTTCCTTTGCCACCTCTCTCTTTGCTGTACACCGACACCTCTATACACCCCTGTCCACCCCTTTCTACTTTCTCCATTGCTTTGCTAACCTTTTCCTTTGAGGAATTTCCTTTAGATGCAAAGAAAAAGAAATGCTGAAAAACGACAGCATTCTCTGAGCCTGTGCTCATTTATGATGGGCTGGGAAAAAGTTGAGAAGTATCCTGTGATCTGATTACTTATTTCAATAAGACAATGCCAAATCACTCTGTATGTGTTACACGCTGCATCGCTCTTGGAAACAGACTGTGGGTGCTAAACTTGCCTCTCTGCAGTCTAGACCTGTCACCACTGAAAAAAATTTGGAGAATTATGAAACACACATTTAAACAAAGGGATGTTTCAGGCAGCTGAAAACCTGTATCAACTAAGAATAGGAATGCATTTTGCTTTTTAATTTTAGTACGTTATTTTTCTAAACATAAAACACTTTGCCATCTCAATCTTTAATATGCTGTCTTTATGTTGTCTTCAGTTAAATATACCGATTGATTTTGTTTGGTTTGTTTTCATTTGCATTTTACACTAAATTCCAACTTATTTTTTAAACGGGGTAGCACTGATAAATTTCTCAAGACTGCAACTACAGTAAATGGCTTGCTCAGCAAACTTAATTGAAAATTTTTTTGAAATTAAGTGTTTTTGTACCAGGATAGATGATGTCATTGAATTATATTTGTGGTAAAAACATATGTGAAAAACAAAGGCATCAGCCATTATTTTTAGTCTTCACTGTCAATTTGCGTATTTATTCATTAACTTTTCAGGTCACATGTCCTCTTTTGCCTATTTCGCCACTAGAGGTCTCTCCTCTCATTAGGACCCTTTGGTCCGCCAGCCCCTTTTGGTCACGTGACCGATGTCAACAAGGAAGTGGGCTGTGTCTTTGAATACAAGGCGCCAGCAGCACTTTTAGGCTCACCAGTGAAAGGTAATCGGCATTATCGGCTTCCCTTTACATTTCTGTTTTACCTAACTGTCTGTGTACACGCTTCTGTTCCCTCGAAGCTCCCGTAGCTTGTTTGCAAAGCTTTATTCGGGGCTAACTTTATCTTACACAGGCTAAAATTTGCTCAGTCTTCTCATTAATCTTTTCGCGGTGTTGCAGTAGGTGATGTCTCGGCTTATATTCCTATGTACGTCTAAAAACAGTCCTCTTTTTCCCGTCAGATCCTGAGGGATGCCCGCCACCGAGCCGGTCCGGTTGGGTCGAAAACGCGCCCTGCCCTCCTGCCCGAACCCGCTGTTCCTCAAGTGGCTCACCGAGCTCCGGGACGAGGCGAAGGAGAAAGGACTGAAGATCCAGTACACCTACCAGAAGGTACAGAAGATCCAGTGTTTACAGTGGTTAGCACCGTCGCCTCCAAGCAAGAAGAAGGCTCCAGGTTTGAACCCCTGCTGGGGTCTTTCTGTGCCTGCGTGGGTACTCCCAGAGCCCAAAGACTATGTTTATGTTTATGTTTATTGAGATCCCCATTAGCGTCAGCAGCATACTGCATCCGCTATTCTTCCTGGGGTCAGTTTACATAAAAAAGACAGATTACATTAACAAAAACAAACAAACAAACAACAAAAAATAAAACAAGCAAACAAAACAATCTAACAAAACTCATTAGATTACAAATGCAGTAATCAAATAAAACATTATTTTCCAGGGGTGGATATATAGCCTCCAAATTATATCACGATATTTCTGACACTCATCTCCACCCACTCCACCCTCCCTGCTCTTTCTTCTTCACCACTGTTGTGCACTGTCTGTTGCTTTGGATGGCTGGATCTCCCCTTCATAGCCTGGTTGTACTCGATGGTGTTTTTTGTTTTTTTTTGCTTTTTTGCCTCCAGTGCTGAAACAAGTTTGTCGTTTCCACATTCAGCAGGAACAATTTGCTTGCATATTTTGCAGAGTGCTGCGATTTGTTGGAGGTTGGTGAAGTAACTCCCTTTTTGCTACATCATCATTGGAGGCTGACACACAGCCCTCGCTTGCAGGCATGACTCTGGGCTTGTCTCATTATTGTGTGCACTAGGAAATGTAAACACATAGCATCGCTTTACCATTGATATTGTGATATGATACTTTTATATCACATAAAAATATATACTGGTATTATTGCTGTTGCATAGCCCAACCAAAGACATGCATATTTGGTTAACTGGTGATTTTGAATGGGCCATGGATGTGAGGCTGAGGAACTGCTTCAAGCATGCGGAATAAAGTGATGTATGAATGTGCAGCAGATAACTTACTGTTCTAGGAAATCGTTTCCAAGTACATTATGAGTACCAAAACTGGCCCATATATTCTTTTATGATTTTTCTTTTAATAAACCCCATTAACTATGAGAAAATGAGTTCATCGTTTGAGATAAAGTCAGCCATACGTTCCTCTTTTGAATTCTCTTAGTCTCAAATCATGCATGTAGAAGTCGACTCTGGAAGCCTGAAATTACTCAGAAGCGTCTTTGTATCAATTATAAACATTTTTCTAACTCTCGGTCCTGGAGATGCCCGGGCCTCCCTCTCCCCAGCCCTCTTCCAGCTTTTCTCCAGTGTCACCTCCAAGCTGGACATGTCTGTAACACCTCACCCAGGATGCATCCTTGTCAGATGCCCAAACTACATCAACCGCCCCATTTAATTGTCCAGGAGCAGTGGCTCTACTCTGGGTCCCACCTGAATGACTGAGCTCCTCATCCCATCTCTAAAAGTGTTCAGAGGAAACTCATTTCTGCTGCTTAAATCTGCAGTCTTTCCTTCTCTCACTGCTCACAGCTGTGGGTGAGGCTTGGAACATAGATCGACTGACCGCCTCACCATCACCCAGCTCTCTCTCCGGCACATTAGACCAGTACAGCATCTGCATCACCAGTCCGCCAGTGTCTTGCTTTCCTCTTTCCTCACATGTGAACAGGATCCCGAGATACTTGAACTCCTCCACTCATGGGTGGGAACTCATTCTCAACCTGAAGCCAGAAATGTTTTTCAAAATATTTGGTAAACAAGCGATCGCGGTATTGTAATAGAGGTAATACATTAGTTTCAACCACATCTCCTGGGTGGACTCCTGATAGGATGTGCCAGCACAGGAGAGCTGACCCCAATGTAAATCGTGCAGGTAAATACGTGAAATTCCTTGAATTGCTTGGGATTTAATTTCCTGAAAGTTAAATGAATGAATGTCCAAACCTGCAGCAGTTAAATGCGTCATAGTTATAAAGCTATAAAGTTTAACCAATTTTATAGCACTGCACAGGTGCAATATTTCTTAAAGTAGTGCTTGGACGGTGCCTGTAACTTGGTAACAAATATCCTTTCATTCATTTTCTTTGCGGCAGGGGGCTGAAACGTATCCCAGTGGTCACTGCGTATACCCCGGGCAGGTCCACAGTCACAGACTAACACAGGGAGAACATGGAAACTCTGCACAGAGAGGCTCCGGCTGGCTGCCGGGTTCAAACCATAAACTTTCTTGCTGTGAGGTGTACTAACCACTGCGCCAAAAAAAAAAAAAAAAGAGCAAAGTCTTTCAATGTAGCTATGACGTTTCAGTTTTGGAAGGACAATGTGGAATAAAAATGTGAAAGAAATCAACAGAAAAACAGAAATGGATAAATTGTGAATGCTGCTCTCTTTTTCAAGGCAATCAACTCGTTGAATAAATATCCACTGCCGCTGAAGAACGCCAGAGAGGCGAAGATCCTCCAAAACTTTGGAGACGGCATCTGTAAAATACTGGATGAAAAACTGCAACGGTATTATAGAGAGAACGGTAAGAAACAAAAGAATAAGATGATCTAAAACACGCTAAACTGTCTGCAGTACAGAACTAGACTGGATTTCACATCACAGGCCACCAACATTACTGTGTTTTCCTTTACTGTTTCAATTCAGTGTTATTTATAGAGCACCAATTCACAGCAGCCACTTCAAGATGCTTTAAAGGTAAAGACCCTAAAATATTATAGAAAGGACCCCAACAATCAGGCAGTACCCTATGAGCAAGCACTTGGAAACTGTGGGAAAGAAGAACCCCCTTTTAACAGGAAGAACCCTCTAACAGAACCAGGCTCAGGGAGGGACAGCCATCTGCTATTAATAGCACAGAGAGTCAATGAACAAAAACAAACTGAGAGAGGACAGAAGTTACTGACATGCAGTTGTGACATTTAAAGTGTGATCATTCAGGGGTTTGTATGTTTGTATGTCCTTAATGATCCACCAGAAACAGAGCTTTAGAAATTCAAAATAAAATATATTATTGCAAGTAAATGGAAAGTCCGTAAGTTTGTATTTATTTAATTATTATACTTTCATTAAAGCTTCTGTTGCATTCAGTGTCTGTAGATTTGCTCTGTTTTGGATTGCGTCAAATCAGAAAAGATTAAAGTAACCAGGATTCAGTTTGTTTAAAGCAGAGGGAGCAAACTTTGAATGCAAGCTTAAAGAATGATGAACTGACCAGTTTACCAGCTTCCTGTGTCTTCACCTTTTCCTGTGCTCCAGGTGCTGACGCTCCAATTCACACTCTCCCCAAAGGTGCGCCCCCTCCCGGCCGATCAGACAACAACATCAACCTGGCTCCATCCAGAAAGGTAAACAAGACAGTGTGAGTCGGAAACACGGAAGGATTCATGGAAATGAACAGACTTCCATCAAATGAATTGTATGAGGGGAATAAAATGGATGTTTTCATTGTTTAGATTAAATTGTGTGATTCTTTTTTCCTTACAGAAGAATGCTGCAGGTGATCAAGGAAAGGATGGAGGAGGTGGAGGAGGGAGGAAGAAGAAGAGGGAGTATGTGCCCCAGAAGAGGTCAGGGGGATACGCTGTGCTGCTGACGCTTTACAGAGAAACGCAGGTACACCTTTTCATCTTTCTTCCAACAGCTGCAGCCGCAGTAAGTGTTTCGTTAGTGTTTCGTTGTCACCGTGCGTTTTCTCTCCAGGTCCCAGGCAGTAAAGGTTACATGTTTAAGATGGAGCTGCAGGCACAAGCTCAGCGTCTCTGTGACAAATCTTTTACTGTGGTGGGTGTTTAATCTCATGTATCGATCGTTCTGTCTGTATTTCTTGTTGTGCAGTGGTTTGAATTTAAAACGGGGCTCAGTTTCCCTGCTTCGTTTTGTCTGTCTGCAGCCCGATTTAGGCAGCAAGTACACCGCCTGGAGCTCGATCAGCACTCTGATCCAGAAGAACCTGCTGATAAAGACTCACAATCCTGCAAGGTACAGCAGCAAAAGCTCAAAGCATGCCAGTATTTTTACTGTAATTTCAAAATATTGTTGTTTTAAATGTATCTCATTTAGGTACTAAAACATGTCAGGATCACTTGAAGGTAGCAACTGCTTTTTTTAGCTGAATCCAGCTTTCATTGTTGGTGACGAAGTTCATCATTCCTGTGGGATTTAAACTGCCCTCCGGCATTCTTAAATATGGGCACAATACTCAGCATTACTGCTAATGCAAACCAGTGCTGTTATTGGGGCCTTTAATTATAAACAATATTTAAAATTAATCTTTGGACTCACAGGTTCTCACTGGCTTAAATTATTGAATAGTTCTTTTATGTCACACATTTGTTGTAGTACATTTCATTGAGAAATTAAGGCATCGTGTTCAGTACAGTTTTAAGAAAGAGGCTAAATTCAGTCAGAGTGAAGAAACTGAAAATATTCCTGTC
The DNA here is from genome assembly GCA_034780415.1 of Cichlasoma orientale. Taxonomy (NCBI): domain Eukaryota; kingdom Metazoa; phylum Chordata; class Actinopteri; order Cichliformes; family Cichlidae; genus Cichlasoma; species Cichlasoma orientale. The sequence goes on from JAVDPK010002859.1 coordinate 167,354, forward strand.
AGTGAGGCAACCTGGAGAGGTGGAGGTACGCTCTGGGGAGAAGAGGAACGAAAGTAGAAGCAAGACAGAATGTGTGTGAGTGAATGAGAGGTAGACGGGTGGAAAGGTGACGCTGCAAGGAAGTTAGCAAGTTAAAGGTTGGTGTGACAGAGGAGGAACAGAGTGAGATGGAGGCAGATGATCAGCTGGGGCGACCCCTAAAACCCAAAGAAGAATAATAAGAGATATAACTTGACTTATGGATGCAGCATTGAACTGTTTTCACTGACGGTGGTTCTTAGAAGTCTTCCTGAGGCTTCGGAGTGATTTCCACTGCAGAATCACATCTGTTTTTAATGCAGTGCCACCTGCTGGCCCAAAGGACACAGCTGTCTATCACTGGTTTTCAGCCTCGTCCCAGATTTCTCCAGACTTTCCTAACTTTGTGACATCAATGTAAGGGACAGGAGTACATCAGAGGGACAGCTCAGATTGAGGACACAAAGAGAGTCAAGGCTGGTTTGTACATGTGTGTTCGTGTGACAGAGGAGGATGATGGGGATGGGGTGAGATTGAGGAAGATGATCCGCTGTGGCAACTTCTAAAGGCATCAGCCCGAAGAAGAAGTTGCAGCTATCCTTCTGACAATGAAATGGAGAATCTGTCTGCATTCTTTACAGTGTAATTTTGCAATTTTGAAATTGGCATTTCATTTGTAATTAAACAGTTAACAAATAAATAAATTTCACTTTACTGTGCACTATCTCATAAAGCCAAAAAATATATTTTAAAAAATGAAACGTTTGTTTCAGGTATTCTCTGACAGATGAAGGTTTGGCTTTGGCCGAGCGACTGGCTTCAGTAGAGCAAACAAACAAAGACGGCCCAGAGGGAGACCGAGAGGTCAGGACCGAATTAGAGGAGACTGAGGAAGATGAGCGCGTTGTAGACCTTACTGGAAGCGATGAAGATGAAGACGAGAAGGAGGACAACCGAATACAGTGAGTGGAAACTAAAAGAGTGAATCCTCTTCTCCTTCTTTTGCCTTTTTTTCCCTCTTAGAATGAAACAAATCCTTTTCTTCACAGGCCTACAGAGAGAGGAGCCGGTAGCACCCAGGTTAGGGGTGACGTGGACGACACGCGTTCATCGGGGAAATCCCAGAATTCACAGACAAGAAGCAGAAATCCGAATGCAGAGTGTCTTCTGCCTGGAACGTATGAAATTATACTCTGTGTCGACTTCATTGAGACCACTGGGTAAGAGACCTGTCAGTGTGAAGTCTAAGAACTCTGCAGTGATGATAATTTTTAAGATTGCATATGAACACTGCACGGTTATTTTGATGTCACCATTAATGATCACAATTATTCACTGATTTTAGAGACAAAACTGGCCTTTCACGTATTCTTCATGCTGCAGTTTGTGGTGTGTTTTCAGGAGTTTGAATAAGTTAGTTGTGTTTTGTTGCTTAGTGGTGCAGACGCGACTCTTTGCATATGATTTGTTCTTGGTTCACTAACGATGATGATGATGATGATGATGACGATGATGATGATGATCCGTGTTGAGGGATAAGCTCTTCGCTTTCTGCGGTGCCAGATGTTTGATTTTTGGTTAGACTCTTAACGTTTTCTTACTCGGACAGGCTGCATCCAGGAAACATCAAGCTGCGGTGCAGGGAACAGCTGTGATTGGCTCATGTGATCAGGCAGTGATTTAGGGAGCATTTGATTTGCTTTTGTTTTGCATTCTATCAGTTGGAGCGCACGATTCCAGCATCAGTTCATCATGTTCATTGAACATGGGAGCCAAACTCATGATTGTGCATACCTAGTATATATAGATATACTAGCATATTTCTCCCATATTGGTTTCTCTTCATTGGCTCCCTGTTAAATCCAGAATAGAATTTAAATCCTTTTCCTCAGATACAATGTCTTGAATAATCAGGCCTCATCTTATCTTAAAGACCTCATAGTACCGTATCACCCCAATAGAGCACTTCACTCTTAGACTGCTGGTTTACTTCTGGTTCCCGGGGTAGTGATGGTGAGATGAAGCTTCATGACTCATTGGAGCTTTCCATCCAGTTGGTGAACTCATGGGCTGAAGCTTCATGGCACTTTGTTGCTCTACTGCGCCATCAAGTGGACAAAATGTAAAATGTCAAACTTTACATTTACAACAGGCAGAGCGATTACGATCACCGTGGCTTTGGCTTGTGATGCTTTGAACAGAATAAATTAATAAATGTGATGCCAATACATAAATTCTGAACTTATTAATATGGTGTCTGTCTTTATGATAGAAGGGTGGGGTCGAAATGGAAAAAAATTGAGGAGAGGGTTGTGACGTGAATGTGATTGTGCTACTTAATTATTAATTTATTACTATGCGCATATCTTATTACGAGAGATCGTTCCTATTTTTTTAAGCTTGAATAAACTGCAAACAAACTCACAGTAAAGTCCCAAATCCACGAACTGTCCCAGGGTATTTAAAAGTAGAATGGGAGGCAGAGCCTTCAGCTTTCAGGCCTCTCTACTGATGAACCAGCTCCCAGTTTGGATCCGGGAGACAGACACCCTCTCTATTTTTAAGATTAGGCTTAAAACTTTCCTTCCTTATGCTGCAATAGGTCTAGGATGCGGGGAGATTCCCACTGAGCATTTCATGTTTGCTCACCTCTTTTCACTGTGTTTATACAGCATTTAATCATTAAGTTGCCAAGTGCTTTCTCATAGGGGGTTGTCTGATTGTTGGGTTTCTCTGTATTATTGGAGGGTCTTTATCTTAGAGTATAAAGTGTCTTGAAGTGACTGGTGCTATATAAATAAAACAGAGTTGAACTGGAATGTTTATTTATTTTTAATGCAGTGGCAGCCACCATCGTAAGCAGGAGCTGGTCAAAGAGCTTCAGAGAAATGGAATCAACTTTGACATCAGGAAACTAAACATCGGCGACTTCCTGTGGGTGGCTCGGGAAAAGGTGGCACCTGTTCCAGGTAACACTTATAAGAAGACAAAGCTGGGGGGGGAAGAAAGGGAGTGTTGGCAAATCAACTGTTTTGATGTGATTTGATGTTTGAGAGCAGGTCTCCCGGGTTTTTAAGATGCTTAAGGTTGCATTCGTGCCTCATCTGTTTAATTAAATTTTTTATTTCGCAGGTCAGCTGCGAGCTCCTGTAGGCAGGGAGCTCGTCCTTGATTACATAGTCGAGAGGAAGAGGATGGACGACCTGTGTGGCAGCATCATCGATGGACGCTTCAGGGAACAGAAGGTCGGCGTGCGCTGCGGTTTTATCCAATCATCTTATTAGTCTTTGAGAGGAAAAAACTACAAATATAAAATGAAAACAATTCCGAGGGGTTGCAGTTGCAGCCTGTGCTTGTTCCTCATCACACGTCAGGCTACGTTACCCACTGCTGCTTTTGTTAATTTCAGTTTCATGTGTCTGCCTTCTCTTTTCTTCCCTCCATCAGTTTCGACTGAAGAGATGCGGCCTTCGTAAGCCCATCTATTTAGTAGAGGAGTGTGGGTCAGCTGCTTCTCACCTGAGTTTACCTGAAACTACACTGCAGCAGGCTATAGTCAACACACAGGTAGGAGAGTGCACACTTGTAGTATGTATCCACAAAATAGCCACCACACCGTTGCACCACCAGCAGCCTGAACTGCTGACACAAAGGAAGATGGATCCATGTGTTTACTCCACATTCTGAATGTTCCAGCATATCGAGACTCATCAGAGCTGTGAAGTGTAGTCTCAGTGTTCTGTTCTTACTTAATCTTGCTTTAAAGAGCAGCTGAACAGGTGTACCTAATAAAGTGACCAGTGTAGATTCTTGTTGATACATTTATTTTTTAATAATTACATATGAAAGCGTCTCATCTGCTCATATTTGAATGATATTCCTCATTCATATCCTAATCACATGTTTAAACAACCGTTTAGGAGCAATTTTGCTAAAAATGTAATAATAACATTTATTACTTGCCTGGCTCTGCGCTACATTAATGACCAGCACCAAAATACATAAACACACAAAACAAAAACACAACATACTTCCTTTCTTACCTCGACTATTAAAATAACAATCCTGTTATTAGGAGTCATTTATGGCATGCTGATGTGCTATATGTGTGGTATACACATAATGTGTGTGTGTGTGTGTGTGTGTGTGTGTGTGTG
>JAVDPK010002859.1:175032-185267 GCA_034780415.1 Cichlasoma orientale
ACTGGCAGACCGGACTGCAGCGCAGGAACTGTTTGTGGCACGATCACAGTGAAGAATCATTCAGGGGTGGATTATTGTCTCAGTTTAATTCTGAAATAAATATACAGACAAAAACAGTGAGTATGTCTAGTGACACGTGGTAAATCCCCCGGCCATCACAGGAAGAAAACACCGGGTTAACTGCAGCATAAAGGGAGAGTTTAAAAAAGAGGGAGGAGGGCACGAAATGGGACAAAACGAGTAGCGGAGATGAATGTTTTTATCTTTCAAAGTAACCTGATGAAGTGAGCAAGCCTGACGATGTGCGCACACACAGACACACAAAATTTGAGGAACTTTGTCTACATCTCCTCAGTCAAATCTGGGTGTAAAAGAGTGATGGAATTTTTTCCACTGTTTGAAAAACTTAATGCCGATATGTGTAAGCTGAATACACCACTGCTGACTCCTTCAACCATAAACCTATGCTGTCAGTTTAATGTAAAGGTTGCTACATCACCTTAAAATTGCACACACACATGCACGCACACACACACACATATTGCATTCATAAGATTGAGGATGACAGAAAGTTTGCACTTGATTTTTTTGCACAGTTAATCAAAACAGGAGTGGATGATTGATATTTAATCTTTTTTTTTTTTTTCGCCCTCTTTTCACCCCTCTGGTCCCTAACATGACAAGCTGTGTTATTTACAAAAACAACAAATCAAAAACACCCCCCCACCTCCAAAAATAACAGGAATACAAAAAACTAACAAAACCCTGTTTGACCCTGTTAACAGGTCAAACAGGGTTCCTCCTGGAACAGGTTAACAAAGTGCTATTTCCAAAGTTTTCTTTTTAAAGAAAAGACAATTTTTTTCAGGGCAGTCTTAAAGCAATGCTTGCAAACGTGTTTGAACACTTTGGAAAACAAAGAACCGGAGTGGCTGTGAAGAAATTCTGGCTTAGCTCTACCTGGATGTTGGAGATGGGGTGGGGAAACTTTCAGAATTCGTCAGGGGCTGCAACCAATCAGTCGGTACGATATAAGTAATTGTTTTTACCCACAGAATAGAAACCAAACTTTGGTTTCTATTCTGTGGTTTTACTAATGTGAATGTTGGGGGAAACTAGTAGGGATTGTCTGGTCACCCCTACAAATAAGCCCTGTGGATCTTACCTGCACCACTGTAATATGAAGTGATTAGTGCACAGTCCATATAGATGCGGGCACTGATTAAAGATTGTTTCAATGCACTGACCTGCAAGTATTGCTCCAAGGCAGACCTGAAAGAAAACGAAAGTTTTCCTCTAAGCCCTAGTCCCTTGTTTTTCCACCTAAATGGTCAAGAGAGATTAGAAAGGACAGGGTTCCAAACTGATCCCGTAATGAGTCTCTCCAATGGTCCGCGTCACAAACCCAGAAACTTTTTGCTTTTTTTTTTTTTTTTTAAATTCAGGAACCCTCTGAACATAAAGCAAAGATCTACAGCTGTTCAGAGAGAATATTTAAAGTCTACACATATCCAGTTTTCCTGCATGTCAGCATCATGTCAATTTGGATCCAAGAGAGCCTCAGACGTGTCTGTAGTCTGTTCATCTTCACCATGGATCCAACTGGGAGTCAGCAACACGGTGCAACTTCACCGATTTCGCCCTTAAAAGGCAAAAGTCTTGAGAACAGCGGGGATCTTGGATCCATCGCTGTTTTAGTCCTGATGCGTTACCCGTGTCGGGCATGCTGATGCACAGTTTAGGTGAGGGGACCAAAATCCTTCAGTGGACAGTGGATTTAAAAACCAAACGCAGCCTCCGAAGCTGTTTTGGCTTTATTAGTTCGGCAGCCGTGGCCGCTCGTGCTCCCGCTCCCCGTTAGTCAGGCATGTCGATGCAGAGTTTAGGCGGCGGCACGAAGTATTTCCCAGGGCTCTGCGTGATCACCACCCCGGTCTTCTTGTGGAACATGGGAGCAATCTTTGGTGGCGGCTCGGGGACGGGGAGATCCTCTGCCGCCTCGGGGTCCTCGCTGCGTTGAAGGTCGTAGGACACGTTGCCGTACTCTCGCAGGAAGGGGAGGAGCTCCAGCAGGAAGTGGCAGAAGTCCTTTCTGATGCCGAACCACCCTAATGGGAGATCAGAACAGAGCAGAACTTAAGAGTGAAGAAATAAAACCAATTTACTACCATAGAAAAAGGGTGGAAAATACGACCAATTAGGTGATCAAAAGAAAATTTATTCTGCAACAATCAAAAACTACAATAATGTGTCCAAACTATATTGAGTGAAAGTTGTCAGATTAGTGTGATTTCTGAAACAACTGTAAACAGCAGCAGCCAGAAGCACATTTCTCTCTGCAGATACTCACAGTGGTTTCCTCCCTTTTGGCCGAAGGTGGTGGCCATGAGCGTGAGCAGGGAGAGCCAGAGAGGGACGAACACACACACGTAGCTCAGGCTGTTGTGCTCGTCCAGCTTGTGCACCAGAAGGATCTGAAGAGACACGTGAATGTTACGAGATGTTGTGTCGCTGGGTGGAAAGAAAATTCATGAAGCACATTTTGATTGTTCCAAAAATCCCGAGTTAAATCTCAAGGTGACCGTGCTTTTGCCTTCAGGACCTCTCAGCTTGGGACAACCTGCCAAAGGAGATGAGGCGCATGGAATCAGTAACCTCTTAACCCTATAACGCCAGGCGATCGCCGCTGAAGCGCCGGTTACTTTCCCTTACTAGCAGCGAACAGCTGTTTAAGACATAGTGTATCAATGCGGTGTGATCAAAGGAACTTTGATCAGTTGGCTTCTTACCATAACTCCCCGACCGTTTGTCCTATCGGAAAAATTCAAACGGTTCCTGAAGGCTCGGAAAGTGCACTTCACAGCTATATAGAGGTATTACAGTATTTGTTGCCAGAAGTCTGCAAACTGCAGCAATTTTGAAGTACGCTGGGTTGGGTTCGACACGTTCGGAGGTATAAGGTTAAAATGCCGCCTTTTTTTTCTCTTTTTACTTTTATGTGATTCCACATCGTAAACTCCGTTTTCAAAAGGTATTAATGTTAATTTTTATTTAAGGAAAGGTAGTGCGTATACATGCACACATGAAGCAGCTAAGCATGAAGCAAGTGTCAGCTAGCTGAGGATGTATTTTAAATGTTGCTGGTATTGTCACTGCAGCAGCATCATTCTTTCTCCGACAGGCTTAAGTCCACTGTGCTGAATGTGTTTTCAGCCTACAGAAAACTGTCCTAGATTGTGTGGCTTTCATTTGTCTTACTTTCCACTGCGCTCACTTGTTTACGTTTTCCCGTCACAGAGAGAGGTGCTGCTGCCTCACATAGTGGAGATTTTCTAACATCTCAGAAACAACAGTTTACTAGTTAACTGACTTGTATTTTGGGTGCTGACTAGCAAGGGAACACCCCAATGCCGAGTCTGCACCGATGCAGGAAGCTGTGTGTGATATGGATGACATTTACTAATATGAGCACCACGTAACTATTTCAGGACTTAAATAATGTACGTCTTTGCAAAGTGCTTTATAATCGATTTAACTTTATTGTTGTAGTTAGTATTTATTTAGAGCAACGAAGAAGAAAAAAGATGAGTGGGAATTTTATACTGAAACAGCGTAGGTGTGCTTTCCAGTAAGTGACGATCATGACCTTAATCCATCCATCTGATAGCTGTATGCTACGGATCGCTGCAGATACACCCCTCAGTTTCCATCTTAGCCGGTAATCAAGCAACCCTTCAGCTACAAGTCTGACTCCAGTATTTACAGAGTGGGAGGGTGCACCAGACAAATCAGAACTGGGCTTCGACTCGGACAAAATGTCTAAAATATGGATGCAAATACATCAACCTATTCTCCTATTTTCTGCTCCACTAGTTATTTTTAAATCAGAGGAAAGAAAATACTCCAAATAGCAGAACACGCCCCACACCTCACCTCAAATGTGAGAAGTGGTACGACGATAGTCATCCAGCTGATTGCCATGGTGATGTGAGTTCGCCGCTGCTCGGCGATGATGTCGATGGAGCGGAGGAAGAGGACTGACCAGATGATGTAGTAGAGGACAACAAGGCACAGGAAGGACATCAGGATCCACAGTGGGACACACACCACCTGCAAGCAGCACTTAATTAAATCAGCACAAAGACAGCACTGCTCCTACAGACAGCGCTCGCACTGGAAGCATAATAAGTGCCATGTTTTGTGTGCCTCACCAGCCAGGGCCAGTTGATGATCGTGTCCAGCTTCAGAGCGATGAAGATGAACTGGAGAATATTTACTGAACACAACACCTCCAGCTGAGGAGAGGAAGTCGCAGGGAGAAATGATCAGGACAAAAGTTGAGAATTGTACTCGTCTTTAACACTGTCCTCTCTCTTCCACATACCCAACATATGAACTGTGAAAATAAATCAGTCACACTATAAATTTATTCATACAAATGCAAATACAGTTTCGCAAGGGGAACAAGTGAGTTTACTGCAACTAGAGCTACACCAGGGCGTCGTGTTCTGTTCTCGAGTGACCGCTGAAGTTGGTCACACTCACTCACACACTCGCAGTCTTGCAAAAGACTGACTAAAAAAAAACAAAGAATGACGATAAAAATAATTTAACTTTATCTGCACATAAAAGGCCATCATCTTAGGAGCTTGTTACTCAAATAAAAACAAACAAAACTATCAACACACAGGTGGAAGAGAGTGACTGTAGTTTTGTGATGTTCCATGACAGTTTCAGAGCATCCTTAGAAATATCAGACGCCTTACCTCGAGGGAGCGGTCGTGTCTAAACCCCCAGACGCACGCTGCTACCGAAACCGGTGACACGAAGAAGAGAGGCATGAAGACGAGAAGCCAGAAGTAGTTTCCTCTCGCTACGCGGTCGCACACCAACACCTCGAACATCAGCAGCAGGACGTGCAGCCCCACCGCTATCAGCATGGCCTTAAACTCCACACATGTCTCCCCCTCGGCCCTAACAGGAAAAAAAAAATACACCAGAAAGTTCTTCATAAGGGTTAAAACAGCTTTAATTTAATTCAATGAAGGCAAAAAATTCAAGTTAAAAGCCATCTTGCCCACATTCAGCAGGAGACGATTTAATGATTTTCTAAAAATGAATGAGGAAACATGTCCCTATGAATGCTGCCCTGAACACAGCATTCAAACACAGTACAGAGCACATCAGCCTTTTTTATGTATTTCAGTCTTCTAGTCAGTTTATGCTCTAACCACCAATTCATGCACAAACACCCACACGTGAGAGAGTCTACCTGTACTGAGGGTTGTGGGCCCAGACTCCAGTGCCCACAGACGCCCCAATGATGACCAACAGCTTCCACAGCCATATTGGCGTAAACACAGCCCAGTAGCTCCACTGGATGACTCCATCCAGCCTCAAGGACAGCAACACGGAGAAGAGCAGCAGGCAAGAATAGATCAGGAACTTGCTGTAACAGAAGAGAAGAAAAATGACTCCTGATGGAGGAAGACGTAGTTTTGCAGTTTTTACATTTAATGGCAATTTAGGGGTGCTCCTTTTCACATGCAAATTAATCAAAAGACATGTTTACAGTGCTTAAAGTTATTAGACCACCACCTAACTGTAAGGTTTATGCCACAGATTACAGTTGTTTACTTGCATTTCTTAACAGAAAACAAAATTTTGTTTATTTTATTTTAGTGGGTGAACATTATACTCCGTTATAGTCCAGTGTGCTGGCTCAAATTTGGATATAAAATATAATTCAATAATTTTTTTTGTTTTAAACAAGTTTTTTAGACATTTCAAAAACCTCTGTTCTCTTGTTTTTTTCTCATGTGGACAAACTTGCTCTAATTTAAGAAAAGTCAGTCAGCATAAGAAGAAGGTCCTGAAAGGTAAATGTGGATGAAAATAATATTCAAGTACCTTTGGCTACATTTTTGAAAGTGAAAATGAGAAAGATGAATTTAACCTACAGAGCTGAAAAATAATACAAGTGTCAAAACAGATGGCGTTAAGACCTAATATCATTATAATTACAGAAACGTTTATTATATGCATCCTTCTAATCCCAACCTCCCATCAAATGATTCAGCAGGAAATCTACACCATAGCCACGTCACACCTGCAAAAACCTCTGAAACCCTATGCCGTAACCTGATGTGCGCCTCCCTGGAAATGCAACGCAACTGTGATTGCCTGTTCAGCACCGTCGATTGCTCCTGTGCATTTATGGGTACTTCTTCACCACAGTTTTTGAATTTATCAGTGAGAGAATAACAATCATCTGAGTATGGGGAATAATAATCATAGCATCACTATAATGACTCACAAATGTCAGCAAATTCCTGGAGGGAGATTGCTGAAACCGTCAGAATGGACATGAAGTGCGAAAACTTGATGGACAAATATGTTTGCCCCCCCCACCACAACAAAAAGCCAGGACCCAGGAAAGAAAACTGTCCCAGCGATTTATTTGTTTCTATTGGCTGGCACCGCAGATTAGCACATACTGCACCAACAACCACGTTGGCCACTCAGCATGGGCTCTGCAAAGATTCCCTACAGAAGTCTAAATCTAATCTAAACTGTGTGATCACCAATGTTTCGATGTGTTTTTCATGTCTAATAACCTTGTCATCAAATCGCTTTTGAAAAAGACATCTTTTACATTTCAATGAGACTATTTCCCTGGATCAAAATATATACAAAAGTCACTTTTTTAGCGGGATCTTTCTGTTAGTGGGACCTATAAATCAGAGAGCTGTGCTGACCCAGTTATGTGACTTCAGATAGAAACATATCTGAGACATGTTGCTGAACCTGAGCTCATGGTCCCTACCACCGTCATCTGCTGGATGAACACGGTCAGAAAGTCCTTCCTTAGACGCTTTGACTCTTGCTTTTGGTTCGGGTCACTGCTGTAGGTGTCGTTTTGGTTTTCCCAAACCACATCTTCAATTACCTTGAACTTTCGCCATTTCATTATTTTAGCTTTTGCCAAAAAATTTCACATCCTGGATTATACCTTTATATGCGGGGAGTCGTTACTGTAAAACTGTGTTTCCCAAGTTACTCCGAAAATATAACTTTTCTTCCTTTAACAGACAAAAAATGCTCACTAAAACTCATGGAGGGAATCCGTGAAATAACTGCAGTCACAGTAAACAACAATCTTTAACCAGCAAAACACCGACGGTGGGCGCTAGCCTGCTAGCCAGGCCTCGGCTAGCTTTTTGTTAGCATTAGCTACGCTACTGAGAGGTATCCATTAGCTTAACCAGAAACTGGAGTACGAGTCTGGATTTTCACACTTGTAAGACACACGCGTTTAGTATTTTTTCGTGTCCAAACAGCAGAGAGACAAACACAGTTTCATCACTGAGCTAATCCGTGCTAACCAGCTCCAGCGCTACATGGGACGCAGCTCTGTTACCTGGGATTGAAGTCCTGAAAGAGTCCCCGTAAATTCATGGTGCAGGAAACACTGCGATACTGGCTAACATCGGCTTCTCCACGCTATCTGCTGCTTCACCTCCTAATCCGGACGCTGCACTTTGTAATATCAACGGCAGCTGAGCTTTGTTGACTCGGCTTCATCGCCAGATCTTTACCATACCGTGTTTGTTTTTTCTCTTTACCTCCGCCGGAAATCATGTGACTTCCTTTTGTCGGCTGCGTTACCGCCACCCAGCGATCCGGAGGGTATACTACGTTGGCAATTTGCTTTGCGGACAACATTAAATCAAAAACAGTTATAAGCTTTGATATTTTGTGATTATCTTTAACATTTCTTTAACATTACAAATACTTTTTGGTAACCACATTCTAAAACAGACACAAAACATTTCCATGGTACACAAATAAGAGAAAGAACATACTGCACTCTTGTACAAGGGTGTGCACCACATTATGTCATTCTATTTATATAATCTATAACAATAACAGACATGATGCACACTTACAAGGTATCTACATCATATTATACTCGTGTGTCAGGAATATAACTGCATAATGCACTCATACTACATAATCTGCTGATATCAATGCATCACTATAAGCATAAGGCAAGAATAAGGTCTGTTAGGTTAACTGGTGATTTTAAATTGCTCATAGGTGTGAATGGTTGGCTGTCTCTCTGTGTTAGCCCTGCGACAGGCTGGTGACCTGTCCAGGGTGTACCCTGCCTCTCGCAGGATGGATGGTAGTAACAGACAAAAAAAAGAAAAGGAATTTGCTGATTGCAGGCACACTCAACCCTTTTTCTCCTTTGCAAACCTCAGTTGAGCTGGACACACGTTACTGCCAAAAGCAACCTAATTTGTTGGATGGCCTATTGTAGTGTTTAAGAATAACCAGAAGTTTAAATATCATACAGTAGTTTTAGGATGGACTCTTCAGTTTTGAAACCTGCAGGAAAAGGCTCAATCATGCTGATCAGAACTTTTTCACTTCAATGTGGTGGGAGCCGTCCTGTTCAAGCCATGTTCAGTGATATATTAAATGCTGCTCTTCATATCAATGAATATGTTCTCGTTTGAATGCCCACTGACATCGTGTGTGTGTGTTTTTTAAATTGGCCAATTTAAATTTGTTTTCCCACCTGACTCCACCATCTGTGCTCACCTGGTTCTTCCTGCTCTTGTACAATCTCCCTGTCCTCTCTCTGTCCATCTTTGCACTGACAATAACACACAAACATTGCATTCAACTAGAAAACAACACAAAATATGATCTAAGTTATTATGAGAGCAGGTGGGATAACAGGATAATACACTGCTGATTCATCATCAGTGGATGTGGGCAAACAGAAGCCACCTTGGCTTCATAACAGTGTTATTGTCTTTGACTACATGTCCACTCTGTTTCTTTTTGCACTCTCTCACTTTGCTGTCTTCATCCTCCTCTTCCTCACTGTCCAATAATCTCTAGAAATCTAGCCTAAATTGATGCCATTTAGAGAACAAATATACAGAAACACACACTTTTTAAAGCCGCATTAATGACCCCTCACTCTCAGAAGTATTTGCGCTGTTGCTCTCTAATGTTTGAGATAAAAATGTTTTTACAAAGATGAGGATTTCTTATCTTATTAAATGTGTTTAAAACCTGCACGGCCGATTTTTGTGGTGAAATTCCTTCTTCTTCTTTCAGCTGCAGCAGCAAGCCACACTTGCACTGCTGAAGAGCGCACAGCCTCTGTGTGAGTGCACTGGACATTTAAGCCTATTTTCACTCCAACTTTTCAGACACATCTCAGACAGACAAGCTGCTAAAGAAAATGATGTCACAAGATGAAATAAGATCTTTATTGTCACTGCACAACACAACTTTTGTTGCCATAATCCTCGAATGACGAAAATAATAAATATATTTACAACTCCATACAACGTACCAAAGTGTGGCAGTAGACGATTTCCCATATCAAACCAAATGGACAGAGTTGAGCAGTGTAACATCCTGTAGCACCTTCCAGAAGGCAGACGGGTGAAGAATCAGTGTCCAGGATGTGTGCTGGCCTGATGCTGGGAATCCTGGGGAGCCGGGTGCTGGTGATCCTCTCAGCAGTCTTGATGATGCGCTGGAGAGCGTTCTTGTTGTCTGCAGTGCAGCCAGAGTGCAGACTGAGATACAGTATGTGAGGACGGGCTCAATAGACGACCTGCAGAAGCTCACAGCAGCTGTTGTGGGAGTCGTGCTCTCTTCAGGTTCCTCTCCTCTGGAGACCTTTTTTGACCGTCGCTGTGGTGTTGAAGGTCCAGCTCATGTCGTGGCTGCATTATTATTTCACCTGATGATGGCTCCAGTGCACCTCAGAATGCAGCCTTAAGGAAAGACAGTAAAGTTAAATCAAGTGAATCACAACAAAATGTGATTATAATCTTCACAAAGACAGGATTTAGGACAAAGTAGAATTGTTTTGAATTTTTTTAGATAGATAGGGAAATTATTATTTAGCTACATGCACCCAATACGCCACCAGCAGAGTGCATACGGACACACCTTTCATCATAAATTATGAATAGTTTTAAACGCTGTCTTAATTTTCTATAAAGCTGACCTGCATGACCTGAAGGCTAAAAATAGAAAACATGGAGAACAATTTGTACATTTTTCCGAGCATCAGCTGATATCTCGTCTCAAGCCTGTTTGACATCCATGGAAAGAGAACGGGATCATGAAACATGCAGGTGCACCAACACGCTACTGAAAGTCGATGCAGAACGTTTGCAAATCTACTGATAAGAAAA
>JAVDPK010002860.1:8726-19846 GCA_034780415.1 Cichlasoma orientale
AACAAGTAGCTCCTCGTATTACTCGGTACCCTTGAAGTAGCTCTCAGTGTCAAAAAGGTTGGTGACCCCTGCCCTATACAGGTTGACAGCCTGTCGCAGGGCTAACACAGAGAGACACAAAATCTGTCCATCAGCAACTCTGAACTGTTTAACAGCATGTACAGAATTTTCTCGCACACTTACACCAAAAAAAAGGGGTGTTAAAAACTATTTTCCCCTCTACTGAAGCCTATTCACTGAGCTATTTTTCTGAGGGAGTCAGGCAAACTGGCAGAGACTTCAGGTAGTTATTTCTGCCAGCTAATAATAGTCTGGTGATAGCACACCTCAAAATGGTGACTAGATTAAGCAAATGAAAGTGGGCCTTATTCTTTTCCATATTTTTTGGCATTGCTATACGACGGTGGATGTTAAGGGCCAAAGTTAGGCTATGTACAACTTTTAGTTCTTCTCCTGGGGTTGGCTCACATCAGCTGGCAGGGGTTTCCTTTTATGGCCATTGCTTCGCAAAGGCAATTCTTAAGAGTAGCCTGCTCTTCTTGTTTGAAAGTTTAATTAGTTTGCCTTTCCTAAAGAAGAAAGCACAAGATGATGTTCAAATTTGCTGATCAACACACAAAAGCTGCAAATAACATTATATCATTATGTCTGCTTTAATAATCGGACCAAATGGCTTGTGACTACAGCTTCAGTGAAGACAATGGGAGAGTACGGTGCGGCTAAGCTGATATTTCTAATTCTACTAACTCTTGCAGAGTATTCCTTTAACGTTAACTAGTAATGGCTTCATGAATTTCTTCACAAATAAAATTTTAACCATTAGAGGAAAAAATTATTCATAACCATCTCATAGATATATATTTGTGTACAGCTACTTTTAGTACTGCTGATATTTATTTAGACTCTCTCCAATTGATCTTTCTGAGTTAACTTCAATATTTACTTCCTCCAAACAGTCAACGTGTCTATTAGACCAAATTCCTGCAAGACTGCTCAAAGAAGTGCTACTATTAATTAATGCTTCGATCTTGAATATGACCAATCTATCTCTATTAATTAGCCACAAGCCTTTATGGTGGCAGTAATTAAACCATTTCTTAAAAAGCCCACCACTCTGCATTTAATCATTAGTTATTATTAATCTCTGACTCTCTTCAACAGCATGTCTTTTGTCCTGTCCCCTTCCCCTCACCCCCAATCAGTTGCAGCAGACCCTGAGCTTGGTTCTGCCGGAGGGTTCTTCCTGTTAAAAGGGAGTTTTTCCTTCCCACTGTCGCCAAGTGGTTGCTCATAGGGGGTTTTTTGATTGTTGGGGCTTTCTCTCTATTATTGTAGAATCTTTATTTTACAACATGACGTGCCTTGTGACAACTGATATTGTGATGCACTATATTAATTGAATTGAATTGAATTGAATTGAATTGAATTGAATTGAATTGAATTGAATTGAATTGACTTGAATTGAATTGAATTGAATTGAAAGGCAGGTGAGGGGCAGCCAATCACAAGAAAGCTGGCTTTCTTAGAATTGGGTTGACAGTAGCTAAAATAGCTTGTGCCAGACAGTGGAAGAACTAAGGTGCTGCATGAAGGGATATTATAAGATAAAAAAGAGTTTTTGAATTGCAAATCACATAAAGCTTCACTAGTAGAGTCACAGAATTGCACCCAGAGTGCTCAGTAAGAGGAGAAAAGTGCTACATAAATACAAGTCCATTTTACTATCACCATTTACTATAATAAAAATATTTAAGGGGAAATGAGCATAATGGCTCCCCTTTAATGTTTTCGCTTTTTATGTTTTTATGTTGCTAACCTTAGCTATTTGCTATAAATACTTGAGAAGGGCATCAGCCCTATTAAACAAGTCTCTAAAAGAAAGTGGCATTTCCTTTGATTCCTCAACTAACAAGGTTTATAGTTCTAATTTATAATTTGGTTGTTTCCTGATGCTTGCTTGATCCAAGAGCTACGCTTCTTCATGCAACTGAATAAACATCACAT
Source organism: Cichlasoma orientale (assembly GCA_034780415.1). Lineage (NCBI taxonomy): Eukaryota > Metazoa > Chordata > Actinopteri > Cichliformes > Cichlidae > Cichlasoma > Cichlasoma orientale. The sequence goes on from JAVDPK010002860.1 coordinate 10,731, forward strand.
TCAGGCTGTTTGAATACTGTTATCTTATCCCACAACTTGTAATGCATTCATCCCTTTGCCTGATAATGAGCTTGTGTGTTAACTGCGTGTGGTCTATGGCTCACAGAACGAGCCTCTTGTTGGAGGCCCAGGCGTGCGTTGGCTGAGATAACATGTTTAAAGGATGTGTTTGAGCCAATCCACTTTGGGGAAAACCTTGTGTGGGATTAACACTGGCATGCTGATGAGGTTTGCTCAGGTGTTGCCAGAGGCACCATGATAATGGTCAGAGCATGCAAAATCATTCTGAGCGCTGATAATTCAGGAGGAGTTAATGAAATACACAACAAACCGAACAAATTCTCATGATGCTCGGGCTCATCATTCGTAACGCAGAGACTTCATACTCAAAGGTGAGAGGTCAGAGACACTTTCTTTGTCCAGGAAATTAAAGGCAGCCATCATAGCTGACCCTGAGATTGCTTCTCTAGAGCCCCCCCCCCCCCCCCACACACACACACAGCACAGAAACAAGGATGTGCTCAACAAAGTGTACAGTCCCACGTAGGATTTCGTCATTCTGAATTCTTTGATATTCAGCATATTGAATATTCACTTAATTCAGAATTATTTAAAGCCATTTAGAATAACATGACAGCCAAGCAGCCGAGTGCTTAGAAGATCCATTTTGTTCTGATGCGACTGTCTGGTTTGTGTTGAGATTTGCCCAATCAGAGTCCCTCCCCATCCACTCTGCCCCAGTTCTCGAACAGTCCCCATCTGGTTTGACAATCTGTTTTGATGGAAATCAGTTGTTTTTTCTCTTCTCTCATCTCCTCTCTCTTCTCTTGCGATTTTTACTTGAAGCTTCCCTGCGATCATGGCTCAGATGCTTTAGATAAAACTTGGGCATGATCACAGCCTCTCCAGCACCACCACCAGTGCCTCACAGTGCTCGCTGTTCCCCGGGGGACTCGGGTCTTGTACAACAGGATCTCTTATATTTCAGTAAAATAGGACTTCGAGAATATTGAGATGGAAATTGAAGTGTTACGTTTTTTGTGCCATTGTAAAACAAAAAAGAACCTTTTTTTTAAAGCATTGGGTAATTTTTAAAATCTTTCTTTTTTCAGTCTATTTCATCTTATTCATCTTACAAGGCCATTAGTCAGGCTAATGGCCTTGTAGATCTTTACAGGAGCTGAATGATGTGCTCTGTTTTATTCCATTTTATCCAGATTTCTCATATTGTCCTCTTTGATAGCAGTTTCTTTCAAAGGGGAACAGTTAAATTTTCCTTCATTTGGTAAACTGAACCCTGAATTAAAATCAGCAGATCCAATTAATAAATCATCCATGCCACTGTTCATTTTATGCATTTACCTACTGCTAAATGAAGAGTAAGTTGAAGCACTAAAAACTGTGCTAAATTTTATCTGGCTGGAAAGTTTTTTTTTCCAGCTCTGCATACCTTTGGATGTCAGTGTTGAAAGAGTAAACACAGTTAAGAGAGTCAGCAAGAAAACAAGAGAGGGGAGTCGACTCCCCCTCATCGCCCCTCCCTTGACTGTCTCTGTGGAATAACTGTGACTACCATCACAAACTCTGTCTCTGTCAACAACTGCCAATGCATCTTCAGACAGTAAACCGTGATCAACGTAGAGAGACTCTACCCAGGCAGAGAGGCGAGGAAGCAGAAGAAACAGCGTTGCCTTTTTTTTTTCTTTCTTTCTGCAGGAGCATTGTGAATATTCTTTTGTGTCCTGCCTCCCTACTCCTCCCTTTTATATTGCAAAGTTTTGGAGTGTTTTAAAATGCAAAGGTACTGTGCTTTTTCTACTCCCCAAGTGCATTTCCATCCCAAAACACTTTCTGTATCTGTGCCCCCCCTTCCCCCCTCCCACTCCTCTTCCCCCTCCTCTTTCACCCTACACTTCTTGATTTTCTATCTCCCACAGGTTCACCAGATGATACCACCGCCGCAACGTTCCCTTTCTTTCCTCCTTCCCATCTTGGCACATGAAATTTTTTGGTTCTGACTTTACTTCAAAGAGGTTTTAAGGCACCCTGTTCAGCCTTGCCTGTTTTTAATGTGTATGTGCAGGGAAAAGGACTCAGAGAGCTTAAGTACACTGAAAAAGCCTCGCAATGTACAGCTGTCAAACATGACTCAGACCTACAAGGCATATATGCACGAATGCAAAGACAATCAAACATCTCTCCATGTGTATATTTCTGGCATATTCTGGCACTGCTTTAATATATAGCCAGAGAAGAGGGAAGGGAGGCTTCCTTTTGTCATTTCTAGACTCACATGCTAAGAGAGGGCTGAGGGCTGATAATACGCCATATAGCACCTCAAAACGTACCCTACATCAAAAGATATGCCTGTTCTTTTCTGCATGGAACCATTTGGATTTTTAGAACACAGTAAAACAGTTCAGTTAGCAGTGGGCAGAAAAGGAATAAAAAGAGTGTTTGATCCACGTTCGACAGTGTGGGCTGTATTTAATCCTTGCTACAGACTAAACAAGAATCCGGTTAGATTCACATCTTCTTCAAAAAGGCATGGTTTTTAACGTGGCGCTTCAACCACTCCCACCTTTTCATCTTCTCCTCCACTCATCTGCATCTTCCTTCATCGGTTGTCTCAGGTGTTCCTGCATTCATGTGATTCAATAATTCAAAAAAAGGAAAAAAAAAAGGGGGGGGGGGGGTCGGGGGAAAAAAAGGGAGTACTTGTGGCCACTCCCTGCACCCTCAGGCTGCTCTTCTTTTATCACAGATTGTTCTTCCTTTGCTCCAGCGTGTGTGATGCTATTCTTTACTTCTCTGCTGTATGGGCTGCTTGTGTTCAGCTAACAACAGTCCCCCCGGTGAATCAAATCAGGAGATTATAAGAACATTCAAACGGACCAAATTGGCTTCCAGGAGAGCTTAAATCAATCTAAAGTTAAAACTGCAGAGAGAGAGAAGCCTTGGGATATTTGGAGAAAGAAGGCAGATCTAGACAGGGAGAATGGAGGGAAATGAGAGTTAACCAAGGCTGTTTTGGGTAATAACAGTGTGAAATGCCACTGTATCAATTACTGAATGATTGAGGGCAATCCGACTGTGTGTGCTGCCATTCAGCAGGATAGAGGAGGATATAATGGATAAACAGTGATTATGCCGAGCCCTCCAGATTGAGAATGTTCATATTTACAGTCTGACACTAGGACAACAACAGCTGTATTACTGCCTGTCATTTATGCAATATGTATTTCACTGCAGCATGTCTCCAATTACTTTATTCTTATAAGGAGCTCAATACAGTAAACTGCGCCTGCTGAAGCTGATAGATTGCGGGGGTTTTCAGGAGAACTGTTGTCATCTATAGTATTCGGTTCGGTTTGACTTTATTTTCTCTGAACAGCAAACTAATTGACCTGTGTGCCACATTGCTACAGCAAGTCATGGTTTAATACTGTATTTGTCACAGAAATCCTGCTTTAAACCTGCCTCATTTCTGCTTGAAATTCCAAAAGGGGCAGCTTTCATCTGCCAGAAGCCAAACCTACACCCTCCCACCTCTGTCTCCCTCTGTTTTTGTCTTTGTCTCTCTCTCTCTGTCTAACCCACCACCCCCTGCTTAGTTAAGCTCGCTAAGTGATAGGCCGTGGCATGGGCTCCTCCGTTCAAAAGACAGGCACATCATTAGGGAGCTGAAGAGTGCAGTTCCTGCCCCCAGGGGAGGGATGACAGTCCGTCAGTGCCGTGGGGCTTACCTTACTTTGGACAACAGAAATCAAAGATGGTGCCGTGAAATTTGAATAGAATAGGATGAACCCCCCCCCCCTTTAATTCTACTGTTTCAGGAGAGGTGGAAAAAGCTCTGGCCATTTTGAAATGGTAATGATTAATCACTGACTGATGGCCGGACCATTTTATACAGTGTGTTTTTGAGGTGAAAAATTGTGTAAATGAGGAAATAGTATTGTCAGCAGTAATCCAGCTGAAGGAGTAAATGAAGGCGTAAACCTCCTGATAATGCACAAGACCTTTAACCCCAGAAATAAACCCTCCTAAAATGCTGTCACCGAGGAAGACACGTCTTCTTTGGAAATGAACCGGTCTTTTGAATTTGAGTTTGCCGTTGAGGATTTTTCAGCATCTTTGGTCTGATAGTGTCATAATTTTGCTCAAGCTTCTGTACAATTCAGTGCTGATCCGCTGGTATTCATGCCAAACAAAGATGCTTATTCTGACTGAACAGCAGTACCACAGAGAGCAAGTATAGATCACAGACCTTGAATCACTTTGCTATTGTAGTGCTCCCTTCACTCCAATAAGTCAAAGCACTTACTAGAGAGACTCATACATATGCAAATATATGAGATAAGTGCAAGTATAAGTGACACATGGCAATAAAGTACACAGATCCCTGAATTATTACCAAGCGGCACATCCGGGCATTAAAAATCAATGGAAATGTTTTTCTACTGCCTCTGGTCTGTGTCATACGTATAATGGTGCATTTAGAGTAACAACTCACAGGTTATTTTACAGTTTTATATATAATATCATTTGATATATATTATATAATAATATTAACTACTGTATAACAGTTAACCTGAGCAGATACATAAATGGCAAGCACATCTGTTACAAACTGGACCAAACTACTTTAAAACCTCTCATATATTTGCTCATTATTGATCTCCTTCTCACCTTAGTTATTCATTAATTAACAGTTTATTCCTATCATAGGCATTATTTTTCTTGGTAGCACGTGTTTTTTCTACCTGTGCATACTCACTCAAAATATAACATCACACATAACTGCACACCGAAGCCTATGCGCACAGAGTAAGCCACCGACGAGGAGCTACACTGTGAAGGTGACTAAACTACACTGTGTCTTGATTTAAAACATTATTCAGTGAAACAGTAGGGATTAAAGGACCCCCAACAGTGTGATCTATTTTGGCTTCTGAACAGAAATGTGCTATCTGGGTGGTACTCTGCCTGCATATACACATGGGAGTCTTTGTCAATGTTAATTGGCCAGCATACCGACCAGCGAAGTGGAACACAGCTTCCCGAACACATTACGCCTTGTTTGCTACTGAGTAAATCCAAATGGTACTGTTCTTCAGACACTGTAAAAGCCACCGGCAGCCCTGACCAATGTGACAGGGGAGTTTAACCTATGTTTTTTTTTTTCTTTTTTTTTTACCTACTTGCAGCACACTGGTCAGGGGGAAGTATTTTAGCTTGCTGATTGCAGGTGGTAGAGAGAAATCATCAACCACCTCATCGTCTCCCGCACTAATAGCCAAATCTCAATTCCCCGACACTTAATTCATCTCAATTTATTGTATGTTGTTTCCATGGTGAAACTATTAGCACATTAGCTGTGTGCCGGTTCTAACCGTCACAAATCACAGAAAGAAATCAATTCCATTCTCAACTATTCTGCGGCACCCTGTGTATTTGTCGGAAGCTGCTGGGTGGTATTGGCAAGAAATGCCCCCGTTTAATGCGTAGTGATTCTTTCGGTGGCATTTTGCCTCCTCCTGTTGTCTCGCCTCTCTTATTAACATGCACTTAAATTCCCTTTGTTCTCTCAAGTGCTCATTAAAGAATTCAGTGCCTTCTGATGTCTATAGTTTTACATAATTAGAACCCAAGAGGGTTCCACATGTGCACTAAAGTTCTCCATTTGTTTTACTCTGCATTAGAGGAGCAATTTGTTTAATTTCTCTGGAGTTTAACCTTGCTGACTGTGATGGAAAAGCACCTGCAAATCTTGCGTTCAGTCAGATCACCAGTGAGAAAATGCTGCTTGTGAGTGCTGTCTTCCTTCTGCGATGTTATCCATACCCGGGATGGTCATTTGCATATTCATTTATTATAAATGTGTAACACCATTGTCTTACGGGTGTTAAAGAATGTGTTATTGATCTTTGTGTGTACCTAACTAATTCATAATTATGATGCATGCACATTTGTTATTGTTAATAAAAAAAAATTAATTTAATTCAAAACATGCTGTCATTGTATCTGTATGATGTAATGTGGTGAATTAGACGCATTCGCATAGTTACTGCTCACTGTTGTGAGAAACACTCATTAGGTTTGCTGCTTAGCATTAAGAACGGAAACAACAGCAAACTTTGTTCTGAATAAATCAACAAATGACTGCATTTTTTTCCCCCCATTATAGAGTATGAAATATTTTGGAAAAAAAAATGAAATCTTGATTGTATAATTAAAACAGGAAGTAGTTACCAGAGTAACTACTGAAACAACTCGTGAAATGAAAAAGAGCCTTGCTGTCAGACGAGTCAAAAAACAAGGCAAGGACTTCCAAATACATATATGATATATTTATATAATATATTTAACATATATTTGTCCAACAGTGACAAAATCCATGGGTGCAGGGTGGTGCGGGGATGATGAAATTCACAATGTATTCACTCCGCAGAAAGAGTTCTGGCACTTCAAAAGTTTACTTAACACAGTTTATAATAAGTCAGTACTTGTCTGCTTATTTGCTCAATACAAAGAGAGAGCAGTAAGAAAACATTCATGTGCACTTGACAAGCCTCAGACTTGACTAAAGCAGGTGAAAATAGGCAGGCCTTTAGAATGGAGTTAAAAATGTCAATTGTTAGAGAGGTTTTCATGTGGGCTGGAAGAATATTCCAAAGCCTGGAGGCAATAACAGCAAAGGCCCAGTTGCCTTTAGTTTCTAGGCTAGAGAGGGCACTGAGAGAAATTGTTGGCAGCATGACCTCAGTGATCTGGAGGTAAAATATGGAGTTAAAAGATAAATAGAGATATTTAAGAACAAATAATTTTTTTTAAAAAATGAATTCTGTTTCACAGGTAGCCAGTGCAATTGAGCTAAAAACAGGCATGATGTGTTGACTTTTCTCTGAACCAATTGTTTTTTCTTTGACTTCAGTTTGAAGTCGGGCAACTGAGCTTTGAACCAACTGCAGTCGAGAAAGCGTGGAACCTGGAAAGAAGAGGACCTAGAACGGATCCCCGAGGGATGCCACATTTAGTGGAATAATCCTATTTGGATTATTAAGTTCTATCTTTCCAATACGAGGAAAACCAGTATAAAACTTAATCCTGAAAACCAGCTTCATGCACCTGAGGTTTCAAATATGTTAAAAATATTCAAATAAGAGGAGACCTGATAAGTGGAGAAGACAACTTTTTCTTTAACCATAGCAAGGAAAGGTAATTTGAAAAGGGGCCTATTTATTGAGGACATCAGGTTTTTATTTATTTAGAAGTGGCTGCACAACTGTACGTTTTAAAAACGGAACAAATGACTCAACATGCTAAGCAGTTGTTAATTATAGCCAAAATAATGGGAAATATTGTACCAAAGAGCTCCTTAAAGAGGCATAGCAGTGTAATGTCTAAACGACAGTGGGTGAGGTTCTAATATCAAATAAGACAGCAGGGTGGATGAAGCTGGCTGAGCATGATAGAGTTGACTGACTGAACTGTGCGGGTCTCTGAGAGTTCTGAAACTGGGCGTGAGATACTGGATTTAATGGTGTTACTTTTGTCATTGAAGAAATCCAAAAACTCCAACCTGCATCGTCTTCATGTCTGCTGAGCTCCCGGTTTCTCCTCATACCACGTCTGTAGTTAGTTTTAGCACAGGACATATTCCATGAAAGAGCGATTCATTGCTTGAGCCAATATTGAAGACTTTCCCCTCGGTAAACTCTAACCCAGGAGAAGAAAAGAGTGGCTTGCCTCCTTCTTTCCTCTCCTCTCTTCTCCATCCTGCAGGATGAATGAAAGGAAAACATTTGGCTTTGTTTGCCATACTACCTCTGGAGCCAACATGACGAGCAGGGACACTGAATTTATTCAAAGCCATGCCCCCCTCAGCAGCTTTTTAGCATATTTTGATTTGTCATAATTTTTCCACCGAAGATTCAAAAGCCAATAGAGCCTTAGTGGCCATTCCTTGTCTTACAGCTGTACAAGAGTAAGGGTGAGCCGTACATAAACAGTATGTCTGTGTGTTTATGTCCTGTCACACGTGTGTACAGACAGTTTGACTGTAGTTCGTGTATGTCGAGGGAGGTCTGAACCACCGAGAATGTGAGGTAGGGAGGGCATTGATGCCATGTTCCAAAGTGAGTGGCCCGCCGAGGAAAACAATAAAGCACGAATGACAGGAACAGATGGCCTTCTTTATTGTCCCCTGAAATGCAAACACTGAATATCTTTGCTTGGTGGGTGGCATCATTATATATTTATTTTCTCCCTCCTGTCCCTCTCGCTGCTAATAGCACTAGTGGCTGGCACCCACCCACATTTAAGACTAAAAGGCCTGATAAAGGGTTGGAGCCAGATGCTTATTATTGGTTGCTTGAGATTTAATGGGCAGTGACATAGAACAAAGATGACAAGGGGTGGCACAAATGTCCGAGCAGTTGGATACACGTGCACGACAGACAGAGCATTCATATGCAAAACACGCAACGGTACAGCATCACAGATTGAACACTACGTCTCTGTCTGAGATAACTCACTACTCACTACCTAGTGCAATGTACCGTTTATGTTATCAGAAATAATGGTACTGCGTCATGTCAAGATTCTTAATTTACTAGTCACTACAGAGTAAGCTAATTATGGTGGCTGTGATATGGGGATTATGAATGAGGGAAAGACAGCAAAATATCTGTGTCTTCAAAGTAATGCTGGACCTCTGAAAAATATGAGTTTAACTTACCACCTAATGTACATAACATACTTCTCTGTTATTGATGTGAGTTTCTATCTAACCCAATAATAACCTGCAACATAAAAATCTGCTGAACGAAATCTCTAACAAATTTAAGACTAAACTAGTTGGGATTTTAGTCGTGGGTGGGATGTCTTTTTTATAGGGAAAAAAAAAATCATAAACCATGTGTATAAACAATGCTGTTCCTCTGTATTTGTAAAAATGTATCTTTCATGGTGAAAACGAGAGAACTTCTCTTGTTCGTGTAAAATATAGTAAAAAAGGCTGTATTAGCAAACTAGCTTGCCAAGCACACACACACACACACACACACACACACACACACACACACACACACACACACACACACACACACACACAC
>JAVDPK010002860.1:37175-47196 GCA_034780415.1 Cichlasoma orientale
GTGTGTGTGTGTGTGTGTGTGTGTGTGTGTGTGTGTGTGTGTGTGTGTGTGTGTGTGTGTGTGTGTGTGCCTGTGTGGTTGTGCATTTAAATGTGCATATGGCGTTCCCATTAATCCATGGTTTATGGTTATGGTTGGTGCAAAAATTGCATTTTCTTTCCCTAAATAAGTCATTTTGAATTCAGCACCCCGAATATGTTTATTACCATTGTCTATGGAATACGCTGCAGCTTTTTTTAATAGCCTACCCCGGTGTGCACTCATCAATCACGGAGCAGGAGCAGCCCTCTCGCTCTCTCCACAGTCACACGCTAACTGAGTTACAGGGCTCTGAAACTAACTCCAAGTTTTGAAATGTGATAAAAGTAATCACATTTCTCCCAGTCAGTATCCTTACAGATGTGAATCGATGACATTAATTACTGCATCTTATTATACACCGCAAATGTGTTTTTGTTCATTCTTATTTATGAAAGAGGAGCTGATAATTTGCCAGGAGAGCCGGGAAGTTTGGGAATTGGTGGCAGTATTGCGCACTCGGCATCAAAAATTGTGTTTGTCCCCCCCTTACCAATAAGTACTGTAGCACTAAAAACAGAGGGGAAGAAAAGCAGTCCTTAAGCTTGGGAAATGCTGCTCTTTGTTTGCTTTTGTTGTACAGGTTGTAACGTGATATCATCGTTTTCTTTGTGTGGGGGGAAAAAAAAAAAGAGATTGCCATTTATGTGTTTCAGTACTACCTGTCTGCTTTTTAGACAGATGTGTGCTTGCACTATTTTCTCATAATTGTCTTACCTCATGGGACACGGAGAGAAACTCACATGCCAAAGTGTCGGAAAGGAGAAAAAAGAAAAAAAAAGAGGAAACCTCAAGGGCCGTATGGGAACAGTTTAGTGAGATATCCAAAGCCCTGAGGTGACAGAGCTTCTAACTAAGACAGAGAACTCCTACTCACAGAGAAGTGACATTACCGAGACCAGCTGTGCATGACTAAAGCCACATCATTGTTTGGGGTTTTCTTTATTATCCACCCTTTACAGCGATTAGCACAGGTATATAAAAGAACACTGATTCAAAGATTCTGGGAAATATGAAATATTGAGAAGCACTCACATTCCAGCCCAGTTCATTTAAGTATTAGACTACTGCTGAGAAACCCCCCATAACCCCCATTGTTGCAGAAGAGGAGCATTCCCTAGAGGGTGACCCTTTGCCATTGTGCTTGCCATTTATCCTTGTTAAAATTTCAATAACATGGGCCTCTTGCACTCTGACCTTTTCTGTAGACTCGTCAATAAATATGGGACTTATATGAATTTAACTGCTTTTCCAATTAGGGAATGCCATCTGTTATGCATTTTCAAGATTTCCCCATTTTTGTGTTTAAATCTTGTTAAGCAAATTGCCTTTTTTCACTCTAAATCGTTTATGTTTCCACATTACTGTATGTTAAAGACAGCACTGGGTTACTCTGACGGCAGTGTCATAAAAGGTTAATTGGATACATGGTTTCCTGAAAATGCAAATCTAAATTAGTTTTTTTCAAGGACTTATCTTGATGTTTCAAAGAGACTCATTACTATAATGACACTATCTCTTGTCATCTGCTTGGTGCCGTACATTCATAAACATATTAAAACCCCCTTTTAGTTAACCCTAAAAACACACAATTGCTTTTACTACGTACTGATTGGCACGTCGCACAAATTCTAAAAATAGTCGCAGTCTTTCTAAAAGCAGACATGTTAATTAGAATTCTTTGCCCAAAAATAAAAATGGATTTTAAGCTGGCATTATTTGGCAGCTGCTGTCTGAAAAGGGTGGCACGGGCTTTGAATTCATATTCAGAGGAGGACGGAGCGTGAGCCGGCTGGTGAGGTGAAGAGTGGACAGGTTAAGAGGTTCCAAGCCACTGAAGGAGAGATGCAGGCTGTGATGGCTCGGAATGAGAGCGGCGCCTGCATGCTGTGTGAGTGTCAGGCTGGCACTTGCCACAACTGGTGGTATTAATAAGACTGGGCTAAGATGAGCTCTGGGACGTGGATGACTCAACATGTGCTGGTGCTGCTGATGGGCAAGTGCAAATGAAATTAATGGGTGAGGGAAATCAAGTGAGTGAGCCCAGAATCAAATTACCAATCCACCTCTCAAACAAATTAGTTGGGTGCCAAAGTTGTAATTGATAGCAACACAGGAGCATACTATTGGATCAGACAATATGATCTAACATGCGTTGTCTCTGATGTGATTTGCTGCTGTGTTATCGTGATTAAATATTAAGATTGTGTGGATGACGGTGTCCCCCTTGGAATGCGTGGCCTCATAGGACATTTTGAGGGAGTTGCAAGTTGAAGTCTGATTGGTTTTACCGCAGGATGGCAAAAAATAAAAAAATAAAAAAATCTAAAGTACTTTTTTTCTGAAAACAAGGAGGATAATTTAAGATTAAAATAAAGAACTTCCATGTCTTGTCTTTCCCCGTAACTTAAAAGAAGCCGTGAGCCGAAGCGCTGCCTACCTAGCAGGACTAGAATACAGTTAATATCTGAAAGGAAGGAACTCTGACTGGGTAATATCACAGCAATAATGCATTTAGTCTGACAGCTACAGCAGCTCTTGTGGTAGCATTTATTTGTTCGGTTCATAAATGTGTAAACTCAGATTCCTATTAAAGGCTTACTCTCCCCAGTTTTATGTGTGGCTTTTCATTCAAGGCTGTTTTTTTTTTTAATTTATTTATTTCTTCCATTCCCCAGGAATGGAAAGGGCTTTTATATAATGAACTGAGATGCTTTTAATAAAATATAATGATCAGCTAAAAATTGGTTTGAAATCAAACACTCCACAGTGGCTCAGCAAAACGCATATCTCAAGGCGTATTCACTCTGGCTGCATAAGAGATAAGAGATGTGTTTTTTTTTTCTTATCCTTTTTTTCCCCTTTTCTTTCTTTCTTGCTCTTTTTTTTTTTTTTTTTGGGAGGATTTGATTTGCACACCTTCAAACCCACTAAAACACCAAGCCTGTATAGCTTTACAAGATTCTTTGGTTTTGTATGAGCAGATTACCCATGACATGGAAAAATATTTCACCAGAAGCTACTGGCGTCTTGATTCATAAAACACTACCAAATGGCCTATAGTGTACAAAGACAACAGAGAATTGGAAGTGATTTTAGCTCATTAATAATTGAAAAACTGCTCCAGTGCCATGCAGCGTTGTCTTATTTACTCTTTTTACCTATTTAGAAAAGCAGCTTCTCAGTATAAACAATGATATAACAGAATCTAAATTTAAAGATAGGAACCAGATGAATTATGAGGCAGCAGGAACATATCAGCCCTGTTTCTGTTCTTTTTATGATCCACTCTTAATAATAATGGATTATTTGAAAAGTTCACCCTAATTAAATAGTGCATGCAGCGCAGAAGACAATCCCTACAACCCATTTGGATAAACCACAAAAACAAATCCTGTATTCTGTGCACACAAGCGAACATATTTGCCTTGCACACACACATCATACGCAGAACACACAGAAGCTCACACGTACCCTTAGAGGAGCACACGGGCGCACATCAAAATCACCCACACTGTCATTCCAATGCAGTATTTCAGCACACACATCACATTTCAAAGGACTTTTTTTCCCTCAGATTTGTGCATTTTCTTTGTGATTTTGCTGTATTCATGCTAGTCAAATGTCTCGCGTCGACATTGGTCTCATGATTGGATACAGGAGAGTACAATTCATGTAGCATGCATGTGCATCTGTGAGAGAATGTGCACTTAGCTGCATGCATGCTTAGGTAAAAGTTTGTGTATGTGTGCATATGTGTCCCTGGTTTAGCACAGAGCCGTCTCCTTTGAAGTCTGTTTACCAAGCTGAAGCCTTGCTGAGAACACTGGGATGGCAATCTGTGACACCATTGACACCTGGCATGTAAACATTGACAATAACTCAGTCGTAGAACCTCCTGCAGGTTTGCCCTTTCTTACCTTCATAGGCTTTGGCTGCAGACATGATGCCCCCTCTGTTCCCAGGTACCTCCTTTTTTCACAGCTTTGCCTGCCTTTATCTTTACTTCAACTGTGTGGCCTACTTTATTATTAAGTTCTGTCACACTTCTGTAATGCAATGGCTCACATTGCAATGTGATTTTAAAAGTGCATGCATGTGTGCAGATTCTTAACAAAAAAAAAAGTGCACAAATGAATGTAAAGATCAAGGATTCGTGTGCAAAAGCAGCAATATCGCATGTGGTGTTTTCATCCCAATGTGCTCAAAAGCATTAAAAGTAGAAGGCTGTTTTAAATGGAACCACCTGAGAACTTCGGTTAGAAACAGCAACAACATACAAACATCTGAACAGGGCATGTGAGGAAGCCCCTTTTGAACCGAATCAAACAATTTAATAATTAATAACAAATTGAAATGTTTGCTGTTTGTGTGTTTTAATGTAAATGAATGTGATTGAGTAAAAAGTAGCGTGTAAGTTTAAAAGTCCGAGCCAGCTTAAATGTGCAACCGCCTGAGTTGCCAGTATTCAGACTTGTTGCTTTAGAAAAACATATTTTCTGAGTATTAATCTCTCAGAAAAATCAACTTATAAGTTCTGTGCAGTCACAACAAACAAGTTGCTCTACTGTAACTTCGCTAAGGCCCTGCATCCACATATGGGGCATTACATTTTGGCTTTGCTGCACCTCATACTTCATTCTGCTCAATAGTGTTTTATATTTTGTTAACTTACATGTTGTGTTATACTGTAAGTAAGCACTTATTAGATTTAAGATGCTTAAGCATCTGTTGTCTGTCGTGGATATGAAGCTACTGTCTCTGAAGTGGCCTTAGCCTACCTTATAAAGAAATCAACAGACATGGGGGGAGTGACACTAAATGCAGCTCACCTGGGTCTTCCTCCTGATATAAACTAGCCCATGTGTTCACTTGTCTCTCTGTTTTCATCAACTTGGAACCTCCTCTTGGTGTCTGTTTATTTTATTTCATTTTATTTTTGATAAATTCTGTGTTTTTTTAAGTAAACCCCTTAGAAGGACTCCTTCCCACTTGCTATGAGCCAGTTTGTGACAGCACTAAGAAAGTTTCCCAAAAAGGAAGAACTTTTTCCCGTCCATTCCTCTGTGAACTTCACTAACTTCCCTCGCCTCGTGTCACTTCCCGCACCAATAATCTCGCGCTCACTGATGTCCACGCTCATACGGAGGGCTCTTATGAGAAACAATTTACTTTTTGAGCATAATTTGTCACCGGCGCAAATGCTGCTTCATTAGCATATCATCCTGCTAACTCTTGCCTTTGTTTTGACAGATAGCTTTCATAAGTCACTGGTAAAAACCTTCAGCGGACGTTTGGGGTTTTACTGTCACATAGGCTCCATCTGCTCGCTTTGGTGGGGTTTTTATGCTGCGCCATCATTCACCTCCCACAAGCAATAAACACTATCTCTCTGCACCCTCTTACTTTCTCCCTTGCACTCACTTTCTCGTTCACTCTTGCAGTTGTGGAGGTCTTTTTTATAATTCTCTTTCATGGGAAGAAAAGACAACAGAGCAAGAAAACAGGCAGTGTATTGTAACACTGAGAGTTTTGATCTATAGTCAGTGTTAAAGCTCATGCCCCTATTCTCTGCTGTTTTGCATAAAACATATACACTGAGTGACATAGCTTGTGCATCTTTAGAGGGAAAAAAACGAACTTCAAAGATCTTCAGAGGAATTCCTTCTGATTAGAAAGCATTACCCCGTAAAGGAGAGCTCAACTTTTGACTCCGACGATAATGAAAATATCAAAAAGGGAGTGGCTCCTGAGCTGCAGCCTGTGTCACTGCTTCATTTTAAACAGATCACTGATGAATACATGACATAATCTATGTTAATTTCTCTCCTTTGATACTACTGAATTTATGGCATCTATCATGCATTCGTACATAGCCTGGCAGGGTGATTTATGAAGCCTGCCCACGACAGACATTAGGGATGAGATACAATTGTTTTCCCAAATCAAAATAAATGGGTCACGCAAGGTTCTCATATCGTCAAATATTTTGCAGCAGAAAGCCAGCCCTGCAATGCTGACTGTATAATTGAATCGTACCAAAGCACAGTCGATTTAAAACAGTAGATTTGAGGGATGAGGAAACTGTCAAGTCATGCATCATAGTCAGCATTTCACCTTAGGTCGTAGACAAGATTACTTGAGTCCATTTCAATCTTGCTGTTGCAAAACAGATGCGCGATGACATATTCTTCCACAAAAAAAAAAAAAAAACAAGCTCTGGTGGATATTTTGGGGTTTAAATATTTTCAACAAAAGCCGAAGCTCTGAATACAATATGAGAAGTTTCTCTTTGAGTTAACGCAAAGTGAGGCGTAACCGCAGGGCAGGGTATTTAATGCTCATAGGATATTGACCAAATTGCTTGAAATAAATATGAGGTGTTTGTGTCAAAAAAAACAAGCCTCACCTGTTAAAGGACCTCTTTCATTTCTTCTCATGCCATCAATCTCCCTGTTTTTCTCATTTCAGTTTTGTCATGTCCACTTTGTTCGATTAGAATCCACGTCGAGTGCGACTTTATCAATTTCCTCCACATGAACCAATGAGATTACTTCCTTCAACAATTTCGTCTTTTTTTATTGGAAAACCATTCCTGCCACAAAAAAAAAAAGGGAGGGAGGGAGAGACTCAACTGTATAGCCAATTCACCTGTTATCAATCACCAAACTTCATATGACAAGTGTGCTCCGGTGTTTTCACAAGACTTTTCATTTGAAATAAAGGCACGCCGGTATGTGCAATATGAGAGGGTTGGTCTTCGGAGCACAAGGTAAACTAAAGTGATTTCAATCTATAACTGACCCCTTAAACTCCAAGGTGCTGAAGGTGATAGGTTGCTGTTTAGAAATAAGGTAAGCATGTGAGGATTTGTGAATCTAGCTAAAAAACAGTGCTTTGATTTCAGTTCACATATGTCAGCATTGAGGTTTGAACTCGTCAGCACGCACTGTACACATACTACACAAAAACAAATGCAACCTTTTCACATACAGCAGTGGAAATAATTATTTGGTCCCCTGCTGAATTGGTAAGTTTTCTCACTCTCAAAGAAATGAACAGTCTTTCATTTCTGTGATAGTTTCATTTTAATGGAGAGAGACAGAATATCAACCAAAGATCAAGAAAAAACGTGTTACATAAAAGCTATAAATTGATTTGCATGCCACTCCTCTTTACAGAAACGCTCTAAATCTTCTAGGTTTCTTGTCTACTGCTTGGCAACTTGAAGCTTCAGCTTCCTCCACAGATTTTTTATAGGACTGTGATCTGGAGACTGGCCAGGCCACTCCATGGCCTTACCATGACCCATGGTTTTTGGTCATTATCATGTTGGAAGACTCATCCACGACCCAGCTTCAGTGTTCTGGCTGGGGGAAGGAGGTTCTCGTCCATTGGCTCCTCAGTGGGGTGAAGTCATCCTGTACCCTTAGCAGGAAAAACAACCCCAAAGCATAATGTTTCCACCTCCATGCTTCACTGTGGGGATGGTGTTCTTTGGGTCATACACAGTATTTCTCTTCTTCCAAACATGGCGGGTTGATTGATGCCAAAGTTCTTGATTTCGGTTTCACCTGACCACAGCACTTTTGCCCAAGCCTTCTCTGAATCATTTAGATGTTCACTGGCAAACTTAAGACAGGCCTGTACATGTGCCTTCTTAAGCGGGGATTTCAGTCTATTACAGCATAATACTGTATGTTAGCAATGGTGTTCTTGGTGACTGTGGTCCCAACTGCCTTCAGATCATCAACAGGCTCCTCCTGTATAGATTTGGGCTGATCCGCCACCTTTCTCATGATCGTCTTCACCCCATGAGGCAAGATCTTGCATGGAGCTCCAGACCGAGGGCGATTGATGGTCATTTTATATTTCCATTTCCAAATAATTGCACCAATAGTTGTCACCTTTTCACCAAGCTTCTTGTTGATGGACTTGTAGCCCATTCCAGACTTTTGAAGGTCTACAATCTTGTCCCTGATGTCCTTTGACAGCTCTTTGGTCTTGCCCGTGGTGGTGGAGAGGGTGGAATGGAATAAACTGAGTCAGTGGAGAGGTGTGCTTTATACACATAATGAATTGAGATTAGGACTATCTGTAATTGACTGAATGATTGATTGTAATCTGTGTGCAACATTTGCAGACAGCCAATTTGTGGGAGCCATAATTCTGGCTGGGCTGTAGGGGATCAAGCCAAGAAAGGATTTAAAGAGTTTCTGTAAAGAGGAGTGGGCCACAATCCCTCTTGAGATGTGTGCAAACCTGGTGACCAACTGCAAGAAATGTTTTACTGCTGAACTTGCCAACAAAGAATTCTCCACCAAGAACAAAGTCATGTTTTGCTTGGAGATCAAATAGTTATTTCACTCAGTGACATGCAAATCAATTTATTACTTTCATGTGTTTTTTTCTGGATTCTTGGTTGATAGTCTGTCTCTCTCCATTATTATTAAACAACCATAAAAAAAATTAGTGACCGTTCATTTCTTTGTAAGTGAGCAAACTTACAAATTCAACAGGGAATCAAATAATTATTTCCCCCCACTGTATGGCTGGCAATATAAACAGGGATAGAGATTGGAAGCTATTTGCCAGAGTCCAGTGAGTCCTCAAAGTTTACATTTCATAGTTAGTCCCTAAATTTATGCTTCCTTGTGGATATTAATAAAAAACAGTCATAAAAATTATACAGCTTGGCTGTTATTCCTAAAATACTGTCAAACAACACTTGCAGTTTCTCTTCCTTCCACCCTCTTTTTTTTAAACTCAAATACACAAGAAGAATATTTATTCTCAGAACAGAGCATAAATTTTATTTTGAAGCATAAAAATTTTAACGTGTCTAGACAAAACAGCGTATTCCTCTAGCAAAGCGAGGGCATGCTGTCTTTCAAGGGCTCGTTATGTGCTAAAATGCAGTAATAACTGTGGTCTGGGTGAAGTCTTTTCTTTAAATTCAAGGCTCGCGTGTTTGCCTGCGGCATCACTGGCTCTGAACCATATAGGCTGAACTCCAGAATAATTCCTTGGATTCCTTCCACAGGATTATTGATCTGTCTGTGATGAAACAGAGTTCTGTACTATTATAGTTACACCTGCACAAAACACAATCATTTGTTTTTGATCATTGTGTCAAGTACATAAGTAATTTACCATCCATCAGCAGACACCACACCTCCTTGATAACAATGTGAGACGTTAGCTGCGAGAGGGCCACTTTATTGTTTGAAATCAAACTAAAAGAGAGCCGACCAAGACAGCTACATGGCAAGTACAGTGAAAAGAAGTTGCTTCAAAGGTTTGCCAATAATATTATAGTGTGTGTGTGTGTGTGTGTGTGTATACATATGTAAGTCTTCTTTCAACTGTTCCCTTTAGGGGTCCTCTGTCTCCATCACACTCTATCCCTTGCATCCACTTCTGTCACACCAACCTTTTCAGCATGTCCTCCTTCATTACTGCACATCCATAACCCCTCTTTGTGATCTTCCTCTATCCATCCTGCCTGGAAAGTGCAAGTATGTGACTTTATTTTCATGTGCCAGCACAAAAGTGATGATCAATTAGCGCAGTGTTTGTGCTGATTACCTGAATTTTCAGATGGCAATAACTGCAAATTTGCCTATTTAACTTGATTCATTTGGTGGTAATTTGATGATGTTCTGGTGATAATGAGATAGACGGACAGAGGCCTTTTAATGTAACAATGATAGACCTAGCAAAGACACATGATAAGTACATTATATTCCCTCTGTTGACTCCCTGACACTGACAACAACCGCACTTGACACGGAGCAACATTAGATGTGTTGATTTAGTGCATGACTGCATTGATTTGCCTTACCACTAAGTGTGCAATGTTCGTGGATCATGCAGCACATTCTGACTGAGGCATGACTAACAGTAAAAAAAAAAAAGGGGGGGGGGGGGGGTAAGAAAAAAA
>JAVDPK010002860.1:47455-79656 GCA_034780415.1 Cichlasoma orientale
TGTGTGTGTGTGTGTGTGTGTGTGTGTGTGTGTGTGTGTGTGTGTGTGTGTGTGTGTGTGTGTGTGTGTGAGACACAAAAGATACTCGCTGGCAGTGGCGAGGAGCGAATTCTACCTCGCTGTCAGTCTACCACCTGCATTGTTGTGTTATGACACTCCAAACATCTGGAGTGCTCTTTATGTTTTGAAGCACCCAGTTCTCTACAGAAAGAAATTACCAATCAAAAAGGAAGGCAGCTGTGCCTGAAGGCTTGTAGGGAAGGTTTGCGACTGCAAGGTTGCCAGTTTGACTCCCCAGACCATCTGGGAATTTCTGAGATGTGGGAGGTGAATGAAAAACACTCTCTCCTCCCTTCATCTTCCAAATGATCCAGTGGCAATTCCCTGGTTATTCTGGACAGCTCCCACAGAACGGGTTGCTCTGTGTGGAACACCACCCACCCCCCTGAGCAGATAATAGGGAGCATGCTTTTTTTTTTCTTTTTTTCCTTTCAGGTTGCTTGGGTTTTAAAATGTCAGTAGTTAAATAAATACAATTACAAATAGAATGTTATTAAATATGAATAACTAAAATAAAACTATAATGCTGTTTTGATGGTGATATACAGTATATTTACACACAGTGAAATTAAAAGGAAGTGTAAAATAATTAGTATCTTAACAGTGTTAGCAATGTGAAAAATATATTCAATTAGTGTTTACAGACTACCCAAAGTGTCTACATTACTTACTACTCAAAAATAAGTGCTTGGTTACTTTATTTTTTACTACAAAGCTGTCTTTAGCATTCACTCCCTTTTCTACTGAAAATTTACCAAAAGCATTGATGGATTTTGTTTGAAGTCTCGCTGTACTATAGTGTGCAAAACACAGCATTTCAACAAGCATGTGCACCTTGTGTTCTGCACCATAGGGGCCTTTAACCTTAGTGGCTTTACAATGTGATTCTTATTCACTCATCCGCACACCAGTGGAGCTGCTGTGCTGTGTGGCGGTTTGGTTTAGTGCCTTGCCCAAGGACAAGTAGAGGTAGAGATAGAGGGTGCAAGTATTAGTGGCAAAATATTGCTGGAGTTATGGACACCATTAGATAATCTTAGCTGTTGCTTTAGTGACTTTAGTGACTACTTGCTAAGCCACCAGTGGTTATCTAGTGACTAAGGAAACAGAACGTGGGAATAGGGCAGTTTTTGAGTTCCTAGCACTATCGTTCTTTTGTTGGTACGGTTACTTTGACATGCCTCTGTTCTTGCTCTATTTCCTGAAAGAAAGAGAAGAAACTGTCGGCACACCGTTATTAAATTGACTTTTACACACCAGTGCAGCGATCGTTCAACTATCACCGTAATATATTGAATTTTAATACTGAATTGGATGCTGAGAGTTAACAGCCCTGCTCGAAAGAGTGATAAAGTGCATATAAGGAGACAGGGGGCGTGGCCTAAATGGCAGGTCTGGCAACTAATGGTTCACGTCCCCTTTGGAAAATCTGTGTTTTGTGCTTTTTCATTTAGTTTCACTGTTACTTGCAGTTTGATTAGCTTTGGACAACACAACGATTTAGTTAGGGTTGTGGTTCGAGTTAAAACACATTCTCCCTACACTATCAGCTTGCTCCAAAGAGCTCTGAACGAGCATCTCTATAGAAGTGAAGCTGGTCTCGCTGTTGTTACAGCCAGCGTGTCACGACAGACACCAGCAGCTTCTGACAAAACAGCAGCACTTTGGTGTGAGAACAGGCTGACCAAAGCATAAAAGAGCGTGTGCGATGACTCGGTTGGAATATGTACTATCACACATTGCTTACTGTTAACACAGTTGTAAGGTTGTTTGTTAAGCAGCTGTAGTGTGAATGCTTTATTTTCTGTCTCGAGAGGTGTCGGCGCACGTTCAGTGAACATCAGTTTGTGCTCTTTTGCAGCATCTATTCGTTATATATGATGCGGGATGGCAAAATAAAATGATGTAGCAGCAATCATTATACATCATTCATGTGCTGGAGTTGCACCGCTGTAAAAAAAAAAAAATGTATTGAACCTACATCGTTCTGAATAATCAGCATAATCAATTGGTGAACCTGTGACAGACGTGACGTGACATTATGGAGCATGAAATGTGACAAAAAAATATACCCATACGTTGTTGGTTGGTTGCTTATGATATACCGCATGAACACATTGTTTTTTTTAGCATTCTCTGATACTGAGCGCTCGAGGTGTCAAATTAGATCCATGTGTGTTACAGCGTGTGCTCAGTTTCAGGGTGAAGCAATGCCTCAGATTTGCTTTAAAGTTTAACACATATTTGAAGCACCTGCGAGACTCTGTATCCAAAGATCCAGCATCGGAAAGTAGAGGAAGAAAAATGGTAGGTTATGGGAGTTGAAGAGCTAAGACACTCACCTTATACTCTCTTATCTGGAACAGTGGTATCACTATAAATGTTTTGACCTCAGACCTCGAGGCAAAGAAACAATTCAAATAAACCTTTGATCGCATCTGATTCAGTTCTCCAAGTCTGCAAGTTCAGAGAGAGCGATAGAGAGAGAGAGAGGGGAACCGAGAGAGAGAGAGAGAGATAGAGAAAGTTGGGGTGGTGGCCCTCAGCGTTTATCAAAGAGCTTTTCAGAGCCTTTGACAACACTTCCTCACTTGCAACAGCAGCATACTGATCTACAGGAGCCCACGCACAGGCACACAGAGATCTCTTCAAGGTTTGGATAATGTGTGTGAAGCCAAACAGAGCCCTTTAGTGCTGCAAAATCCGTTTATCTGGCATATTGGGAAGTGAGGCTGCAAATAAAGACGATGGTTATAATTTATTAAAATGCATGGCACTGACCATCAAATTCACGCAATTCAAAAAGTTTTTTTTTTTTTGTCTCTCCAGCTGACAACACTGGATATTTGAGAATCACTGCATTTATCAAACAGAGTGGCGAGGTTTCATCTAAAAAGGTCCGTTTCTTGTGGTGTTTAAAGCTCAGCAGCAACGCTATGACAAAATATTGCATGGGATGTGTCGCTTTTGTGCCGGTTTCTTTTACATGAAAGCAAACAGGTAGGCAATGTGCATATTTAAGACCTCCACAAGATTCTCCTTTTTAAACAGTCACTCGGGAACATTAAAAAAAAAATCAGCTTGATATGTCTCATTAAGCTAACGTTAGCTATTAGCTATAGCTGATGAAATAAATAAAAAATAGGCCTTTAGGTAAATCAACAAACTGCATCTTGACATTTTAGCTGACAAAATAAAGGGCTGGCAACAAGACATTAAAACAATGAAATAATACATGGAATGAATGTGCCATTGTTTCAAATATCAAAGAATTTCTAAATGTGTTGCTTTTATTTATTAGCCCATATGTGGAAAGCTTAGCCACAGGCTCAGCAACAGCAACAGCAGTGGCCTCTGGGCCATTTTTTTTTTCAATTTACAACTTAAGAAAGCTTCAGTTTCATCATCAGCATGTCTACTCGTTCCCCAACTCTTTATATGTGATAAAGAAGATGACTGGGGCAAAGAGTGGCAAGTCTTTAATCAAAACTGCACAAGCAAAAAATATGTGTTGTGATAACACGCAAAATGACTTAAGGAAAATGACGTGTTGTCAGTATGCCAGTTCATGATACCTTGCAGCTTGTCATCTCTCCCCTGTCTTTCATCCAGCATCCGCACAGATATAGCTGTATTTACAGTACTGGCCTTGTTTCCCCTTCGGCAGCTTGTGGCCTAACGGGACACTCCCTCTAACAGTGATGCAAATAGCCACCCCAGCTGTCAGCTATCAGGGAGGATCCTCAGTGAGTACATAACCGGCCGTGTCCCATCACTGCAGCCTGTGTCTCCCTCATTTCCCATTACAGCGGGTGGGAAAACATTGGTGGAGGCAAAATAATGGGCCTGCTTAGATATGAGGAGGAGTAATCTAGGACAGGAATTAAACTTTCATCTCCTCCAAACAGCATTTCAACGACTCGACTGATTCGTCTCTGCGCAACAGTGCCATTTGTAAACTCAGACATGAATTATTAACGGTGGAGCTTTGCATATCGTTGAGACTCATCGGACAGCATTTACATCTTGGCACTTAGTGAGCCGCAGCCGCTGAGGTTACAGTCGAGATGCAGTAATAATGGAGCTTCGTACACTTTAGTAGACAAACAAAATAAGTATTACTTTATTTTGAACACGGAGGGTGAAAAGCACTGTACGGCATGCTATACACAGATTGTTCATACTTACACAGCAGTCATGCTGCTTTTGTCAAACACGCGCACACACACACACACACACACACACACACACACACACACACACACACACACACACACACACACGCACACAAGAGCAAAACTCCTGAAGTCAAAACTTCATTTTGTCATTACAGGAAGGTAGCATAAGGCTCCAGTTAAGGTTTCTGCTGCCTCTGCAGTTCCACCTATATATATTGCCTTGTGTATAGAAATTGCCAACAAAGGGACGATTGGAACCATATGCCACTCATTTATTGCAGCGCTGTTGTTTTTTCACAATCAGCCACTTAAACCGAGACTTGTCATTTACATATTTTCATGCAAGACAAATAGTCATATACGTTGTATATCAACACACCTTAGGGAGGGGTGTTGATGGGAAAATCGGTTTAGAAGTGGGGAAATCATTTTTTTGACACAGATGCTGGTGAGACGAGGGTCCTATGGCGTGATGTGTATTACAACACGAAATTTTAGATTTCTAGAATTATCAGGCCCCTTTGGATTTTTGCTCTGTTAAGCAGTCAAACGTGATTTTATGAGCTAGCGAGTAAAGCAATGGGCGACATTGCTGTTATTACAACAGGGACAAAGTGCAGGTCGTAAAAAGTTCCCCAATCCATTAAACACAAGTACAAAAAATACCCCTCTCAAATAGACCCTTTAATCTCACTTTATTGCTGCATCATATATAAAAAGAAAAATTGCTGAAATTAATATTTAAATATTTCGCATAAGATGGTCATTAAACACATTCTGGGTTGTTTACAACAATTTATGCTGAAATGCAGATAATCACTGACCAATTCAATTACAGTCAAAGCGTTAGATCTTATATTTGTTTTCCATTTGTCCATCTGTTTTTTTTTTCTTATTTAAAGAAATAGGTTGCTACTATTGATTCAAGTGTGATTAAAAATTGATTGGCACTTACATTGGGTGCCAGGACTAGAAACTCCCTGTACATCACTGCTGTTTTGTACCTTGGAGCATTAACTGCAATAAAAGTAGATGACTCTGGAGTCACAAAAGGCCCAGCTGGGGCAAAAGGTCCAGTTCACGGAGGAAGGAGGAGGAAAAATAAGCAATTTATCCAAGAAAAAAGAAGCTAACCTCTAAGACCTCCCTTGGCAGTAACTCAGAAAGCGCTGGATACTGCAGCAATATGGATACACCATTGTCAAATGGACCGCATTCAGTAGTGTATTTGACAGTGTTAAACAATAGTTCACACCAAATAGAACATGTAAAGATCTGATGTACCAAATACCAGATGTACTGCATCCAGTACCAAGATGCGGTAAATGTTAATATGTATAGTGCATGATTTTTTTCTTTTTTTTTTGAGAGATGTCTACCTATATGCTTTTTGAATTGAATATACAACTGTGTCAGTACTTAAAGTACTGCGTTTGTATGCATCAGCGTGTGCTTGCTTCCATCTGTCTCTACAGTATGGTCATTGCTTGGGGTAAAGGGTCAAACTGTGTGGCACGGGAAGGTGTCAGGTTATGACGAAGCTTTGTCGCTCAGGGAGGTCAGATGAGCTCTGTGAGATGGAAGAGGTCATGGTGGTTGTTGTGCCCCTGGAGACCAAATTGGGAAATGGATGCCCAGGGTACATATAACTTTATTATTATTATTGATTGCTCAGTCATATCATTAGAAGCGCATGCTTTTTATAGTTTTAATTTAGGCCTTTAATTCTGTGCAAACTCAATTTTAGTCCCAAATAAAAAAACAAACAAATGCATCTATATTTTATTTTTTACAGAATCACTAGCTTATATTATATTGCTATATGGCCTGTATGAATCTGAACATCTCTCTATGCATCGCTCTGTCCGTGTGTATGTGCACATGGGTGCCCGCACGGGCCCAAAGGTCTGGATGAGTGTGTACGAGTCATGTGCTCGTCCATGCAGCAGCCCCGGACAGAAACAGCATTGCTCTAATTAGCTGACCTGTCACCATCGACACCCACAGCTGTGCAGTGCTCTGGGAGCAGGCTGAGCACAGGCAGAGGCTGCAAGGTGCAGGGAAAGCCAGCAGTGAGAACACAGACACTGATGAACACATCCAAGACTTCTGTCATCACCTTCAGGACAAAGGATGCCACCTCATGGTTTTGCCTGAGATGCTGCCCCACAGATTTATATACTTCAGTGTAACTACACTGGGACTTCCCTTTGCTGCTCTCTGAAATTCAGCGGCATTTGCAGTTTGTTGTTGACACTGTCTGCACTTCTCCAGTGTTCCCTGTATAATAATACTAAAAACAATGATCTATTACTCTATTAAATCATCTGTTACTAAAAGCTAATGCTGTAATATTATTGATGAAATGCACGAGGGGACCCAAATACAGGAAGCAGGAGGCAGAGTTGACCAACAAAGGGCAATCTTTAATAGCCATACAAAATACAGCCAACAAAAATAAAAATAAATAAAATTGTCAAAAAAGAAAAAAGGATCAGAAAATAATTCAGAAACACAGGAAGTTTTATATATACAAATGAGGAAAACCAGACAGGAAGGGAGGAAGCAAAGCTAAAGCGAGACACAACACAAGAGAAAACTATCAACTAAAACAGGAAATGAATATAAAACCAACAGTGATACAAGTAGACATGAAACATCCGTCTATGTATCCATTTTTATCCAATTCAGGGTTGCAGGTGGGGGGTGCTTGAGCTTATCTCAGTTGTCACGGGGCAGTGGGGGTACATCCTTGACGGGTCACCAGTCTATCACAGAGGTAACACAGAGAGACAGACAACCATTCACCCTCACATTCACACCTGTGACATTAGAACGTGGGAAGAAACCAGAGTACCCAGAGAGAACCCACACGGGTTCACATACAAACTCCACACAACAACGGCCTTGGCTGGCGGGTGGATCCAGCCCCTGGACCTCACCATTAGAACAATAGAGAAAGAGATTCGAGCATTATTTTAATCTGCATGGTGTTGACTGGTAACTAGTTAACATTTGGGGTTAGATTTCACAAGCCTCTCAAAAATATGTTACGCCGGAAACAACGTGTTGCTTACAACTTGTTGTCTGAGCGGGGCAGAAATCCAAAGCATTTATAGCTGTTCCAAACAGCACTTGAAGGTGGCACTCGCTTATAGTCATAAAAGCTAGTCAATCATTGTGTCAAATCATGGGCATTTTGTCATTCACACTTGAGGTGTGAACCACTGTCTGGATTTTACCACCATATTTTAAACCTGCTATCATTCCTAAGGCGTCAAATACTGCAGCTTTATCAGACGTTGCTGGCGTATGAGAAATACGCATGGAGAGTCCTTTGGCGTCTGTGCCTTGACGCATAGGCAGCAGCAACACAATGCTTGTAAAGGCATGTAGGAGGAGGTGCTGTAAAACACAAGCTTGTCAAAGAGGAGAAAGTGATTCATGTCCCGATTGGAAGCTTTGCGTGTCAGTTAGTTTTGCTTTGTTTCCACTTAGTTTAGATGGCAGTTTGGGTTAAAATGTCCTCGTTTACAGCGATAACCCTGAAAGTGGAAATAAGGGGTATGTGACGAGCTGAGAGTTGTCTGATTATGTGAATCACAGCAACAATGGCAAAAAAAACGTCTTGTGAGTAACTGCTCACACTGGGAAAAAGAACTCATATTTTACAGCTGTAGTTCCATCTGTTGGGGACCCCAAACAAAAGCAATGCACTGTTTTCTTGTGTAGACTAAAAGAAGTAATTTGTTCTAAATCGTCTTCATTAAAAAGTTTTGAAAATAAAAACATAAAGAAAGTGAATGAGACTGAGTGACCTTTCTGACAGCAGTAACTATTATCTTTGGCTAATGCTGCAAAAGAAAAAAAAAGTGGCTAAAACATATAAATATAAAATAAATAGAAGAGCAGCTGAGGAAAAACATTGCTGTCAATGAAGCATAAAGCACATGTTTCCATCCACACAGTTCTATAACCTACCAGCTGCTTCTCGGCCCTCTGTGTCTGAATAGGCTGTTGTTTGGGCCGGAGTGCGTCTGGGAACATGAGGGGAGATGACACAAGGGTAGAGATTTAAGACACGGTGCACTGGCTATCGGAGGTCTCCTGGTAGGCCTCAGACACGGTGCTCTGTGCTTCCCGTCCTCCAGCTCGGGCTCACTCTCAGTCTGGCTGCCACGCACACACATAGGCAGGGCAGAGAAATCCCTCATCTTGTATCTGGTTCAAGGTCCGCTGCAGTTGATGACAGTCGATGACAATCCATTGAGGAACGAGGGAATATCACCTACGACTTGAAATGGAAAGCAGTGAGAGAAACTCTGGCAGAAATACACTGCCAGAGTACAGAATAAAACCAAGGACTTAGCACTTTAATTTGAAATATTGACACACAAACCTGACATTTGCTCTGTATTACAGTTCTCATTAGTATTTTACTCCTTACCAAATGCTACAGAATAATGTGCTTTTTCTCATTTTTCTTACTTTACTATAAATGGATCATCAAGTGGTTATAATTGGAGCACGCTTATTCAAAGGTGTCATTAATTTTGCAACATTTAACCATTAAGGCAGTCCCAGATTGTTCACTGTGCCACAACCTTAACCACGAGCAAAACTATTGATCTCCCTCACAAACTCACACCCCTTCCCTTCCCGTGCGCACATTCGCTTCTAAAATATGCATTGTGGATCCGCATCTGCTGCATGCCCCTGCATTATGCTTGAGTGATACAATTTATATCATTTCAGGGGAATGGGTGGAAATCAATAAGATTTAGTTGGCAGCCTAATTCATTCTCAAGGTTTGGATAAAATGTGTGACTAATGAGGGAAAAATGTAAATGTTATGAAGTTTGACTTCACCACCACCTCCTCCCCGATCCCGCTGCAGCCATAATCGAAGTTCAGAAAGTCAATAAACTATGTGCAGAAATTATTTTAGCTCCATCATCTCTATTTTCTGACACAGGTTTTTTCCTGAAAAAAAAAAAAGAAAAAGAAAAACTGAGAGAAGATGCATCCTGTTGTAACAGGCAACTTTTCTTGCATGTGAGCTATGCCAAACTCTCTATATACAGTATATTTTCCCTAATGTTAAATTAAAAAAGTGGGACTGTTCCTCCCTTAACTGGCTTGCTCAGAAGAATCCCTATTAGTGAATGCTGTTTAAAATGAAACTGCTTTTTTTTTTTTTTTGGCCCTTTCGCAAAGTAAACAGTTACAATGAAAGGGGAAAAACAACTACTGATGTTTTCCGAAATATTTTTCTTGGATAAATATTAAAAGTCATTCGAAACTTTGATCTTAGTTCTTCTGAGCCTTTTCTACATCAAGGAAACTACCCACTTTTCATTCCACCTGTCAACTGCCACAATCTGTTTTTATTTCCAGCTACCATCTCTGTCTGGGATGGAAATAAGCTTCCCAGACTGAGTTACCTGCTACTGAGCTATTGACAAGTGTGTTTGGGAAATGAAAAAACACTGTGAAGTAACTTTTGGTTGTGATTTTTGTGGTGTTGCATTATTCACTGAACACAAATAAAAATAACATCAGAGGCGGGGAAGTATTTCTGTACGAATAAAGTCATCGCAGAGGGCGTGATATAAACAGAGTGCAAACCTTCAGCCTCCAATATGATGTCTTGTACCGTTTAGCATAATTAGTGGGCATAACTGTGGATTGCATGCATATTTATAGTGCGCGCCAGGTGAAACGTTGAACTGTAAGCTCAGTATTGATCACGTAATGTCCTCCATCAATGTCAGACTAACAGCATTGTAATCAGCCAAACAAGGAGTAATTACTGCTAAGGTGTGATTGACACACTCACAGTAAGCAGACACTGGCTCGCTTTGTGATTTATTTTTGTGTGTACAGTATGTATGTTCGGAAGACGTTTGCGTTTGCTGTATGCCAGACTTTTCTGTCATTTTTAAGAACAATAGTTCTCTAGGCTTTCTGAAGGTCTTTAAAAGTTTGGGCATTGGCTGCTTTTTTCACTCCAGTCCTTGTACCTGACCATTTTTTATTTGTTTGTGAATTATGAATTATTCAGGCATAAAAAAGGCACCTAACTCAAGGGATGAAGCAGTGTTGTGTCTACACATATCAGACAACTTAGCGAAGAACCAATTTTAAATTGTATTTCTGCAGCCTGTCACAAAAATAATTTAATTTAATAAATAAATATCCATTAAATAATTTACATAATTTGTTCCTATTTCTTTAGCTTAATCTATGAAAAATGCCAAAGATAACACTGTTAGACAAACAAAAAAATAGTATTTTTGCACCAAGAATGTAATTTCCAAAGAGCGATTAGCTTAAAACTCAACACAGTGTGCAGTGTGTCGTTAAAAATTTGAGGAACCTGGACAAGTGGAGGACAAAGTGCCAGGCCTACAAAGCTATCTACAGCAGATGAACAGTATCTGACAGAAGGGTAAATATTTACATGAAAATGCTAATGCTAGCCAGCTTGGTTAGCAAGGTGCAACAACAGACTGCGTAGATTCATAACATGGAAACACATATCTGGTAATTAGTGCTAAGTAAACCAATGAAATGCTGGTGTGTCACCCAGCAAAACTGGAGCCATTTCTTGTCTATTAGTGCACTCGCTGCACAGCAAGCCAAAAACGTTTCATGTAATTGCATTAAAATTGCTCCAAAGCAACACACACAGCCCAGTTCAGTGAACTAGTTTAGGTAAAGTATAGAAGATTCTCTATAGTGCCAAAAGTATTCGCTCGTCTGCCTTCACATGCATATGAACTCGAGTGGCATCTCATTCTTAATCCATAGGGTTCAATATGATGTCACTACACCCATCCCAGCTATACTGTAACAGCTTCAATTCTTCTGGGAAGGCTTCCATAGGGTTTAGGAGTGTGTTTATGTCTGTACCAGAAAGTTGATGACCTCTGCGCTCAGTCATTTTACATGGGCGACCACTTTGTGGCTGAGTTGCTGTCATTCCCAGACACTTCCACTTGGTCATAATACCACAAGAGTTAACTGTGGAATATTTAGAAGCGAGGAAATTTCACGATCGTCACAGGTGGCATCCTATCACAGTACCACGTTGGAATTCACTGAGCTCCTCAGAGCGACCCATTCTTTCACAAATTTTCTAGAAGCAGTCTGCATGCCTGGGTGCTTGATTTTATACACCTGTAGGCATGGAAGAGATTGGAACACCTGAATTCAATGATTTGGATGGGTGAGTGAATACTTTTGACAGTGTAGTGTAGCTATAAGCTACAGCCAATGGTGTATGTATCCAGCTGTCAGTCGGAGTAGCCCAATGATGATGAGCTATAAGCCTTAAAAAAAAAACAAAGCCCCTGCTGCTTGTTAGGAAGGGTTAAAATTACCTAAACCATTTTTGTGCAGGGGTATTTCTGCTCTAAAGCTGGGAATTTCAGTGCTGGAGGACTCTACAGGGACTGAATGACTTTAGGAACCAGCCTCAAGTGGCCAATCTAGGAAGTGCAGCTTTAGGCACTTCTTCACTGACTTCATTTTTCAGCTGCAAAGGTTGCCACTTGAGCTGTGTGTGAGGATGTGGTGAGTTGGGGAGGGAGCGTGTAGAGGTGGGGAAGTGGGGGGGAGGTGACATCTTTAATCTGATAGAAATGCATCCAGGCAGAGGAGCTGAGGAACCATGCAGGAAGACAACAGTGATCTATGAGTGCTGAAAACAGCCCAGATCCAGGTAAATGGATGAGAGGCACACTGATTCTGCCACTGACATTAAAGGAGAATTCCACCCTCAGATTCACTCTAGCTATATATCATCAGCTTGTGATACTCAGTGCATCTTTATGATAAAGTGCTATAAATTAGTTTTTGTACACACTTGCACGACGTAGCCTATAACTTTCCCAGCCTGCCTTTTATTATCACAGAAGAAACTCGCCTGGACTTGTTGCATTCGGTGGAGATTTATGGTGAAAAATGGTAGTTTTTAATGTTAGTTGTAACTGTCTATGAAAAAGGTTTTTTTTCCTCCATAAAAACAAAATCTATAACATGTTTATGGCGGCAATGCATTTTTGACTCCTGAGGTTACAGGTAAGTAAAGATGGACTTTTCTATGATTGACAAATTTCTCTCTGCTCAGATGCTCAAAACTTTCCCAAATAAAACTAAACTATACTGTAAATATGATTTTAATGTCTTTGAAATATCTTTGGCCAGTTATAAACAATAACAGGCTGACAAATACAAGGTACACTGCAGCTTGTGTGTGGCTCTTTAACAATGTTCAGCCTTTCACTGTGAACTGGCACATCTTTCTTTAAACAGAAGGCTCTTAAACAAACTTCTCCAGCAGCTGTGATCTTTGTTTCATGTAAACAATGTTTCAATTGCAGCATTTCCTTGCGATTGTTTTTATGCTCTGACTAACTCCCTGTGTATCACCACAGAGGCTGATAAAAAAAAAACAAAAAGAGGTAAATCATGAATTTTAAAAAGGAGTAAAACTGCTCTCCTGAATCGGTAAGAATGTAATGTGAGTCAGTGAAAAGCAATGATTTAATAAGTTCCTGGTGAATGAGTAGTTGTATTATGCAGATTTGGCATGTCATTATAAATATATCTCGATAAAATTAACATTTTGTTATGACTGAATTTCTGATATTTGCTTAAAATCTGTGCAACACTTTAACTGACTCACAATAAGGTGCAGTGCCACTCATCAATGGACGGGTTAACGTCACGCACAAAGTATTTGACCTAAAAGTGGTTTGTGGTGGGTTTTCCATTAAAGCTGTAATAATCAGTATTTTAGTTTAAACACTGGATGTAAACTTCGTGCTGTTCAGTTCTGCCCAGTATTCTTATTTAAGCCGTTGTTTCAATTTTAGTAGAACAAGTTAGGAACCAGCTGATGAACATAGAATTTTTGGTGTTGCTAAAGACATTTAGCAATTCAGAGATTTGCCTCTAAATAATTTATACATGTTAAATAATAAGTGCTGAAAGCTTGTAAGTAGGCTGTTTGGTATTGAAATTTGTACTTTACTCATTAAATACTAACCAGAAATTGAGGCTTAATGAAGCATTGCAGCTATAGCATGACTCCCCCTCTGACACTATAACATTATAAATCTAGAGCGCATTAGCATGAGAGGTGTTAGTACAGCCTACAGCTCGCGAGCTGTACCTTTAGCCCACAAGTGGATCTTCTCTTGAAGCTTGTTGTTGATGGACTGCCACAAAGGCTCGCCTCTGCAGTGACCAGAGCTTTCACTAAAGACAGCTGGGATTCATGGATAATCAAGGCTCAAGAGACCGTCTCTCTTCAGTCCTTACATCCTGCTCAGAATGCTGCTCCAGATGTAATTGTGTAAGTTGCCGTGTGTGCCTGTGTCATAATTACAGTACATATTCATACTGTAGTAATTCCATAAACACACACACACACACACACGTTTTCTCATTTTGTAACATTAGTATGCGCCACCCAGAATCTGGCTGATTTTTGACTTCAAGATGTAAAATTACAGTTACTGAGCCATCCAGCCACATCGGTGTCAGTTCACACTGTAGGCTGTTCCTGCAGAAAGATTTTGTTTCACTAGTTTGGTTCAGTTAAAACCACACTCGGTTTGGCCCGTTAGTATGGCTCATGTGGGCTGATGTGAGAGCTGTCAATCAGGCCTTCAGCAGACACACTGCCAGCTTTTCAGAGCAAAGAATTCTGGTCATTTTAAATATTTTTTAAGTACATTTTATTGAATCGTTTTTTGTTTTACTTTAAAAGACTGATGATGAGCAATGTAAACATGGACAATGTGGTAGTCAAAGGCGGAGGCCTTGGGAGACCAATCACCGGTTCCTGAAACTGGTTCTTGGGACATGGAATTTCACTTCTCTGGTGAGGAAGGAGCCACAGCTTTTGTGTGAGACTGAGAGGTACTGGAGAGGGCCTGGACTCTGTTCCAGGCTGGAGTTGCATGTGATGAGAGACATTAAGCAGGGCTTCATATACTTATATCCCCCCAGCTCAGTGTCCGTACATTGGAGTTTTCCCCAGTGGATGAGAGGGTTGCTTCTCTGCAGCCTTGGTTGGAGAATGAGTCCACACTGTCATCTGGGCTTATGTGTCAAGCAACAGTTCAGAGTACCCAGCCTTCTTGGACTCCCTTGATGTTGTGCTGGAAGTTGC
The DNA here is from genome assembly GCA_034780415.1 of Cichlasoma orientale. NCBI lineage: Eukaryota > Metazoa > Chordata > Actinopteri > Cichliformes > Cichlidae > Cichlasoma > Cichlasoma orientale. Next base: position 61,880 of record JAVDPK010002860.1, read on the forward strand.
CCCAGTGGGAAACTCCATTGTCCCACTGGGGGACTTCAATGTTCACATGGGCAATAACAGTGTGACCTGGAGGGGTTGCAAGTCGCAAGTTGATGATTGATTTTGTAATCATGCCATCAGATCTGTGGCTGTATGTCTCGGGCACTCGGGTTAAGAGAGCAGTAGTGCTGCTGAGGCAGCTGCATGGAATTGCAGCAGTAAGGTGGCCATAATACCCGAACCAGAAGTTAGACACCGGAGGCTAGGAATCCTATCAAGCTTGGTTACCTTGTGGAAATCCAGAGGCAGCTGACAGTTCAGTGAGGCCATGGAGCAAACCTTTTGGTTGGCCCCGAAATGATTCTGGCAAACTGTCAGGCGAGTTAAGAATAGAAAGCAACCTCACGCGGGGATGAAGTACTGCTGACTTCAGCTGAGACTACAGTCAGGCACTGGGAAAAAAATGCTTTGAGGCTCTGCTCATTCCAACTAACACACCTTCTGTAGTGGAAGCAGAGTCTTAGGATAAAGGGGATGACTTGGACATCGGTTGGGGCAATGTCACTGAAGTAGTTAACTTCTTGGTGGCAGGGTCCCTGGGTGGATGAGATTGGCCCCAAGTTCCAGCATTTCATTTGTTTACTGGATGTGTTTTAGGCATGTCCTACAGGGAGTAGGTCCTGGGGCGAATCCAGGAGAGATTTTATCTCTCACCTGGCTTGGGAACACCTGGGCAGAAGGGCTGGAGGACATAGCCTGGGAGAGGGATGTCTGGTCTCCTCTGCTTAGACTTCTGCCCCTGCAACATGGACCCAGATAAGTGGCAGGAAATGAATGGATGTTTTGCTTTTTTTTTAATTGCAACTTTTCAGTCATTCAGATTCTGATCTGAGGTTAATAACTGATGTAAATGTATGAAACATTTCCTACTGTGTATATTTTTGTGCAGAAAGTTGAATATGGGTGTTTTCTGCTTGTCAAAATATTAACTTAAGTAGTTTCTATTATATATACCTGAAAAGGGAAGATCCAAATGCAGACACACATCAGACAGGCAGGTGAAATAAACAAAAGAAACATTAATAAAATGTACCGAAGATGGACAAAGAGTGCTGCAGGGAAAAGGAAGGTTCAGTCCAAACAAAACATAAACCATCAGAAGAAGAAAAAAAACATACATTAGCCCAAAATGGAAAAACCACGAGCTTAAGAAACAACACAAGGTTTAAAAAACAGGGAGAACACATGCAGATTTAAAATGAAACAAAACATGAAACAACAGAGAAAATTAGCAAGACTCGACACACCTAATAAAAACCAGATTCCAAGACAGCAATTATGTATTAATTTAATATATTATACTATAAATATATTGATGCAATAGACAATACAATAATAGCTTATTCTATCTATATAACCTGTCAAAAGAAACTCCAAGGGCCATGCTGGCATGCTTGCAGCACAGTTCTTGTGTGAGCTGTTGCATATACAGGATGTGGCGTGTTTTCATCTCCTTGATGTTCCACAGACTCAAGCAACACACGGGAAAGGCAGGCAGGGAGGGAAGGAGAAGTTGCTTTGGGCCTTACAAATGACCTAGATACTTGAGTTTGAATTTCATTTACCTCTATCACAGCATCTAAGTGTACCTCACTTTCCTTACGCATCCATATGGCAACCATGGAGGTGGAGCGGATACAAAAACAGCCCACAGGTATGCTTTTTTTTTTTTTTCAAATCAGCATTCACTCACTCCTTCACTCACTCACTTGTTCACTCACTCAAAATAAATGAGAGAGTGGAAAGATAGAACGAGAGGGACCAGCATGTTTCTAATCTCTGAGAAGTTATCTGCTCAGTAGGTAAAATGTTTTGCAATAAGCAGGATTTGGCTGTAGCCAGGATAAGTTAGATGCTTGCTATTCTGCTCCAGGACTGAACATTTCCCTCCATGTAATGCAGAGGTTACAGGTGTTAACCACAGCCATTGGAAGTATTGATTAATCGGAAAGGCGGTTTGGCGAGGCTTCTTAGATCACAAAGTGGCTGATCAGAATTCTGGAGCTGCTAGTTCCAACAGTTTCTCACTGAGCACGGAAGGAGAGGTGAAGAAATGGTGGAAACACAGGGGAGAGAGAGGAGAATAGCAAGAGACGAGGGAGGTGGAGGTGGGCGGGTGTGCGGGGGGGAGAGAGAGAGAGATATGACACATGGGGTAAAGAACAGATGGGGATGATGGAGTGAGGATGAAAGTGTGAGGGAGAACAAGTGAAGAGAGAGAGAGGAATGAATTGCAAAAAAAAAAAAAAAAAAAAGAAGAGAGATGTGAACTGAAGGCCAAGTAGTGTGGGTTATCATATCTGAACTGCGAGACATGAATCTCAATCCATCAATAAGCGCTGCATTTTGATAAAAATACCCCTGCTGCTCCTGGCCTTAATGGATAGTGTGCCGTTTTTACTCTTCCCCTGAAATACCAGAGAGAATGGGCCCCACTCCACAAAGAGATCTGGATCAAGGTCAGTGATCACATAAAAGGTAATAGTGGCCCTCGTTCTCCATATATGTATGCTCTAAGTGCTAGGTGAATCTGAAAAGCTTGCTATTTCTAAATAATTTTCGCAGATATCCCACAGGTGTAGCTTGCGTTTCATAATTCAGAATTCCTAAGGCTGAACTGCAAGGTTTTTTTTTTCCACTTGCATATTAAAAAGAATTTCGCACTTGCAAAAGTAATCTCCTTGCTTAGATATTCAATATATCCTTTATACTCTTCAAAAACAGCAATATACAGCAAATTTATTCAGCACAAACTTTGTAATTGACTAGTGTCACTAGTTGTCAGGTGAATCCCAGTTATCAATATTACGAGTGGTGGCTATTGACCTATGCAGCTCGTTAAAGACCAGGCTACTGAAAACTACCTAAAAATGTTGCAGCAAGCTTAAATTTACCAAATTTAGGAGCAACATTTCCTACTACTATGTCAAATAATACATGCCGTTTCATCTCTGCTTATGTTACCTGTTGCAAACCAACCGTTTGCTGCTTGACTGCATACACTCAGCTTGAGCATCAGTCTAGATCTGAGTGTCTTCTTTATTAGCTTTGTGCTGGCAAGTGGCCTTGCCTGGAGAGATTGGATGTCACGTTCGCAGCAGATGTTTCTGGACCGGGGACTGCTTGTACTTTGCTGTCACATTCTTGTCCTTTTGAAAGAATAAATTAAAAATATGCATATTTCCACCACTCAAAAGTTATAAACCTCTCTTCTGCATAACCCGAGGTCAGGCGACTGTTGCGCAAGTACATGAAAGATGCTTTAACATTTTATTTCTGCCTGCCCATTTTGCAGATTGGAGCACAACTCAGGTAAAAAAAATGACTTCTTGATTAGTAAATGTAATGTGAATACTGAATTAATAGGCATGCTTAAAACTGCTCAGCAGTTTTTTTGTATTGCTAATAAAGTTAGCTTCATTCATTGGCTGAAAAAATGCTCTCTCGCTGATATTTTTAGGTAGCAAGCTGCAAGAACCTCGCTCTGGATGCTGAAGCTAATGATTCCAAAAGTCACAATTGTTGGTAGCTGATGATCCACAAAGCAATAAAGAATCAATATTTGTGTTAGCCTACAGAAGTGTTTCTCAAACTGTGGGGTCATGACAGGTGGGGCGTGAATGACCTTTGAGAAAAGTCACGCAGAACAAATGTTGGACAAGGAAACATTAGCAGATGCATTAGCATAGCAACTAGCGATACTCTCCTGCCGCCACTTCACCACCGAGGGGGACACACACACCTCGGAGCGTGCTTTGCGTGGGGTGTGAAAAGATTTCATCAGGTGAAGTGGGGCATGACGGAAAAAGCTTGAGAACCATTGGCCTACAGTGAAGCTACTATTATTATTAAGAAAGGGACAAATGAATGACCAGACAGTTATTTCACTTCTACATAGCTGTGTTTAGAAGACTCTAATATTATTGGAGGTTAGATTTATGTTTTGTTGGTATTTGTATCATTTGTTTAAACCGGCTTTTATCCTGTTGCCACCTTCTTTCATCATGCACCATCGCTGCTAAACTGCAGCACAAGCCACTCCCACTCTGCCCTAGTCTTTTCAATAACCAGTGCTATTAAAGGTTTACGCTATACAATGCGTCAGTGCTCATCATGTTTCCAGTCAGCTCTAAACCGTCCTCTTCCGGGCCCTTTTCTGCAACAGACAATCAGGACACACTGAGTTAACTCAGTCACACCCATGCGCGCACACACACACACACACACACACACAGAAATCTGTTGCTCTAAACCTCACGGTACATAAAACTAACATGAAAACACAAATTATATTGCAACATCTGAAACGTTGTGTCACATTACTGAAAGAGGAGAGAGGAGGCAAACCAGCCACCCAAGAGCAGCAGGGGGATTTCATGCTGGCTTAAATTTAGGCACGCTGTTTGGGGTCTTTATTGTTCCTCAGAGACCAAACTTTAAGTGAATTTCTCCACCAGGGGGGTTGTTCCGTGAGCGGCACATGCACAGTGCATACCAGAGCGAGCAGAGGCAGACATCTGCAATCTGCCAACGCCCCAGGTAAAAACTCGGTCCTCCTCTGCGCTGTTCTCAAATGAGCTTTTTTATCCTGTGCTGTAACACTTTCCTGTCAGTGAGAATAATTCAAAACTGGCCTGTCATCTCGTATGTCTGGAGACATCTGTATAATGCTTTGTTTAAAAGCTCTATTAGACTGGCTGACAGAATGAAGAAGATGTTTGTCCTCATAACTTTTCATTTCAGATTTTACTGATTTGAAAGCGAGGTTCGTTTAACGTTTTTTGTCTCCGCTGTTTCTGTTACAAGCAAAAAAGGAAAAAAGTATTATTAAGTTTGTATAGTTTCAGCAAAAAGGCTCAAACCTTGGAAAATATACAAATACGCATTATACTTCATCAGATTCAAAGCTCTGCGATGTGCTGTGACCCAGACGGTGCATGTTTTCTCATGACTTCTACCATGTTTCAAGGTGTAGTGAGCATGTTCGCTTTAGCAAAGCATGCACTGAGGCAAAAGTAATCAGCACTGCAGGAGTCTTTGGAGACTACTCTCTAACAGGTTTGCAGGCAGACATTTTAGGAGAACATGATATCCGGAAAGGAGGTATAGGTGACGGTAAAAGGTCCCTGTAGGAATGGCAGGTAGCTGACCTGGTGGCTTACAAGCTCGAGCTCGTATTCCCATTTCATGCTTTGTGTTGCAGAAAGATTCAAGAGACAGTGGATATTATTCCCTGTGCTCTAGACTCCGCTGAGGTCCGATCAAAGATCTGAGCCTTTGATGTTTTAACCCCTGGCTGTTTGGAAGGAAAAAAAAAAACACCCTTCCTCTGAACCAGATGGTGCCTGTTGCATGCTGGGAGCAGCCAGGCAGTGTTACGGGTCCCACCTGTGGTTTTAATTACAGTGCATGACGAGGAGATGCAGTGGAGCGGAAGGAGATAGAAAAGTAGGGGTGACCCTCGCTGTTCGGTGAGGGCGAAGGAAGGAGGAGGCGATACTGTATCTTCACCTGTATGGATCACAAATCATAGACCTTTTTATCTCCCTCTGTCATACCACTTCTTTCTCGGAATCTGCTGACACGCCACGCGCTTCCCTATACATTAAATGCGTTATTTGGTTAAGCGACTGGGATACACCTCACACATTTACCTGTGCATGACTCCAGCTATCATGTTTTCAAAGGACCCTCTTTTCTTCATCTCCCTCGCCTGTCATAAATCATCTAAATTCCACACACACACGTCCGTATATTCTCCCCTGTCTGTCTTCTCCTCTCACTGGTGTATAATTTGTGCAGATCACTGTTGCTTCTCTGCATGGCTCTCCAGCTCCTCTACATGAATGAACTCATATCAGATTAAACTCGCACTCACTGATTTTGACCTACCCGCCCCTCCCCTGCATATACCACTCCTCACCAAGATCCCTAGGGTCCACGCACCCTCCCCTCCCCTCCCTTTTTTTTTTTTTTTAACAGCATCTCTCCTTCTATGCTTCTTCTGACATTTCGGCGCCTTCTGTCATGTTAGAGGTCCTACAGAGTGCTGAGGTGCATCAGTGATATGATTGGAGGGAGCTCGAAATTCCTTGCAGGCCCTTGGGTGAACAGTCACAGAGGTCCTGCACGCTTTCTGATCTTGCAGAGATATTCTTGTGTTGTGACTGAGAAGGGGAGTTTAATTTTCACATCAGCACAAATCTCACAAAACGCTTGGTTTGTAGGGTTTTCCTTTTGTAAGATTTTGTACCTGACACGTTGGGAAAAGAATCTGAAATGCATAAGGTGTAAATTTAAGATCTCAAAAACCTTGGATCCTCTTCGGCATGCTCTTGAATATATTACATGTTTAATCTTTACTTATTTTGACCGCAGCTTTGCAAGAAAAAAAGAAAGAAAAGTCATAAAGTTAGTTTTTATATCTGTGTAATATATTCAGCCAAGATTCTTGGGGAACTGTGTGTATTTTTTTTTTCCTTTTTTCCCTTTCTCTCGGTGTCTCTGTGAGTGTGCGGAGCTGCGTGTCAGATCTGTGGGATGCCTGTAGGCTGCTCCCAAGAGAGACACGGTGCACTCATCCAACACAAACAGGGTCACAAAACAACGACTCAGCCACTTGTGCAGAGTTTACTTCAAATTAGCCCAACTCTTCTATAAGTGCGCTGCAGCCAATCAAGCTGATGTCACGACAGACAATGAGTTGACAATGTGAGACAGAAGCAGAGGTGCTGCCAAAGGTAGAAGCTGAAACAGATTGCATCAAAGTAAAGTGAGAAGAGAGCCTTTTTTTTTTCCTCCCAGTTATGTTTAAATAAATTCAGCACTAAGAGGCGCCAACTGTGAAACAATGTGCTAAATACTCCCCCAATTACCAAGCTGATCTTTTTGTTGCTTTTCGTTGTGTCTGATCCACCAAATATTCCTCATTCCAAAGCTAAAGCTTTGATTTCTCAGGCGGTTCCAGCTTGCTTGGGCGAGACAGATCATCATTGCTAAAAGGCAAGTGAAGGGGGCTCGCTGGACCTTCTTAGCATCACGAAGAGCTGCGATAAGCAGAATTAGCAGCGCAATTAATATTCCAGCCATATTTTCCAGGGAGGAAGCAGAGGGCACAGCAGCTGCTCCCATATGCAGACCTTGCTGTTATGACCGTGGGGGCGATGTCAGACACCCTACCCCCCCCCCAACCACCACCACCACACCCTCACTTCCGCCACCCAGCCCCTTCTTCCACATCTCCCAGCAGCAGACTGCCCCATCTTCTCCCTCCACCTCCCGTCTCCTGCCCTTTCTGATTTATGTGCACCCTCATTTGCATTTTAACATCTCCCATAGGTTCTTTTTTGTTTTTGTTTTTGTTTTGGTTTTTTTACCTTGTTAAGCTCCTGTCCTTTCTCAGAAATTATGGGTGAGCAATCAGGACCACCGTTCACTTCTGCATGAGCAAGCATCCCACTCTACTGATGTGCCCTACAGCAAATCAGTGACTGTGTTCCTGCTCCTGCTGTAAGGGAAATTCCCAGGATAAGGGAAGAAGCTGAGTATCATTATCATGTTTCTGGTTCTCTTTTGTTCTACCAAATATAGTGGAATCAAAAAGGCTGGAGAACTAATTCTCCTGGTAATGCTCCTTTAATTGAAGAGCGCCTTTTACTCCTCCAGCAGCTTAACAAATCCCAGTGATTGCAGGTGGTCTGTGTTTTAGGCATACCACCAATCGGCCAAAGCGAAAGGGAAATGTATTATTCCTTGAATTCATGTATATGCCAAGCCAGTATTTTCAACCCATTTATAGCAGAGTCTGATTTGCCCCGCCTGAATTTAAAATAAACCCCATGCTCCCTGCACACTGTACATCTCGTTCAGTTTTAGCCTATTGAATTGCCCTGGCCTGCAGTGCCCAGCAGGCCTGTGACACCTGCAGTATGAGAGTGACAGCAGCGCTGACCCGACAGAACTGTGAACTGTGGGTGAAGAGGGTGGGGACTGCACAAGTGCTGCAGGTCAGCGCAGTTCAATATTGACTCACTAAAACTGTGCCTCAGATCCAAACTACATATTAATTCCAAGCCGGCTGTGAGCACGCATTCACATAGGAAAAGTGAGGAAAATAACAGAGCCATTACCCAGCAACACACATGTAGTAGCACTTCCTTTTATTATAAAATGATGATGCAGTGAACAGCCAGTGTAATAACTACAACAACACAGTAGATTAACTTTTTAGTATCATTTATTGTTGTCACCAAATATGGGGAGTTGGGTATGAGAGGAATAAAAATTAGTTATAAAAATCATCTTTCATTTAATCGTCAATATAATAAATTTTTTAACCACATATTGAATTTTACCATAAATTTCTGTAAAAAGAAAGATAATATTCTGGCACATAAGAATACCAGGATATTTTATGTTTTTTTACAGATTTTTTTTTTTTACAGTGTATCTATGTTACCCACACTGCTCATACTTGGAGCTGTTTGTGGAGACTTGCCTAAATATAGCAGCTGCCATTTACTGCCATTCACTTTTGCACAAAAAAAAAAAAAAGTCTGCAAAAAGTCATAATTTCATCTAATTTCTGTTATATTGTTAGTCTGTTGTGACTGAGATGAGTGTTTTCATGTCAGTGCACACATTACATTACACTCTGTCAATCACCTGACGCCCACTGGAAAGAACAGCAGTCTCCACCAGGAAATCATCTCTTTAAAAAAAAAAAAAAACACATTTTGCCTCAAAAAATGTATCATCAGATCTTCTTCCTTTGGATGACTCTGCCAGCAGGTGATTTGAGGATGAATTTGATGTTTTTTTCTATATTAAAAAATAACAAAAGAACACGAAAATGTTTAAAAATAAAAGCACATTTTGCAGGTGTGGGCTGTAAATGGGTCATAATCGTAAATGAAATCAATATTCTAATTGGAACCCATTATTTTCTGTCCATTAAACCTGTACTCACCCCCATCTAATCCCTTTGTGTGTCGCTATAGGAAAAACTGTCTTTGTGCTTTGTACTTTATAGGAACACTAATGCTTCATATATAGAAGCACATATAGAAACAAATGTATGCATATGTGCAACAATAATATCTGAGTCATGAATTAATAAGAGGGGCTGGCATTGCAAAGTCAGGAGGAGAGTGTAATTGTGGCTGTAGGGAGACTGTTCCCTGACATGCAGTCACACCTGGGTGGCTGGCAGCACAGTGAGGAAGAGAGGATCCCCCACAGTCCATGTTATTGGTATGCCGAAATACTCGAGTGTTACAGTGAGAGGAGAGAACAAGGAGGCTGTGGAGCGCATAGAAAGGGAGCATGTTCCTTTCCCGCGCTGTGAAACATAGTGAGAGGAGGGGAGACAAAGGGGAGCTTTACCGGTCCAACAAGACATGTGTCACAGCCTGAGGAGCAGTGACATGCATCTCCTCAATCTCCAGCACAGGTGACATGTCTTCAGACTCCATTCAGGATGTGACTGTCAATATTAAGCTGCATGTTCTGTTTATTTTACAACACACAAACGCGCGTGCCGGAAAACAAATCTGCTCCGCACTTTCGACTCCGTCAGACGCAGAAAACAAGTATAATGTAACAGTATAACAAAGCTGCGAGAAAGTTTTGTGCTGTTTTTTCTCCTCTCCCTTTTAGTAAAACTTTTTAGTGTACATTGCAGCATGATTGCAGGAAGTGAAAATCCTTATGCAGTGCTTTTCTATGCTGATGCAGATAGAAAGAAAGGGAGTGGAAATCAGTTCCTGCACCAGCATCGGGTGCACTGTAAATCAAATTCACAAAGTTCAAAGAACGAACCAAAAACATAGCATTTGTCCTGAGGAAAAGGGGAAATGCTCGCCACTGTACGCCGGAGGATGACATCAGCGGCTTTCAGCGCTGTCTCGGTGTCTCAGCGAGGCCTCAGTGTGACAGTCATGGCTGAGGATGAGGAGGGCTGGATTTTACTGTTTGTTTTACAGCGAGAAGCCGTTTTTATGCTGTTAGCATTCAAATGGCAGATTTGCTGACACGTTTTTTTCCACATGTTTATAACAGTTTATTTATTTTTTAACAGCTGGTTTTAAATAACCAGGGGGCAAACATGGAGCAAAACGAGGAAGCATGAATATGATTTATGTAGGGAAACCAAACAAACTGAAGTTTGCTGGTGCTATTCCACTTAATTTTTCAATACTTTGTTCAAAATGTGCCTGGGAACTTTTTTTTTTGCTTCTTTTTTAATGCTTTTAAAAAACACCAGTTTATATGCATTAAAACACATACGTTACATTAGATTCTGATTAAGCAGGAGTCTAAACTTAGTTTTATCTGACACATCTGGGGGCAAAATTGAGGTTAGGCTACTCTCATCATCTCACTGCGATCAATGTAAAATCAACAGTTTTAACATGACTGATGTGTTCTACATTCAGTCAGCACATAAATACTTACATTTTTTATTATCTTACCACATACATATATTGACCAAGAAGCAATTTTTAATATATGTGATCAATATGCTGACTTTAACATATATAAATGTGACAGTTTTATGATCCTGGATTTCCTTTCTGTCAAACCATACTGGGGAAATGACAGCTTTATTTCCCCTGATTCCACGACATTTTCCTGTTTAATTAAGTTAACAAACTGCATGCATTGTGGCCGCTCGAGAAGATTTTCTGCTTTTGAATGAATTACAAATGGATCTTCTCTCTTCTAAGGGCTTAGCCATGGAGCTGCCTCAAACAGACTGTCAGAAGCTCACACTGAGTGACTTCAGGCCCAAATCTGGAGTGAGAAGTGAAGGTTTGCGAAGCTGAGCGACAGCAGAGAGCAAGCTCTTCTGACAGTGGATCAAAGATGAGCGGGAGGTCAAAGTGTACAGCTGGTGGGGATGAGGAGAGCACAAAACGCAGCAGCTAGATGGAATCGCATGCCAGTCGCAAGCATATTGCGGACATAAGTCACACACACACACACACACGTTCGTGGAGTTGCATTTGACACACACTTATAATGGCGTGTCTTCTTAGTGGCCCGTTTCCTGCATATATCATGTAAAGAAATTAAATTCTATTCAATTAAATCTACTGTAAAGATGCCACCTTGGAGTGACTCATTCAGATCAACTTTAGCCGCTCTGTAAAGGTTTTAATTTCACACTCGGTAAGGGAGAGGGGCATTGAGTGCTTTCATCATTGTAGCTTCAGTCTGCTCAGTCCGGCTCCCATTGCAAGCCAACAAATTAGACCTCCAAGATGAGATGAGGGATCTTTCATATTACAGCTAATGGTGACAAATGAGACTGGGTGATAGCTGCAGCACATCTATAAATGTGTGGCAGTTTCTTTTTTGGCAAATGCCATTAGGATCCGCTTGTTTGCCATGCTAATCAAAACTATGGACTCGCTTTTTTTTTTTTTTTTTTGTCCTCATAAGCGAGTGAACAGACATTAGGTTTGTGATTTTCAAACTGAAAGACCAAAAAGAGAAATTGAGCCTTTTTTTTCCCCCTTCATGGTCATTAATTGTACTTGGTTCTAAACCACTGACTTGTTCCTCGTGTCAGGGATGTTAGCAGGATATTTGGAGTGAAATGTTGACACAGTCAACATAGGGGGAGCTAAATATAAAATGGATGCTGTTATGCTAATGGCTGCAACTGAATAATTCAAGCATGGATGATAATAAAAATGGGAAAAGGGGGGACCTGTCGAGCCACACCGCCGCATGTGTCACGGCAGGGCACTAATTTGCTGTCAAGCCTTATACTATACTTCTCCCCTCAACCCCCCCGTTACCATTCAACTGTGAAGTTTAGTAAATATTTTGTCTGTCTCTTTGCTGATTGTAAATAGTCTGGAGAAGACAGCGAAAAGGGTAGTAAGGAGCTGGTTTGGCGGGCCCCGGTAGCCTGGGGAATTTGACTCAGGAAGGCTGGAGCTGCTTTGCTCGATGCTCTCTGTCATGTGTTCTCAGGAGAGGCTGAAGATGGGTGGAGGAGAACAAGCTCGCCTCCTCCCTGCACGCTGCAGGCCATCAGGGCCGACACACGAGGGTGAAGGCCACGTCAAAAGGCAAAGAAAGGAAGACGGAGACAAGCGTGGGTCTCCAAATTGGGAAAGGGTTCTTTCTTTTTTGGACTCGTCTCACAGTCGCCTTTCCCTGCTTATGCCTTCGCTGAGCAGAACCTCTCCTGTCACACATCTCACGAGGCTCTCTTTTCTCCCCCCCCCCCCCTGTTAAATCAGTGGATACCTGCCAAACACTCACACTGCATCATCCCATTCCAGAAATAGTCACATGAGATAAATGCACACACAGCTCATATCCACATGTACACAAAATGCAGATGTACGCACACACGCGAGCACACATATATACACTTTCCTCTCTGTTGCACAGCTCCTGCAGTGAATCATGGTGTGTGTAGTGTGTCGATAATGAGACGCACGCTTGACTGCTTTGGAATTAACTGTAATTAATATCACGTGTGTGGTAAAAGATGTAGTCGTACCCACGTGTCGGCCGCTGACATATAAAAACACAGCTTAGAGGTGTATCGTGACGTGATAAAGGCCACTGTGGCCATTAGCTTTTCATTTATTTTATTCAGGTGTTTTGCCATATTTGCATAAAGTCCCTGTGAGCTGGATCCAATGCTGCTCTCATTAGCCGCATCCAGCTCTTCCCCTGGTTTTCCTGCAGTATCCCTGTCCTGGGAATGGACCCCCACTATTTAGCACTGTCCCCAGGTATCGCTACTATATTTCCTCCTGCGTATTCCGGATGCTCCCATAAATAAAGTTCTCTCTTCCTGGCATAATGCATCTTAATTCCCAGCTTTCCACGAGGCACGCTGCGGCCCTTTTCCCCGGCTTCACACTCAGCTGTAGTAAGCTTCCTGAGCCGGATGCAAAAAAGAAAAAAAAGAAAAAATGCAAACGTTTCACCCTCTCACTTACTTTCAGTTTAACATTAATGATGTTATTTTACATGAAGGCATGAAGATGAAAGATGCGCACAAAGAAGTCTTTAATGAGGAGTCATAAAAAGGCTTTGGGTGTTCACTAAAAATATTTGAAATCAGGAAATAGCGTGTCACTTTCTTTTTATTGATAACCCCGTTTTATGATGTGCAGTAAACATAGCAATGATTCTAAATGCTGCCACTATTGTCCATTAAGTATAGAAAAGTAGCCCCCAAAATGCACGGTGGTCATTTGTATTCTGAAGACTGGAGAAAATAAGGAAATAAACTTCAAAGTCCTTGTGCTCAGCTGGACCTGGCTTTTTAAAATGTCATTTAAAAGCAAGGAATGATCTTCTGTTAGCTTTATCTTGAATTCGATTTGCTTCACTACTGGTATAGCAACATGATGACAAAATTTTTTGATGCATTAGTTAAGTGCTAACTCATGAGGTTCACCTGCTTCCTTAAAACTTTGGGTAAAAAGTTGCCCCTGACTTCTACAAATAGGAAGATAAATATTTCATAACTAGTGATGAGCCTAAGTCATTCTGTGTGGCCTGGTACATCCTCCCCTGGCATGCTTTGGTCATTATTTTACAATGTGCTGCATCCTTGAGCCATGAACATTAGTTCATTATTTAGCAGCACTGACTCCCGAATTCAAACATGTTATTGTACTAAGAAAATTATATTAATAGGGGCGGGAAAAAAAACATGAAATGCAATTCAGATTTGAGCATAATTGGTAATTCATTGTTACTCAACATGCAGTCATTCACTCCTCCTAATTTCACCTTTTTATGATCTAAAAAGAATTAAAGAACTGAATAACCAGCGATGAGTTTATTCCGCCCGCTCTGCATTAAATATTGCCGTGAACAGCGCAGCTCGCATCACGCTGTCCTTTCAGTGTTTAAGCAAAACGTGCAAGGCTTTAAAGTGTCAGCTGAGACGAATATGAATTTCTAAACAATTTCTTCGAAGGAAGAGCGCTGTCTTGTAAAAGGAAAAAGAAAAAAATGTCGGCGCCAGCTACATCTGTACGTGGGCGTAAAAATGTTATGAGGTGTAAAATTTCAGGGTGGGAAAATGCATTGTGAAGCTGAAGGAAAGAGACGCGCAGACAAAATACTGGAAATGATGTTGATGCCAGTGAAACCGCAAACGTTATCGCTGATATGGGAGAGAGATTACCCTTGAAAACTAGCTTTGCCTGATGCAACAGCAAACTCAGAGTCTGTGTCGAGAGCCATCTTGAATATGAAGCTTTGCAAATATGTTTAATAATCTCACTCCTCTGCTGTCCTCTATTTTTGAAGTTTGACTTTTGTCAGGTTTCCGAGCAAAAATGTACCATGCCTTTGTTGTATTTTTTTTTTTTAACTTCTTTTAAAATGGTGCCGGTCTCAGCTTTTGTGTCAGGGGTTTTGTTCCTCCAAAACAGATTTTTCTGGTACTACCCTAATGAGACCCTCTCACCGTTTCCATGGAGACAGTCACAAAACTGTCAAGTTTCTACTCGTTCAAAAATCTTGTGGGGGGTGTTCTGCAACTGTCAGAGACACATTTTCAAACAGCACATCGTTTCTTTCAAAGGTGAACCTTTCATTTTTTGGTGAATTCAGCCAGTTTGTGAATCCTTTTATCAAAACACACAGCCTGACTGTGTCGAAGAATGCCAACGCACCGATTGTTGAATAAATAAAGCGCATAAGCAGCTGAGCCGTTGTTAACTTGTCGGTTGGCTTTCTGCAGAGCTTTCGATGGCTTGCGCTGCAGATTGCGACTGTTAACTGATCCCTCAGAGGGGGGAAAACAAAGCACCAGAATGAATATGTCAGTATTGTAATTCTGTTAATGAATCATAGCATCAAGACAGGAAAGAAGCGTCTGAACTGCTGGGTTAGATAACAAGAAATCCAATTTTCATTCATGATGCAACAGAGGATTTCCCAACCTGGAAACTTGCACAAAATTAGAAATTGCCGAGCTGACCTTCACTGCCTTCACTGACATCAGTAGGACACACAGCGCTTTGATTTGCGCTCTGGTTTAAGAGTCAGTGCCCTGCAACAAGGAAAAAGTGACCACAAAGGACACTGAAGGATTGAAGAACATCAAAGCCTCCTCCCACATGCTAGCTCTTTTTTGAGAGAAGACGCACGTGTCTCGGTGCTCCTCAGTCGGACCCCAGAGTGTTAATGCACCCTATGGTTTCATACAGCATGCAAGACCTGCAGATGAGCCCTGTCAAACCACACCTGTGTACCTGTCATTTTCTGCTGGGATGCTTGTCCTGGCTGGGAAACATTAGATGAGGCACTAGAAGAAAAAAAAAAATATCTCACCGTCTGGCCTTCATCTTTGCATGCAGAAATACACTCAGGAATACAAGCAACCGCACACATAAGCAGCCACTGATTGTCTGTCAAATAAACACACACACGCACACACACACACACACACACACATACAAGGGAGCAGAATTCAACTCATGCAGTTTTATTTTTATTTTTTTCCCCTCTCCTCGTCTTCACAGTTTCTTATTCTACCTAAATGTCCTCATTTCTGTTCACACATATTTTGGCGCACTGAACCGTGTGAGAGACGGCCCCTTCTCCGCGAGCAGATCCAGACGTCAATCAAACAGCACATGGCATGCCTCCCTGAGAGTGACAGGTGATGCAGATGCACATTTCAGGAGACGAGTCAGAGCGACACAGCACTGCTGGCAAAACAATGCGGACAGGAGGGAAGCAGGGCCGCACGTTGCATTTATTAAATAAGACAGGGACAGGGACGTGGACCGCAAGGAGCGGAGATCAGCCGCGCGCTGTAACATGGCATTCATAACACTGAAACACAGCATACAGGGTGTGATGTTATTTAAACCTCGTGTAGTGGGAAATTACAAAAGAGCAGCTAACAGAAACCTGCGTTTGAAACTGCTGACAGTGTGATATTCTGCCTTTGCAGGCTTTAAGATTATTAGCTGGCAGTTAGTCACAGGCTTCCTTTAAAGATGAATGATGTGGTCAAAGTGTGAGCAGTCCAACCTTGTCCTCTGTGAGAGGCTGCTGAGAAGAGAGCGAAGGAGAATGAGGGGGAAAAAATGAGGGCGAGGAGGAAGGGGAGGAAGATTAGCCAGTGCCTGTCTTCAGGCGGCGGGCCACAGGGCAGGTGAGAGGTGAGAGGCTGTGAAGCGAGGGGGTTGACTCAGAGAGCCCACAGTGTTTGCCCCACTTCCTTCCAGCAAAAATGCACATACTGAATTCATATAGGAAAACCCTCATTTTCAGAGGACAACCCAGAGCTCATTAAGCTAAGTAGTGAAAACGAATCCTAAAGTCGTGCTGGAGCTTCTTACAGCTGCGGTAACAAAAACTTGTCTGTAAATACAGCTGAGAATATTTTTGGAATATCAGTGGAAATTCAAATGTCTGTTTCCCCCTCAGAATAATTCTATTTTTGTTTTTTCTCCCTCTCTCTCTCCTCCTTCCTGTCTCTCATTCTTCACTTGACTGAATAATCTACTGGCATTTCGGCAAAGAGAAATGTCAAGGTCATTTGACTTTGTCTTTCTCGAATTACTGATCCTGGTGTCCTCCGTTCTCACGGCACGTGAGAAAATATGGCGCTTTTTTTCTTCTTTTCTTAATTAGAAAAGTCAAATATTAAGATCATCCAAAATGAATGCGTGTGTTTTAATATCTGATGTTTGAGCAGCCTGGTACGCTCCAGTTTTTGGTGAAGGTTCTAAATGAGTATTAAGCACAAGCATTCGCATTCGCTGCTTTTTGTGATTTATGTTTTGCAATTAAACCTCGAGGTGAAGGGGTGACCATTTTTTATTGTACTCTGTATCTTTTAAACATGCTTTCAAAACTTCCATAAACATGCTAAGTCATGCCCCCCCTCCCCCTCCCCCCAACACCTCTCCAGCTGCCCTCTGGGACATTAAAGGCATATTTACCTGAGCTGCAGCCCTTTAAGTGCCCCGATGATTCCCTGTGTCACAAGCAATCCACCAAGGCCACCGTGTGTTTAATTAAAAAGACAAGGTTTACCCGAGAATATATCCCTCCAGCATTCCACATACATTTCAATGAGATGCATCTTATTTCTGCAGCAACAGGAGAGTGATGGAATTTCAAATGGCAGCATAATTATGGTGTGCTTTTCCTTCTGACAGAAAATCAGTAGCCGGTCCTCCAGGTGGAGTTAGCTAGGCTGAGCGGAGCTGATTAGAGGCCATCAGGGGAGAGAATACACCTTTAACAACATTGACGCCAAAGCTCAGAATGGGGCTGTATTAGCATACATCTCAGCTATGGGCCATGCAGATCATTTAGGAGTCAATTATACAGCAACAGTTAGAAAAATATTGTTGCTCTCCTGGTCTTTTGATGAATGGTGCCTCACCTTGACAGTACCAATTACATTAGAAGTTGATAAGCAAAGACCACTGTGACATCCAGGGAAGACTCTCTGTACTGTCTCTGTACTGTCACATGAAGCTGTTTCAACACTGAAGTGGTGATATTTGAGTTAATTATACTGGGAAAATCACTAGATGTATATTTGCTATTAAATTTGAACAAATAAAAGAGAAATAAATGTTGACATCACTTATTAATGAGGTGTGGAAAACTAAAACTTCTTTGCCAATTATATGTATATATAAAAAAAAAAAAAAAAATCCCAGCTCGCCCCTACGGGCGGTCTTTTTGCCCTTCAAGCTCGGGTCCTCTACCAGAGG
>JAVDPK010002860.1:79756-92894 GCA_034780415.1 Cichlasoma orientale
CCTTATGACCGAGACCTTTGCTGTCCTCCATGGGCGTCACCCCCACCCACACTCTGTATCCAGATCATAACCTCATCTGAACTGACAAGTGCATATAAATTGTATTTGTCGGTTCAATTTTTTTAAAAGAAGACAAAAAATGAAAAACAAATGCAGTCAATTATGCTCTTTTCACATTTATTACTAAAAAAAGAAAAAGAAATAAAAAAGTTAGGGCTAGAATCCCTGGAAAATGTAATAAAACGCTTTTAAGGAAGCTATAGATAATCTTACATGGTTCCCTGGATTCACTTTCGCCTAGGAAATCGGATTTTTCTGTCCTGAAATTGATTCTTCACTTTCCCCATCTGTTTCACTTTTATGAGTACTATCCCTTAAATTTTACTCCTTTTTAAAGACTTTCATTCAGTACTCCAATAAATATATCAAAGTTACTATAAATGAACAACTTCTACTATGAAAGGAAGAAATGCCACGGCCGATGTGGTCACAAACCATTACTTATATGCAATGCATCCCAACAATGTTATGGTTTAATTTTAAATAATTTTGAAAGTTAATCTTCAAAAGTACAGAAGCTGTGGTCCCCATGCCTGGTGGTCACTTGTGACGGCTGCTTTTTTTCTCTTATTTCTCTTACATGCATGAGAAGCCATGACAGCAGCAGACGATATGAATAGTCACATGACAGTCGTGAACCAATCGAATGGCTCCGATTAAAAGAACGTAAATATTGCCGCGTGCGTCGACATGGCGCTGGAAATGGAGATGGAAGATGGCACAAGATTTTTTTTTTTTTTAAGGAAAATTAAAAAGTAGACGGCGCAGAGTGGTGGTGTAGGAGGAAAATGCGCCTGGCCCGGGATAATTTGAAAGCCCTGTGTGTATATATATATATAAATATATATATATATATATGCAGATACTGATCTCCCTTGGTGCTGGTGCCACTCTTATATATATCCATCTTCTGATGGATAATGTCACAAAGCTCCTCTGACTTATAGTCCTTGGGCAATACACTGAAGCTCACTTTGCTCCCAAAGTAAATGTTCACCTTCTATGGTGATGGAAATTTAGAAAGCTTGAAAGTGTAGACTAGTTGAACAAAGAGATATCTAATGATGTCATCCTCCCAGAAGGACAACAAACAAGCCTATCTCTACTAACTATGGTAATAAGTGACCACTTCTCTAAAATAATAATAAAAAAAATCATTGTTGGTTGCAGTGAAAGGTGCCCACAAGGACATAACCTTCCCACACTTTCCTGCAGCTTTGACTACCATCTCTGTGAAGCTGTGTATTTTGTGGCAACTATATCACCACGCAGGTTCTTCAGGGCAAAGAAGGCCTTGAATACTCCCAAACACCCCCATACAAACAGCTCCGGTGTGTTTTTTTATTGTCTCGGCTGTTGTTGTTTTTTATACACACTGTGCAAGGCCAAACTATATCTTCGATCTCCATCACTGACACAATGCAGGCAATCACTCCATGCCACTTGACTCTGATGGGTTGGCTGTGACTAGACAGCGCCCCACACATCAAACCAAAGTGGAATGATTACTAGTTACTCAGCCAGCCAAGTGTAGGCTGTGGAGCTATGATTTGCCCAAAAAAAGCACAATTTAAGGAGACATTAAAACATGACTGCTGTTGATGCAATAATCAGAAGTTGTCTACTGATGGCATGAGACGGCGGACACGGATGTACACAAACCGCATGCGCACGCACGCACATACACACACTGAAATATTCAGATGTATAATCAGTGTTACAACCACACTACAGCATGCTGGCAGACTTTAAAAAAAAAAAAGATTTTTGCACCACCATATGTTCACAAATGACCTTGTGTTACTTTCAGAATAATTTACATCCCAAAATACATCTCTGTTATGAAAGTGAAAATGAAAGTGTTGTCACATGTGTACAAACTGGAAAGTCATTCGGTAAATGCTTCTCTCCTTTCTTTCCTTTTTTTTTTGTTTTTTTTTTTTTTTGTCGTCGGTAGCTCTTTGCAGGCGAGGTGAAAGTCGACCACTTGTAATGCTGTTGCTAGGAGCCATCAACTGAAATGTCAGTCGACTCAGCAAGTGATGAGATTTGACATATGGCATCAAAGCATCATTAGACCCGCACCTGCTGCAGATGGAGTCTGCTCTTTCGCAAGGGGTTCAGCACCAAGGGGAGGCCTATTGAGGGATAGAGAAGGATAAGTTGACCGGTAACACACACTCATTGTGTTTGAATTACAATCTGTTTCAGTGTATTTAAAAATATCATGAAGGCCATTTCATTATGTGAGGAATGTCATCCTATTTTATTTCATTATTTTGAGGTCTATGGAAGGCCAGGACACTTGATGTGATTTAACCTTAAAAAGGACTATAAACACTATATTTACTTACACTGTGCTGCTCCTGAGCCCATTAACTGCCCATTAATTCTTTCAGGTATAAAGCAGGCCCGCAAATTTGAGTTTAAACACATTCATAAATTCACTCTAGAACTATATGCTTGATAGACACTTCTTTCACAGATTTCCGGAGTCCATGGTGGCTCAGTGGTTAGCACTCTCACCTCACAGCAAGAAGGTCAGAGGCTGTCTGTGTGGAGTTTGCAAGTTATCCCCCTGCTAGCTGAACTGTTATTGCCTTTGACCAAGGCATTGGGGTAGACCTGGGGTTGGTCTTCAGGAGCCACACTGTGGCTTCACACAGCTCCTAATACTTAGGGTTGGTTAAATCCTAGCATCAAAGTATCGCTACTCCGAGTCAATAACATCAAGGAAGTGCTGGCCACACTCAAATGGTAATCCTGTATGATTACAGCAATTGCACTGTCACAAAGACATTCTTTTTCTGGTATAATTATCGTAGAGTTTGTTTTCTTTGTTGTCATCAAAAAGATGACAGTTGTGCCAAATGCAAACTGCAGCTAACATTAAAGATCAGTTACAAAGATGAGCATTTAACAAAGACGGTGCCTACGAGCTACAAATGAACAATTAAAAAAAAAGAAAGTGTCATAATAATTATAACCTCTGTCAACCCGTCTACATTCCTGTTGCATTTAATGGCAGATGTATGAATGCTGCTTGCATGCAAAGTCTCTGTACATATTGATTTAAAGAGGCAAACCTGAAGCCAAATCATCTCCAGTTCCAGTTCATGCAGCCAGTGTCTGTTGCCAGATGTTCATCATGGAGACGGATCTGCAGTGGAATCACCTTTTGGTGCTTACTGGGTGCATGGAGCCAAGTGTGTGGAATTTTCAGAACTCTGTCAGCTAGAAATGAAATTTCTATACAACAACATTGCAATAATTTGCTGCCTAATTGTGTTTAATGCAATGAACTGCCTAACTAGATTGTATCAAGTGGCAACATTTTTTCCTGAATGAATGAAGTACTACTGTACATTTATCACCTGGCTCTCAGTCTGCAGGAGGTGGTTGGAAAGGACTCTCACAGCAGGAGCCAGGTAGAACTTCTAGGATCATATTTATAAGTTTGTTGTTTTGGTTAAATACTTAAAAAAAGGCAATGATTAAAATCACTGTAAATGTTTTCTGTGTCAAATCAAACAGCCGTCCCTCTCTAGTCAAGTGAGAAAAATCTAAGTATGCTTTATTACAGATGCATTACAGATTGATAAAGGAGTGCTAAAGTACGTGTTTTAATAGACAGTTCACATATAACTGGTAAATTTAATATCTATGAATTTATGAATTCTCTAATGTGTTAAAAAAAAGTCATCAGATCGCAATTTAGTTTCCCCCGAAAGGCTGGTCTTTGCAATGTAGATGGATAGAAATATATTTTGAGAAGTTGCCAAAAACACCAAGTAATAAATAAAAGGATGGCTTGATTAGCCTTTTCCAAGCGTAAACTTTTTCTTTAAGTTTAGTGCAGAAGAAACCCCAGTTGCCTGCTACTGTGCTGCAAACTCATCTGTGTCTATAATGTGTCAGAAATAAAACAATTTAATGCGCTGCATCCCAGAAAAGTCACTTCCCCACTCCAGATAGCTCAGTTTTCTTGACAAATGTTTGTTGTTTGCAGCAAGATGCCACATGAAGCATGTGTTTGTAGTACATCAAGACAATTGTTGAGTTTCTGAGGTAGAAAAGTTACCAAAAGAGAAAGTTAAAACCTGGAATAAAACTTCCTTTGTAAGACCTTGCAAGACTTTTCATCAGGTCTTGAAGCGTCGATTAAGCTGTATTGATTTAGACTGGAGAATCTCTATTCTTATTTTCCTTACATGCCAGATGGTGCCAGGACTTTCTAAATTACCATAAAAACAAAAGGTTTAAAGACAGGGTGTTTGATTAACAAATTTCCCACAAATACCTGAATTCCAGCCGGCTAAAGGTAAGAGAATCAAAGTGATAGCTGTCCATTGCGGATGCATTCTCTTTGTACGCGCTCTTCAAACAAGCACCGACATCAGATCGTCAGTTGTTCGCTTCTGCATGAAGAGCCTGACAATAAGCGCACAGAGCAGAGTCTATCTCGGTGCGGACAGAATGATTTACTCAAACCACGATCATTTTATCACCAGGCCAATTACGTAGTAATGAGGACCTACATCTTAGATAACCACACACTAGTGACTCGGATGCTACAGAAGCATGTGAATGTGACCATCTGCATACACCATCACAGCCACACGCGCACACACAGACACACACACAGGCACAGGCAGTAGCTGATTGGTGGATACTGAAGCATGGACATTAGCATGGCATGATGAATGACTATTTTCCTCTTTCTCAACATTGCAATATGTTTTAATACAGTGTTCCACTGTACCTTTTCCTGCCTCTGGTTCCCTACAAGGAATCTCTTTTTCTTTATTAAAAGTCATTAATTATACTTGACACGTCTAATGTGTATGAATGACTTGTGAGGGAAATCGCACAATAACAGACATATTAATAATTATTGAAAGAGAGGCATGATGTCAGCTAATTAATTATGGTAAAAGCAAATTATTTTCAGAAAAGGCTAGCTGGTTTTACCCTGTTTTACGTCTGAATTAGAGTTACATTCACAGTAATAACAAAGGATGTTGAAAAGTCCACCCCGTATGTTATTACTCCACTTCTTTCAGAACTCTGAATGCTCGCAGAAAGTAGCTTAATGCCTTGAATGTGCCTAAAGGTGCATTCAAGGGCTGCAAAGCAATGAAAATGAAATGAGTGGCAGTGTAACGCCTCAAGCACAAATATTTGTATGAACATAAATAGCTTAAATAAAATGTTAGTCAACAGCGAAGGGATAAGCAAAAGATTGGGAACTTAAATGAAAGTGTTGCTTTCCTTTCAGTGCATAACATTGTGGATAGCTGTGTAAAAAGACCGAAAAGTACTCAGTGGTGTATCGCCAGACGTAAGCAATGAAATGAGAGATGAATAATGGCCCCTGAGGATTTTGAGATATGCACTGAGCCTAAAGTCTGTCAGTATAAAAGTAAAGTGTCATTCAGATACAAACAATCTGGCGTGATTAATTGTGTTTTCTTTTTTATTAGATTTGGTGTTTCTCTGATTACTGTAGACTCAATCTGATTGTCATCATTTTGAGTTATGGGCAAGAGCTGCGTACTGTAAAGTGTACTTCCAACTTTTGTGGCATTGAGGAGTCGAGGATATTTTTGTGCACTGATTCTTTGTGAAAATACTGCGTCTGTGTGAGAAGAGAAGAAAGAGCCAAATGTATTTCTGAAATATATGAATCTGAAATTATCCTGTGGGATAATACTGCATGGTCTTAATCAAATCAATGCAGATGGCAAAGGCAATTAAGTTTTTGTGTGGGTTTCTGCTAATTTTGTGACTGGCCAACGGCAAGTGTGTTTTATTTTATCACCCAGCACTGCAACTTCAGCATGTTAAAGGCTGTGCAGGGGGAGAAACGCGAGACCTTCGTGCTAGCAGCTGTTTGTGGATGTACACGTGAAAAAGAAAGTACACTCTTCCAATTCTAAGGTTTTACATATCAGAACGTAAGAAAAAATTATCTAGGCCTTACCAGGTCTTAAATGTAGGAAAGTACAAGCTGAGATGAACGACAGCACATGACATATTACACCGCGTCATTATTCATTTAACAAAACTGAGCCAAAACACAGAAGCAGTGTGTGAAAAACTAAGTACAACCCGTGATTCAATAGCTCGTATTAGCAGCAATAACCTCAAGTACTCATTTTCTGTATAACTTCAGTCTCTCACATCATTGCGGAGGAATTTTGGGCCACTGGTCATTGTTTAGGTGTGCGGAGAGCAAAGCAGGACCCAAATGCAGGACTCGGAGGATGAGGGGTAGATTTGAACACAGCTTTTATTCACAGGGAGAAATGCTAGATATACACAGGGCTGGACTGGAGCTAGTAATACATTATCTAGAATGAAACTAGGAACGAACAGAGCACACACAGCAGGGGGGAAACCATAGACGAGGACACAACAAAGAACAGACAGGACACCAACAATATATACACACACGCGAGGTAATCAGGGAGAGTAGAGACAGCAGGGGAGAACAGGTGAACTGAATCAAACTAATGAGACAAGGGAAGCAAAACTGAACACAGAGCACATGATACAAAGGATTGGTAAAGTAAAACAGGAAGTAGACATGGAAACAGAAATGCAGACTTGACATAACACAGGGAGGCAGGCACACTGAGAAGTATAATAAGCACAGTACACATGAATGAACTTAACCTATCAGCTCAAGCAGGGAGGGAGGCGCAGAGAACATGAGACAAAACTGAAAGGAAGACGAACTTGACACGACTAAACAGGGAAACCAGATAACTATGGGAACAAGACACAGAGACGAAACAGACACGACGAAACAGACATGGGGACACAGACACAGGGACGAAACAGACATGGGGACACAGACGGGGAGAAAACCAGACACAGCAACGCAAGGGAGGCAGGAATACACAGGAACCCAAGAAACATAATATAAACAGAAACCACGAATATAACTAACCCTGAACCAAAACCTAGGAATATAAATATAAAGAAACAAACCAGGAACTACAATACAAAGACAGTTTGAAACCATGAAACCACTCTTCTTTTCAACATTGCTTCAGTTCAGTGAGGTTTGCAGGTAATCGTTTATGCGCAGCTCTCTTACGGTCCCACCACAGCATTTCAATCAGGTTGAGATCTGAAGTATGAACGGGCCATTGCAACTCTTTAATTCTTTTTTTTTTCAGCTATTCTGTTGGAGATTTGCTGCTGTGCTTTGGATCATTGTCATGTTGCACGACCCAGCTTTGGCCAAGCTTTAGCCGTTGGACAGATGGCTTCACATTTGACTCTAGAATACTTTGGTACACAGAGGAGTTCATGGTCAACTCAATGACTGCAAGGTACTCAGGTCCTGTGGCTGCAAAACAAGCCCAAATCATCACCTTCTGTTTTTATAGAGGTGCTCACACCTGGTGATGATCAGTTAATAAAGTGCATTTGATGGGCAGCACCTACTTAACTTTAGCATTACCGCACAGCCTTTAACATGCTAAAGTTCCTACACGTGTATTTATTCAGTCACTTATTTTTAAATTACTGGTTGTGCTTGATTTGTCTTGATTAATCTTCTGTACACCAAGAATGTGTGCGCCACCATTAGATGCTTGGTGAGATATTTCACACACACACACACGCAAAAAAATCATTAGTGCCAACTTCATAAAGGCTTTAGAGAAAACCTAAGTTTATTACAGGTCCACTGACTGCCTGTAGAGATATTTCAGTGGGAACAAAAATGGTGGATAGAAAATACCTATGAAAGAAGTTGAGAGTAAGAAAATGGGAATATAAAAACTGGTTGTGGAGTTAATTTGATAATTGCCTGCTGGGACCTCCATACCACTCCTTACACACATACAGTATGAGTCCATTCACTGGACCTCAGTAGGTATATACACACACACACACACGCAGAAAACGAGGGAGAGAGAGAGAGAGAGAGAGCTCCTTATCAATGCACTCCAGAGGATTTGATGGCTTTCAGAGCCCACCCCTCTTATTATGGTCATCTTCAGAGCACATTCACAGTGGGAGGATTGAGGGGACTGAATCTGTTTCCAGCATCATTCAGAAAATTCAAAGAGGCCCTCAACAGGGAAATGAGATGGATGATTTTTTCCCCCATTTTTATGTATCCATGGAACACTTCACAGTAATATGCTTTCACTCTATTTTACCTTCCCCTGGTATTTGGCTTCAACTCGCAGGCCAAGGCCCCCTTTTTCCATTTGGAAGGCTGGCGTCTAGAGATAAAGACACTGGAAACAAAAAGGAGAGGAGATGATAGGATGCTGGGAATGATTCTGACTGACTGGAGAGGCTCCGGATCTACTGCGTGACCTTTGTCTGAATTGGCGAGTGGGATTATGAGCGCTTGTAAACACAATGCAGTTAAGAAAGAAAAAAAAAAAGAAGAAAAAAAACAAAAGTATGACATTACAGAACTCAGATGATTCAAACTGCACACATGCCACACAGCGCTCTCGCTCTTTATTCTCCCATTTTCCCACATTTTGATCCCGCATTGCCCTTTGCTCCATTTGTTTCAGTTGCAGGGGGAAAAAAATGTGATTACAGGAATCTTTGCACTCTTGCCCCAACAGAATAGAATTTCCGTTAGCGGGATCACGCAGTGAAGAGTTGTTTACACACACCGAGAGACGAGGAGGTTGATGCCATCTGGCCGAACCGAGATACAAAACCAGAGAACAGCTATCACATGTAGATGCTCCTTCTGCCCTCCTTCCCATTGCGCATGATGTAGAGACAGTTCAGGGAGAAGCAGGTTGGGTTTTTTTCCCCCCCTTTGATTATAGTCTTGCAAAGCCAGAGTATGTTTTTTTCATTGTGCCCCTTTCAGTCACTGTTTGAGAAAGTCATTATTTTCCGTAGCAATTACATTCACTCCATTCCCCGTGGCAAGGACACCGAAAGATGAAATGCTCAGATTGCCTGGGGTTTAGCGTTCAATAGCTTCAAAATTTAGATGACCCTGCTTATAAAACAATTTAGCATTCAGCTAACTAATAAAGTATTTTTTATAAAGTGTGATTTCAAAAAATAATTTAATAAAACAATTTGTAGCATCAACAATTCTTGAGGGTTGTACTTTTTTTTTTTTAATCAAATGTTGTGTGGATTTCAGTTTCCATGATAATTGGGAAAATGTGTTTTTATTGTGATCAAGGCCACAGTTTGCTACTTACCTTTAATAGAAACATGAATGTGCTGTGTCATCCCGCAGCATCAAATACTGCTGTTTTAACTTCTGGTATTCAGTGCCTTTGCACTCCAGCCGTGACGTAGATCACAAGGTTGTCAAGCTGGAGACTGTGTTCACGTCTCATTTAGGAGCTTCATCTTTTGCGCTTTGTTTTCACGTGTTTGTTTGAAGTATTGGGTGGGTCATACTTCTTAATAATTTTTGATGTTTTCAGGCCCATTGTCGCGGGTGTTGAAAAATCAAGCAGCTAGCCACGCAGTCTGCCTTTACAAACATTAGTGATAGATTGTGTCACTCTAAGGAGCTCACTGAATTTGAGCACGGCACTGTAACAGGATGCCATTGTTGCAACAAGTCAGTTCATAAATGTCTTCCCTCCTAGATCTTCCATGATCAGCTGTAAATGGTTGGACCACAAAGGGGCAGATCACGTAAAAGGTACAGAGCGGGTTCACCAATTGCTGAGGTGCATAGTGCATAAAAGTCGCCAACACTCTGCTGACTCAGCACAAAACCTGTGCTCCAGGGGCTTCGTGGCATGGGTTTCCATGGACGAGCAGCTCCTGTAGGTGTAATGTCTAGGTGGCTCAGTACTTTTGTCCATATAGCGTACATTGAGTTTTCATGATATTTTTACTGTAGGTTTTTGTTTCCTGTTTGGACTTTTTTGTTATTCTGGTGCTGAGTTTTAATGTTGTGATATTGTTGAGTTTTGGTCTCGGTATTGATTTTACTGTTTTAGTTTTCAGTGTCTGTGCGTCCTTGTGTCTCATCTTTGTGTTGGTGCCTTCATGATCCTGGTTTATTTTGGTTTTTTGCTTTTCTTTGTGTGTCTCTTGTGGTTTTAAGCCCTGTCTTTGTCTTTACCTGATTCCTGGAGGTAATACACAGCACAGTAACCGCAGCTCCAGTGCCTGAGCTGGCCTCCTCTAGTTCCAGTACCTGTGCTTCAGGTGCTTCAGCCCGTAGCAAATGAGCCAGCTTCTGGGCCAAACCTGCCACCTCCTCAGTGACTTTTCCTGGCTCCCTTGGTATCACCCTGTGTCTATTCCTGAGCTGCCTTCCTGTCTTTTCCCCTGCTCTTGTTCCTATTCTAAAGCCATTAGATGCTTCACTGGCCCTTGCTCTGCTGTGCTCACTTTCAGCTGTGATGCCTGGGCCTGTCCTACCTGCCCTTGTCTTGCAAAGAGTTCTGCCTCATCTGTCACGCTCTGCTCAACTTCTCAAGGGGTTCTTGCCTGCCCTCTTGTTCAGCCTCCAGTGTGGTCCTGTCTCTGCTGCAGGGCTCCATCCTTAACAGCTCAGCCCTTCTGAGCAATCCCTTCTGCACCATACACCCTTGCACCCTTCTGCCATCCTCCAGTCCACCGTTCTGAGTAGTACCTCAGGCTGTACTCCAGAACTGCTATCTCTTCGCCTATGTTCCTGCTCCTAGTTTGTGCAACTGAGTCCTTGGACTCACCTGCTTCGATTTTGTGTTTTTTTGTTTGTTTGTTTTTTGTTTTATTTGTTTTTGAAGGGGGGTGAATTTAAATATGATGCCAATGGTCCTGGACAAGCATGCAATCGTGACAGGCTTCTCACTCCGAGGCTGTCAGCATTTGACAGTGAGAAGGGGCTTTACAAATACATGAATATGACTGAAAAGATATGACCGACAACTGACATCAGTGCCATTGCAGTCACACATTGGAAAGACCCACATGCTTGCACACATAGCGCTGACCACACACACTTTTCCAAAAACACTTTAGACTGTGATGAAGATGAACGAGAGGGAAAGAACTGGAAGCCAAATCTGCCCTTGGGGCACAATATTTCACCAGTAAGCTGCCATAGCAAGTCGCAAGATTAGGTCTGAATCATATTTTTTCTCCACGACCATCGTTTTTCTTTTAGCATGAGGTTTGAGCTCTGAAGCCAGCTGCCGCCTTACACTTAGGCCCTTTGTCTGTGCACGTCTGAAAGCAGAGCAAAAGAGAAAAGTATTGAGTAAGTGTGGGGAGGTAGGTAAAGAGGGGGGGAAAGGTCTGCAGCAAATGAATGAAGCCGTGACTTACTAATGACAGGACCATTTTATGTGATTGGAGGGAGGAAAGAAAACTGGCAGCAGCATTTCTAAGGAATCAGCAAATGAAAGATATGAGAGAGAACAATTTATTTGCACTTTGCTTCCTACCAATATATCAGTCAAAGTCTGGCCATTGTGTTTTATGTGGACAGCTGCGCTTATTTAAGACCTAACATTAGACAGAAAAGTAGAGTCAAATATATCTACAATTTGAATCTGTAAAGCCAGCTCCTACGAAGCCAAGACTACCTAATGAGAGGCTAAATTTCTTCTCTTTCATTTTTTTCTCATTTTTTATTTTGATTTTGATTCTTATTTTTACCCCTCTATGAAATGCCACCTGTCATGGTGGAGGAGATTGCATGTCATTGATCAGAGAAACTATATTTTCCCGGGCAGTTTTCCCCTTGTATAGTCTCCCAAAGCAACTTAGTACAGAATGAGGATCAGGACTAAATGCAGCTTTAAAGAACAAACATGAAGAGACAAACAAGGGACCATATCACATCATAGAACTGCACACATCACTGCAGACACCTGCTGTGTGTAGGTGCTGAACCAGTTTGTTGTGGTGAAGAGACAGTTTGGAGTGAAATTGAAGCTGTTGATTTGTTACCACCTTCCTAACCTAAACTATGGCCGCAAGCTGAAGGCAGTGACAGAAAAATTACAATCACACATGAATGCAAAAGAAATGAACTTGCACTAAATAGTGTCCATGAGTGGAGCCGCTGCTCCTCCACACTGAATGGGGCCAGTTTGACGTGTGGTGAGGTGTTTCAGGAGGCATGTCCATGCATGTATGGATGGATGGATGGATGGATGGATGGATGGATGGATGGATGGATGGATGGATGGATGGATGGACAATGAAACTGCATTGTCAAGTTTTCTCGAGAATCTTGATTCCCATGGCTTCTCAATAAGTTTTATACATTTACTTTTCGACTTGAAAAATTCATTTTGACATTTTCAAAGTCTGACAGGTTTATTTGAGGTAATGAATTGTAAACACTGCTTTTAATAGGAAAAAAATGTGCTTTATTCTGTCATTCATACAAGGCAAAATAGTATCTTGAGTGGGATAAAGAGTTATTTTCAAGTACCTGTTAAGGGAACCTGGAGCCCCCCTCTTTACTTTGAGTAATACACATAATTGTACTTGCTCAATATAAAACTGTACTTAAAACAAAATCAGGAAAAACACACCGCTGAAGTATAATTTATTTTCTTAGTGGTTTGCTGAGCAAATCATAACAGTTTTAACTTTAGCAGTTCTAATGTGTATTTCATTCTCACACAAATACAGCCCAACCGATCCATCAGGGGAAATGTGTGTGTGTGTATGTGTGTGTTTCCAAAACAATTTGACACATGGCAGCAGCAGGTGCTGAACCACCAAGTCTTTGATTAGTATTCAACCTGTCCTACCACTAGAGCAACCCATAACAATCCAAAGTGTTAAAATAACCTTTTTAGTATTATATAGCAGCAGTGGAATCCCTTTCTTGTCTGTTTCATCTTTTGGCACCATACAAATAAAGCTGTCACTTGTCAGCATTGTAGATTTCTTATATCCAACCAGAACTTAGTAACTGAAATATATATATATATATATATATATATATATATCCATCCATCCATTTGCTTCTGCTTATCCTGTTTAGGGTCACAGGGGGGCTGGAGCCTATCCCAGCAGACAATGGGCACAAGGCAGGGTACACCCTGTACAGGATGCCAGCCTGTCGCAGGGCTAACACAGAGAGACAGACAACCACACA